>OY294050.1:27661010-28031600 GCA_958510825.1 Brachypterus glaber
GACGTTTTGTTTATTTTTTATTCGTTTTAAAATAACTATTAAAAAAACATACCGCAAACTGGGGATATTTTATTTCTAAGGGTATGTTTTCCGGGGTCATTTAAACTAGGGTGCCTTAATGTGACGTTTTTCTGTATTCTTGACAGAAAATGTCACAATAAGGCACTCTAATTTAAACACAATAGTATTTTTTGTATATAAAAAAAATAGTAGGTATTAATCTTTTTTTGTACCTAAAATTTTGAAATGGTGGAATGGTTTTTTTTTTAGAAAAAAAAAACAGTAATTTTTCAATGTTTAAAAGGTTACCCATAGTTTTTATAAGTCAAAACAACACCTAATAGTCCAGGAGCCCACTCCCAGTAGAATTTGTTTTATTACCTCACCGTTGAGACTTTGTATATGTGTTCTTTATGTCAAACAACTTCTTACTTTTAGGGCCAAGTCCAAATGAGGTGCTAAATGTTATAACGTCATAACTAACCTAACATGGCAAAGTTAGGAAGTCATAACATTTCTGATTTTTTCAGGATCATTTAATAAAAATATTTAAAATCAAGTGGTAACCTTCTCCGACAAAATTCGAGAAATACCGTTGTAGGACGCCCTAAAGTTAAGGGTTGGTTTGGACAAAAAAACTCCCCGCTACCGAAAATTTTCTTAAGTAAGAAGTTGTTTGACAGGACATAAAGAACACATATACAAAGTCCCAACGGTGAGGTAATAAAAAAAATTCTACTGTGTGTGGGCTCCCGGACTATAACTTTTATAATCGGAAGTGAACAGTTACCTTTAAGGTTTGAGATACCTATTTGTTATAAAATATTAATAAATTTGGCTTTTAAATCTTTTAAAAAATGTTGTACCGGTTCCTATAAAGAAGAGTTAATA
Source organism: Brachypterus glaber (assembly GCA_958510825.1). Classification (NCBI taxonomy): domain Eukaryota; kingdom Metazoa; phylum Arthropoda; class Insecta; order Coleoptera; family Kateretidae; genus Brachypterus; species Brachypterus glaber. The sequence goes on from OY294050.1 coordinate 27,661,902, forward strand.
TACCCATAAAAAAAAGTAATATACCTATAATGCCTATAAAAAATGTCGCATTGAAACGTCTCTATGTGTTTCAATACATTTTTAAATGGATATTTAGATCTTTTTTAGAATAAAATGCCTAGTTTACTGTGGATTTCAACGGTAATTCTTACTGAAAAAATCTATCAGTGTAGTTATAATTTGTTACTTAAATAAAATATTTATTTTTGAATGGAATGATATTCTGTTGAATTCGTTATTTATATTATAGGACATGTTTTAAGCAAAATTTTATACACCTATTTTTTCGTAATAAAAATTTCTTAAACCAAATTGCAATTTGATTTTTTTCTTTTTGGGTTTATCTAAAAATGTGGTCACACAAAGGGACTGAAGAAAAAAAAATTGGAATAATTTATCCAAAAAACAATATTATATTATGATAGTGCTGCCAACAAAAGAATACTATTTCCTGTAGGCCTAGGTTTAAGGGGTCTTTCTACCTTCAAATTTTAAAAATATTTTGTTTTTAAACATTTTTTTTTATAGAAAGAAAAAAATATCATTGTGAAATTTTGTAGGTATGTTTATTTATATTTAAAGAATACAAAAAAATCTTTTTTAGATTTTTAAAGTGCCATTTTTTGCCATAATTTTTTTTTTTGAAAAATGGCGGTGGCCAGGATTCCGGCCGTTTGGATCGACTAAAAAAAAAACGGGGTATTGAAGTCGCTATATATATCTAGAATTTTTTTTGCCAAAAAATAACAAAATGGCACAAGTTTTTCAAAATGTTTGAAATAATTTTCAAGAAAAATGTCGTTTATTATTTTTTGGCCAAAAAAATTTCTACATAGTGCTATAATAGTGACTTCAATACTGAATAATATCTCGTTTTTTTTAGTGGATCCAAACGGCTGGAATCATGGCGACCAGTGTTTTTTTTAATTTTTTTTTTATTAAAAAAAAAATTATGGCAAAAAATGGCACTTTAAAAATCTAAAAAAGATTTTTTTGTATTCTTTAAATATAAATAAACATACCTACAAAATTTCACAATTCTAACTTTTTCTTTATATATATAAAAAAATGTTTAAAAACAAAATATTTTTAAAATTTGAAGGTAGAAAGACCCCTTAAGCAAAAATCCTCCTAAAAAATAGAAAAAAAAATCGAAATTTTTTTTGTTTTCAAAATTTTTTTGTTTTCATAAATTTTTTGTTTTCAATTTTTTTTCCGAAGAATGAAAATTTTTGGAAAAAACGTCTATCCCATTCCCAGTCAACACAAATACATGGCAGGAACATAGCAAATACATAACCACTGTTCTATGTGATGTTGCAGACATGTAATTTTTATAGTCCATGTATAGTCCTTGGACTTTAACAATTCCGCCTCAAGTTATGTATCAGCTACATAACATGCTACATATCAGATACATACTAGGTACATAACAATAAAATTAGGCGTTTCCGAATTTTACTTGTTATGGAGTGCCTCATAGATTTAGACATGGTGAACATTTTTACGTCTTTTTGATAAACCTAATAATTTAAGTATATAAATATCTTTATATGTAGCATCCATCAGGCAAAATTCTTATACGATGTGCATTTTTACTGTGAAAGCAAACTTTCTACCAGGCTTAAAAATCATGGGCCACATAAAAAGCCAATTTTTAGAGAAAAAATAGCAAATAATCATTTAAAAAAAAATATATATATTTTAATTTTTTGTCTAAAATTATCTAAAATCGGTTTGGTTGTCTAAAAATACATGCGTTTCTACTACTTAAGGGTAAAACTTTTATTATTAACAACAATTTTAAGAATATTAGTGATTCTAACCTATAAAAATTAAAATAATATAGACGCCATATTTAGTATTGAATTCATAACATTTTATGTATCGTGTATGTTCTCGTACCATATATATGATACATAACATGCAATATTGCATGTTATGTATCATACATATGTATGTTACATCTTAAGTAATATGGCACATGTAACGTAAAAAATCTTTCTGTTATAGGGCATGTTATGTAGCATACATATGTATGTTATGTCTCATGTAATATGGCACATGTTACCTAAAAAATCTTTCTTTACCATGTTGCATCCATATATGTGCGGACTGGGTTATACCCCATACCACCTCGATTTTTACCAAAAACAGTCCCGACCTAACCTAAAATCCACAAAGTTAACTTTTATATTCTTAAATTAAGAAATAACGTAAGAAAGCCCTAGCACCGCAGGGCATGCCCTGCAGGGGAAGATTTTTACAAATTCGATGGTCTATTTAAATTTTAAACCAGTCTTTAAAATTACAATTAATTAAATTTAAAATTTCACAAAAATACAAGAAACTGTAGCGCCGCAGGCGAAAATTTTTACGAATTTCACTCTTGTTCTACAAAAACGTAAAAACCCTACTGCCACAGGCGATTTTTTTTTTAAATTCTTGAATATCATTACTAAAAATTTCAGAAAAATGCAAGAAAGCTCTAGCGAATTTCACGCTTAAGTTTTACAATCTTAAATAAAAAAACGTGAAAAAGCCCTATAGTGCAACAGGCGAAAAATTTTACGAACTTGTCTATTTTAATTTTTAAACAGTTTTATTGTTCAAAATTTCACAAAAATGCGAGAAAACCCTAAGTATGCCGCAGGGTATTTACAATTCCAAATTTCACAAAAAAGTAATAAACCTCTAGCGCCGCAGGCCAAAATTTTTACAAATTCAGGGCCACTTGCACCAATGCTGTTTTAACTTTAAACTTGGATTAAACTGACAGCTGACCAATCAGAAAGCAGCATTTTTAACTTAAACTCGGTTTAGCTGAGTTAATCCCGTACCAAAATTTGGTGCAAGTGGCCCTTAAAGATCTATGGTCCACTTGAAAGCAATATATACCTTAAAACAAGCTCGTTTTGGCGCCCTTACTACTTTTTCTGGGATGGATCGAGGCTTCAACCTCCCTGATTATATTATGAAAATGTATTTAGAAAAAAATATTTTCCTACAAATTTTACAATTATTTTATCGTGGGGGGGTGGGTAATTAACCCCCCCGTGGATCCGCCCCTGTAGCCTGTAGATCACTCTAGTTGTAATTTGATGCTGCCACAGAATAATAATTTTTTTTTAAGCTTAGTTTTTTTTTAGAAAAATAATCTTCTTGAATACCGATCAAGAAGATTATTTTTCTAAAAAAAAAACTGTTTTGTGTAAAACTACTGCCATGCGCATTTATTTTATTCATGCGTATTCATCCTTGGGTTAAAATTATACTCTAAACATTCAAAACTCCCGCCTGTAGTTCAAATGTAAAGTGGTAGTTAGTATGCGCAAAATTTGACGCATGAATTTTTTTTGTTTGCAAACAGAATTTGCATACAAAATTAATTAAATACGCTTTTAAATAAATATTTTTAATGGGTAATGCAAGTTCACAAGTCGTTCCTGCGTTATTTGCGGAGGCGTTATCTCAGGAACCCGTAAATACATTAATCAGCAGTGAAATAGAAAGTTTAACTTATGAACAGTTTTTGTCAATACTGGGGGAACTTAATGTTCTGTAAGCAATTTACCTAATATATCTGTTTTTAATACTAGTTTATACATAAATTGCACCAACTTTGAATATTTAATTTTAAAATAAGATTGAGTATGGTGTAGTGGGGCAATCATAGCAACAGGGGGTAAATTCACCCTTTACTTTCAATTTATAAAATTAATTTTTGCAACATGCAATCACCTTGGCTTTTTTTGTCTAGTTTTACATCTGGATGTAGGTATTTGCATTTTTTTTTAATTTTTAAATGTAGATTTAATTATTACAGGTTTATTATTATTTTAGGTCAAAAACTTGCCTAGATTCAAATGGCAAACAACTAATTTTTGCAGTAAAAAAAGACACAAATACACCAGTATTTTGGAAAGCAACAATACGTATAGCTTGTGTAAAAATTGAACCAACCACAAAAAAAATTGATACTTATAGATTGTTAAATTTAAGCCAATTTTTAAAAGTATTTAACACTTTAAAATGCCAGTGTTCTGCTATTGAACAATCTCAAATGTAAGTTCTGAGAATTTCTTTCAAAAAAAATAAGTTCTCAAGAAAATCTAAAGTTTACTGATATTCTTATTTTTTTTTTCTTAGTGAAGATGATTTGTCAGTTTCTTCAATATTTCAAAGTTTGGATAGTACATCATCAGACGAGAGCACAGCTGAATGTTGTGTATGTTTAGACAGAAAAACAGACATTATTTTACCATGCATGCACAGTTATTGCAATAAGTGCATAGAAGAATGGTTTGTATTTTATATATCGATTTTATTCATTATTGATGATTTTCATCATTTTGAAAAACAATGAACATTTTTTTAGAAAACACAATTCAAAATTCATAGTATTGAACTGCACTGCGGCAAATATATACCTACTAATTTATTTTAGGTATGAAATTCATGACACATGCCCAATATGTCGTGAAAAAATGGAAAGCTGTGATGATAATTGGGTGCTAGAAGAAGTACCAAAAGCGGAAGAAATTAGTAAAGAAATGAAGAAAAATTTGATGGGACTTACTGATAATTCCCCTGACATCTGCAGTCCATCTTAAGATTGAATTTTAACATATTTTAGAAATATATTTATCATTAGTGGATATTTGGTTGTCAGTAATAATTCGACTATTATAGTTGAGTAATGGTTAAATCCAAACATGACTTGTCTGTGTACCAAATGTTATTAGATTTATGCATTTTTGATTCCAACCATGGATACAGATGTATAAAATGACTTAAGTCGACTTAATTACCTAATGAAAATAGATGAATAGAGCATCTAATTATTATATTGTGTAAAATTTTTATCCTATAGGACACAAAAAAGACATTAAAAATAAAATACGTACTGTTGTAAAAAACCCAATATTTAGTCATTTAATAAATATTCTTATGTAATTTTTTAATTTATAGATGTACTTACATTTATATTTACGATAATCTTTAATACAATTATACTTAAATATAATAAAGTTTATAAAATGTTTAACTAAAATAATGTGGAAATATATGAATATTTTAAAAACAAAATAACCAATAACAATTTACCAAGTTTATCACAATATGCTAAAAAATAATTTATGGTTTTATATTTCCTATGCTTTTCTCTTTTTCTTCATAAGTTTCCTCTTCTTTTCTTCTTCTTCTTGCTTCATGTCTTCTAAATCTTCCATGATTCCTAAAAGAAAATTGATGAAAAATTAGCCCCATCTAAATTTGCTATTAGACTGTTTCATTTACACATGTTTAATTTCCGTAAAATTTTGAAAACTGTTAACTATGGTCTGTTTTTTCAAGCAAGGTAGTAAATTAAAAATCTCACAGTAAATATTTTTACAACAGGTTTGAATAGTATATGTTTGTTTTTATAAAATACACTACGCAGTATATTCGCACATCCAATATTCGAATCTGTTTTGAAAATATTCACTGCGATTTTTAATTTACTATCTTGCTTGATGAAATAGACCATAGTTATGTCTACTTCAAGTAAAAAGTAACATGCAGTATATTACAATTTTCCAACTTAATAATAATTCATGAAATTTGCATATCGTCGGCTAAGAGGTAAATTTGCCTATCTCGATATTTTAAAAATTTTCAGGAAACGTAATAAGCGACTTTAAAATTTATGTTGGTGATTTATACTTACTTTAAATAATTTTGGTACCTTAAAGAACACTTAATTCGTTAATGTATTTAAATCATTTCATTCTTAACTATTTTATTTTAAATTCAATAAAAATCGGTATAGGTACTTGACATTTTAAAAATGACACACATTTTAGAGGTAAATTTACCCAAACCTAAGGCAATACATAAGAGGATATGGAATCTAGTTTAAAATTATGATATACAGATTTTTGTTTAATAATTATAATACAAAATAAGTACACAATAAAATAAGATAATATCTTATTTTATTGTGTACTTATTTTTTTATATTTCCAGGCGCTATTGTATTATTTCTATTATATTTATTAGATCAATTTCTGTATCATGTTTTAATTAAAAAGTATCCGTATTATATTATTGCCTGATGTCAGTGATGAGAAATGTCATCTAAGTCTAGCTAAAACTCTTGAGTGCTTTACTTACAATTTTATGATCGGTTTATGTAGTTTTACCTCTAAAATGTTTAATTTTTTATTCTTTTTATCAGTAGCCATTGATTTAATACAAGTTAATTTTAAGCAGAAACATAGAGTAAGAAATTTTGTGTCCGATTCTGTAAAAATACAAATTTTGAAAAAAATAGGTTTAGGATTTACCTCTTAGCCGACGATATGCATGTAAATGTTTGTGAATTAAATAGTCTTACCAATTTTTTTACTAATAGCTTCTTCCTTCATTTGTTGGGCAAAGGAAGACTCCATATTATCATCATCTTCATCAATGTCTCTATACCGTTTTCGGTCGTAACCGAATATTTCACTAATATGTTTTGAATAATCATCCTCTTCTTCCACTTCATCTACAATAAAGTCGTCCATTTCACTGTCATACTCGCTGTCATCATCATCCAAAATTCGACCTAGAATATAACATAAATCAATTCAATTCAATTTATTTCAAAAATATATACATTAAATACGATAAATAATAGTACAATAGACCCGCCTAAACCATGGTTTGTTTGCGGTATGTCCTTACCCGTAAATGACATTTATTTTCTTTAGAACATTAATAATTTTAATAAATTACGCATTATAGAGTCCAACAGTTTTTATGGTCCTTCGATCCGGCTCGAAGGTCCAAAAATTCATGCTTCTGTTAAAAAAATACCGAACTATTTTTATATGTAGCGGTAAGGACACTAGATTAGTTGTCCAGTTCATTTGAGATCTAGTGTCCTTAGATAGTAGAGGTAAGAATATTAATAACTTACGTTTATTAACAGGTTTCTTCTTAAAACCTTGTGGGGGTCCTCTTCTATCGTCGCCTCTCCTAAAGTCTGCAGGAGGTCCTCTTCTTATATCTGGAGGTGGGAATTGTTTAGGCTTTAGATCTTTAGGTGGGAATTGTTTGGGTTGAATTTGACTAGGTGCTTTTCTTTTAACGTCGTCAGGTGAAAATTTCTTAGGCTGCAGATCTCTGGGTGGGAACTCTTTAGGTTTCGAGTTCGGAATAGGTTTCGAGTTGTGATTCGGTTTTGAGGTAGGTGGATTTGGTTTAGAAGATTGAATTGGTTTGGAAGATTGTATTGGCTTATTTGTTTGAGTTGGTTTTGATTTTTCTTCCTTTGGAGATTCTTTTCTTCTTGATGGGTCACTTGGTCTAAAATTAAAATAGAAACAAGCTAAAGTAACCTTTCTATATAGGTGTCAACATTTGAATGAAATCTCAAAACCTAATAATGCATGAACAAAAATGACCAAAGAAGAGTTTGTATTTGATGTGACACTACATCTATGGCACAGCCACTAGAACTAGAGTTTCCAGATTTAGTAAGTAGATCTTTATTAGCAAAAGCTATTTTACATTTACATGATAAAATAAATACTACATAAATAAAAATTTTAAACTTTATAAGAATACATTTGCTTTTACATGAGAAGCTAATAAATTTTTAAACCTTTTATAACTGTCAGTTTTTTATATTTACAGGTAATTCATTAAATAATAATATACCTTTACAAAAAAATGATTTATATAATTGAGTTGAAGATGGCGTTTGTACATAAAAATCATTAATTCGTCTGGTATTATGTGTGTATTGTATTTACAAATATTAATTTATTAAATAAATATTGAGGAGCTAACTTATTTTTTATTCTATAAACCATATCTAAAGCTTTATATCTTACTCTTTGAGAAACACTCATAAAGTTTAAAACATTTAGCATTGTTGAAATTGGCGTATACTTATTGCATTCTAAAATAATTCGCGTTGCCTTGTTTTGAAGCTTTTGAAATTCTTTGGAGTTTGTTTTATTCATGTTTAAAAATAATGTTGAACAAGATTCAATATGTGGACTAATTATGGATTTATAAAGTAAGATTTAGTGCACTAAAACTACATGGGTTCTAAATCATTTTCTAAAGATTTTTTTTAAATATCACATTCCATCTAAAAGATAAGGTTTACATAGACATTTTTCATATTGTGCTAATACCTATACCTACATACCTGGAATTTGGTGCCTGCTTACTGGAACTAAATGAAGATGAACTGTCATTATGTTTTGATGGCCGATCCATTTTTGAATATGTTTTTACTGGACCTTTATCACCAGTAAGAACTCTATTTAATATTGACCCTTTAGCTTTAACATCATTATTGTTATTATTACTATAACTATCTCCATTTGTACTACTTGATTTGGCACTTGTGATGATATTTGCTGGTGATGATTTTTCACCATTATTTCTTAAAGATTTTTCTCCATTAGTTTTTTCTGTATTTAATTTTGGTATTCTATTTGATTGTTGACCTTTTGTTTGTTCATTTCTGTGCCTATCTCTCTCTCTTTCTTCTCTTCTTTCCCTGTGTTGTCTATCTAACTCTGCTTCTCTTTTTTGTTTTTTAGTCATTAATTTTTCGTCTTCTTTTTCTTTCTTTTCAATTACGATTGGCTCAAATTGTTTCTTCTCTGCCAGTTTTAATATATCTGAAAGAATGTATACAGTGTTAATTAAGTATGTGGCCAAACTTCAGGATGTTATCCCTTGTAATACTTTATTATTAGGTATTATTTTTTTTATTATTTTATTGTACAGTATATTTTTAATTTGACCTGTGTAAATAGTGTAGTGTAGCAACAACAAATAAATCTAATCTAACCTTAGTCAATTTTAAGACAAAAGTTTTAAATAACACTTTCGCGACGATGGTGTTTTCGGTATAACTCAACGCGAACTTGATAAAAATAGGTCAAGTGGCGTGCACAGGGGTAAAGCCCGGTTGAATTAAAAAAAATAGTATGTAACTGTTTTTTGAATCTCAGATTACGGAACGTTCAAGTGTTACGTAATGCTCCTAGGGGGGGGGGGTCATTTTGGAGTGTTATGCACATGTTAATGGTATACGAAAATAGCGTTACAGGAGGGGTCCAAAATGATAAAAATTTGCGTTACGTAATACTTGAACGTTCCCTTAGCCGTTTTCGATAAAAACGAATATATATAAAATTATGCATCAAAAACAGCTAATCTGAGTGAGAAACTCAAGAAACGACTGTCAAAAATTGAGAAGTGCTTGTTCTTAGAATGGATTTCTGAATCAAAATAGGTAAATATTTATAGGGTGTTCCATTAAAAAAAAACATACTCATGCCACCGGAAGTGCGAAACAAAAAAAATAAATCTGACATTTTATAGCCAATGTAAAATTACAAAATCACCAAAGTTTAGTTTTTATTGAATAAAAAATAATCTTAATTGTAGGGGTGGACATAAATAAAACACATCTGGTATATATTTTTTAATTGTGTTACCCCTGTGCACGCGACTGTAAAAGGAGAAAATAATATTTTTTGAACAGACTATATAATAAAACCAAAGCTGTTTAGGACCTATGTTTATAACAACTTTTTCTCTTAAATACCTAATACCTAATTAACACCCTGTATATTATTAATACAAAGAGAAAGAAAAGAAACATAATGTAAAATAAATTATGAATTACCTGCAAAGTTCATTGGTGGTGGTGCTAGTCTGGGCTTGGGTTTAGGTTTAGCAGGTTCTGTGGGTTTTTCTGATTCTGCTTCATATTTATCAGGTTTATCATCATGTTCATCATTCTGGGATGCTGTGTCCCCAGTACTTTCCTTGTGTTTCCTTTTCCTCCTATAAATAAAACAAGCTGTGAAGATATTTTAATGCTACACCTTCCATTATATATTATTCACAGTAAATGGTACCATGGTATATTGCATTTCCCAAATAATTAAAAAAAATAATTTTCAAAAAAAAAATTAAAAAAAAAGAGATCTTTAATAAAAACGAAAAATTATTGAAAAACAAAAAAATCAAAAAAAAAAATTGAGAAGTTTTAATTTTTTTTTATTTTCATTTGGTAGAATTGATCCTTATAATAAAAGTATTGTTTGCTGAAAAAATTACGTTATTTTCTTACAGCTTAGTTTAACCCCCATAACTTTTTTGATTTCGGGGGGATTACTTTCAAAAACAATAGGGATCTATTCCTCATAGAACTTGAATTTTCCCGAAAATTTTCCTGAAAATTTCAAGTCAATTGGATTAGTCGTTCTGGAGTTATTCTGTACACAAAAATCGTGAAATCAGACGGACAGACGTACATTAAAAAAAAAAGTTGCTTATTTTTTCTTGTATGAAATTTATATCCAAGAATTTTTTGTCTAGAACGATTTTTAAAATTCTTTGAATTATTTGAAACTACTATATTATTCTAGCACAAGCGCTGTGAATAATATAATAATAATATTTATTAAATAGAAGAACCTAATATTTACTTTATTCAGTATTTATCGACAGTCCCTGACTTACTTGTGGGGCATCATAGCTTCTTCCTTCTCCTTCTCCAGGGCAGCTTTAACCCTTTCCTTAGTACTTTTTAAATTTGTGCTGACTTTCTTCTTTGTAAAATCGAATTTCTTCTCATCTGGTATTTTACTATATTTTTCCATCATTTTGCTGTAAAACGCGGAGGCTTCTTGGGAAACATAGCCATAATCATCTTCATCAGGCTGCATGGGACCAGCTAGAGTTACTGCAGTGTCATTGTCATCGACTGCATCTGAGATTACTGATTGATTTGCCGATTTAGTTCGTTTTAGCATAACACTTACCCGTTTTACTGCTTTTTTGTCCTGTAAAAATATTGAAAAGCTAATTATTTTCAAAACTCTTGGCAGTAATGTTTTTAAATAGGGAGTCTGCGCTTGAAGTCAGTTATCTTTAGAAAGTCTCTAAATAATTAATTTACCTGTGACCGAAGAGCCAATAATTCATCCCTCTTCTTTCTTGCTTCCTCTTTTTTTAATTTTTCTTCCCTTTCCTTATTTTCCAAAAACTTTTTAACATTAACTGACACCTGTTTCGACCTCTGTTCCTTTTTTGGTGGTTCTAATTTCGTGCTGTAGTATCTAATCTAGAAAAAATAGACTTGCAAAAACAATATAAATTATTTAATTTAAATTTTACGTACTTCTTTTCTTTCTGGTTCATTTCTTTGTGCTTTGGTTAAAACAGTACCGAAATCCATGTTGATTAACTATTTTACTGGATTTATTCTTTGTTTAATTAAGAAATATTCGTATTTATGTCACAGACTGGAAAATCACCAGCTGTACGAAACGACCTCCATGTAAATTATGAGTCATAATTTATGACAGTTGTTAGTTACAGATGTCACCGCTATAATTAAAATTAAAAAAGTATTCTATAATCCTAAAGACACATGTATTTCTAACAGCCAATAGAGGGCGATGTAAAGAATAATTTGCATAGGTTTGCCAAAATTTAAAGTAATCTGTGTTTAAAGCATCCCTTGGTGTTTATGGTAAATATTTTTGGTGTTCAAATGATGATTGTGTTTATCATTAATTCGTAAACAGAATATGTGTACTGCAAGAAATCTTCTTACTGAGAGTACGGTAAGTAGAAATTTAGAAATGCTAATTATTTTAGGTTGTTGCAAAGCGTAACTTAAGTTCATCTATGCTTAAGTTTATCTATGCTTAAGTTCCGTTCGTATTTGCGATATAGACCATTGTGATATTAACATTCTACGACGTTTTATTTACATAAACAGTTATTATTTTCTTTATGAGAAAATTATAATAAACCGTTCGATTCGAAAATACGAGAAAAACTGAGGTTATTTTTATCGGGTAATCCCAGATTCTTGAGTGGAGTTTTGTGCACTTTTATAAGCTTTTTTTGGAATGCTTTGGTTACAAATTGGTTATTTATTAATCATAACAAATAGTATAACAAAACCACTTCAAAATAATCTTTATACCTTAGAGGATTCCCTTTGAGGGAAACGAGTCCCTACCCAGGTAGCAAAATAACATGACATTCACGTGAAAGCCACGTTAATATGTGACATGTGATGTTAAGATTGTAGTCTCATTTAACAAGAATGTAGCATGGTGGGGATGTCCTAAGTCCGCCCCTAATAACATCACACAATGACATCCCGAAAATAACGTGTTTGTGACATCATAAATCCACATTCCTGTTATATCTAATATCTTATGGATGCCGTTACTGTTACTTTAATATTTAAATAATATCCTAGGATATTAGCTTTTTCTAAATTAAAACCATTAAAAACGCTATAACCCTATAAAAAAATCGGATTTAAAATCAGTCAGTAATTGAAACAATCACAGATTGAAACAGATAGATTCTAAATACGAAATTGCAGATTAAGCGAAGAATATATTCCTTTAATCCGTGTCCGTGGTCTTGAGAAGCCCGGCTTGGCTAATTATCCGGAAGGGAAAGGCCAAAAATAAAGAGAGAGAGAAGCCCGGCAGAGCCCCCTGTCTATTGGAAATCGTATAATGTGTATACAATTTCCTTATAATAATTTACTCTATCAACATCATCTTATATCGATTTTTTTGCTTCGAACGTCGGTGAGAAGCAAAATAACATGACATTCATGTGAAAGCCACGTTAATATGTGACATGCGATATATTCACAGCGTTGTTAATTATTTGTTATTAAATAACATGTTTGTCACGTCACACGTGTTACGTTGCAAATGTGATGTTAAATAGATGTTATTTTTCAATATTATGTGATGTTATGATTTAGTTTAAAAATACACCCAAAAGTGATGTTATTTTCTTGTAACATACATCCCTTGCTACCTGGGTAGGGACACGTCCCTACCCAGCCAACACGGTCACGTCAAATTCACATGAATTTTACGTCGAGACGAGACCGAATTGACGTAATTATCATCGTCAAATACACGTAATATATCACGTGAAAATGTCTCGTCGAGTGACGTGATTTATAACATCACTTGACGTCATTTATAAACGTCACCTGACGTGATTTAGAAACGTCACCTGACGTGATTTAGAAACGTCGCTAGACGTAATTTAGAGAAGTCACTGGACGTAATTTAGATTGAGGAGGTTCAAGCAAAACCCCACAAGTCACAAAATTTATAAAGTCAAGTTTGCTTGGTTCGAATTTCAAAATTTTGATATCCGTTAAAATTATATATTTAGAAATTTACTCACAATAACTATAATATATTTTACAAATATAATTTGCAATGGAGAATTCTGTATTAATATGGACAATTTATTTTATGAGTAACTTTATTAATACTAATAATAAAATGTTAAAAAATCCAAAAACCTCTTTTTAACTTTAATAGTGCGTGCTTGCAAGATTTACGTACTTAAGCGATTCGATTATATTTATTATGAATCATAAATTATTATTTATGATTACATAATATAATATTAATTTAAAAAATCGTCAAATACGGTATAAATTTGACGTGATTTTTACATCAATTTTATACCGTCAATATATTAGGTTTGTTTTTGTTCTCGAAAATCGAAGTTCTGAACTGATTCCGAGACTGATTCGAAACATAATCTCGATTACAACTGTTATAACTGCGATTTTCGAGAACCAAAATAAACCTATTATAACCTCTATTGAAAGTTATAATTTATAACAGTTACTGTTGTTATTAATAAATAGGTATCATTAATCAGTTTATAAACAAAGTATAATCAAAGCATCCCGAAAAGCCTTTATGTGAGAACTGTACAGCTCGTCATACTTAGGATGAGACGTTGAAATATAAGATGAATAAGATGAAGTATTTGGAGGAAGAAAGATAGGCGATACGCGCACCTCTAACAACTAGTAAATTTAGCCGCTGTCCAAACAAGGGGGGTCTGTCCACTTTTAAAAACTCAAGTCTCATCCTCATTACTAAATAAAGTAATTCTCCTCAAAAAATTCAAAGTCGTTTTGGGCTTAATTAAAACAGAAAACATATTTTTAAAACAAAACTTTATTTCTTTTTGTCTTTAGAAGAACATTTATCCGAACCACATTTATCAGAACTTTCTGACCTCTTCTGTGGTCTTTGACATTGACCATAAGACGTAGATGGTTGATTTTTAAATTCACCCGAAATATTTCCCTGGAATCGCTGTCCATAATATTGCTGCTGAGGCATTTGATATTGCCTGTTAAACATAGGTTTTTGTTGCATATAAATATTTTGCTGTTGTGGCATATAATTTTGCTGTTGCATATAATTTTGCTGTTGCATATAATTTTGCTGTTGCATATTATTTTGCTGTTGCATATAATTTTGCTGTTGCATATGTTGCTGTTGCATCATTGGGCCTTGGTAATATCTGGGTGCCATTAAAGAAGTGGGGATTTCCTCAAACTGGCCAGTTACCTGATTTGCATCTTCAGGTGTTACTTCAACCAGTTCGTAAAAAGATTCTTGCTCGGTTACTGGACATACACACTGAAAAACTTCTTCAAAATCAACCAAAGATGGCTGTGAATAGCCTTTTGGCATCTTCTTGGACTTCGGTTTCTCCTCTGTACTTAAGTCTGTTAATACTACTGCAGCATCTATTATCTTGTCCAAAGTTGTATGCCAGTAGGCTGCTTGTTCCATGCCTTCGCACAGAGCAGCAAACGTTTCATGGACAACACAAATATCTTTGATCAAAACATCTTGCAGACATTTAGGACAACAGTCAACTCCTTTGTTTCTATGTTCTTCAATTATCTGGGCTGTTAGTTCTTTAACATGTTCACTGTATGTTTTCCAAGCTTGTACACCTTCTTCTGTTTCCTTACAGAACTTCCTCCATTCGTGTTTGTATAGAGGTTTGGGTTTGCCATCTACTTTTATATCTCCTCGGATTATAGCAGCAAACTCGCGGATTTGTTTTATAATACCCGCCATCCATTTTGTCCAATTATGCGCGTTATGAGTGATCTGTAGTAACCACAATGCCCAGACTTTTAAAGATAAGCAACATATTTTGCCTGGGGAATGTTCAAATACTTTAAGTGGTTTGTGGCCTTTAATGACATCGCCATATTCATCAAATAGACCTTCTGATGCGTCTACTGCACCTTTAACAGCTGTTATTGGTTTTCCATCAGGTCCTATACGTTCTCCTGGTTTAGCACCAGCTCCTATGCCTTCTCCCGGTATGCCAACTGCTCCAAACTCTTCTTCGTCTAAAAATAAGAATGGATATCAATTAAAAAAAATATCGTACAATATAATGTTAATATCGCATTATCGATATACTGTCAATTTTAAACTCAATATGTTTCAAGGGAGTTGTGACGTGTGTGATTTGTGTGAATGTGTGTCTTGTATAGTGAATTTCACTCCAAAAATAACGGAACATATTTTGTCATAATTTTTTAAATTTAAGTTGTTTTATGTTTCCCAAATTTCTATTAAACTGATTAATATAATTTATATACTACTACTAGAAATTATCTTACCTAAGTCCAAATCGTAATACTCTCCATCTTCTCCCAAGTTCATTCCAATATCTACCCTAATATCTCCCTGGTATCCGGTACCGTCTTCTCCATAGTACTCCATTTCTGAATCATACTCATCATCATGAGCTCCAGGTTTATCTCCATCTTCAATTATGGATGCATCAAGGTCTACTGTATCAATATTTTGTTCATCAACGTTTGCCTCATCAGCGTCGACATTTTCTTCATCCTCGATCAAAGTTTCATCTAAGTTCACCTCTGGCTGTGGAACACCTTCATCTTCTTCTGTACCTGGTTCTCCTGGTTCTGCACCTTCTTCGCCTGGTTCTACACCTTCTTCGCCTGGTTCTACACCTTCGCCTGGTTCTACACCTTCTTCGCCTGGTTCTGCACCTTTTTCGCCTGGTTCTGCACCTTCGACTCCTGGTTGTGCGCTGTCTTCACCCTCTTGTTCACCTTCGACGCCCTCTATAGGTAAACCTGTTACTTCGTCTATTAAACCAGCTAATTCCGTTTCATCACCAGCCATGTCACCACCTTCATCACCTGGTACTAATGTTGATCCAACTTCTGATTCACCTTTAATTAAAAAAAATATAAACTTTAATTGCAGTTATCAAAAAAAAAGTAAAGAATAAGTATAGAGCTACATGTAACATTTTGACCACTAACTAAAGCCTAAAATATTAAAATAAGTAATATTTATTTGAAGTCAATAAATAATATTGCTAATTTATCGTTAAGCATAATAAAATTATGTATTATTTCATATAATATTATATTATTTTAAAAAATCAATCCTAGATTCCAGAATTATTATTCTCTTCTTGTTTGCAACGTTTTTATGAATTTAAAATATTTTATCATTTTTATACATTTTTCTAACATGAGTCATGGTATGGTATGGTATTTTTATATTATTTTTACTCACGTGCTAAATTGTCAGAGATATCTCCTATACCACCCAATCCTCCTCTGGCATATAATAACGGTGCAAGTTGTGAAATTTTATTTAAAATGGCGTCATCGACATTATCTGGACTACACTTTATGGCCCAATTAACCAAAACTTGTTCTAGATTTGGTTTGTTGGTTAAAGAATCAGAACCAAGTCTCTTTTTTAAAGCTTTAATTTTCATCAGCAAAGTTCCATACGTTTCGCCTGGCATATTTTCTTCATCTATTGTTTGATCGTAAAATTCTTCAGTACAATTGCTTAGGATTCTTATTAGTTTGTCTAAAGTTGACATGTCATCGAAATCCATCTCGTCTTCGCCCATATGTCCTAACATTTTGATAATATCTTCCATTTCACCCTCAACTAGATCTTTACCATATAGACCTCCTGGGTATCCTTCTTCTCCTAACTCCATTTCATCCGCACCTTCAAATTCTGAGGAATATTTGGATTCGGATTCATATTCCTCGCCCAAGTCGAAAATAGAGGGTATTTTGATGGGTGGTAAGTCTGCTTCAGTATCGACGGGTTGCATATCAACATATTTGATAAGAACGTCAGTCCAAACTGCTATTTTATCAGTTATCTCAACCAAACTTTGTTTGTAGTAGTTTTTCGTATTCCGGTGTATTTTTGGAATTTGTCCTTTGGTTTCGCATATACCTAATTTTAAAATCATTAGACTTGTAAAGGTACTTATGGAACGCAACATTACCATACCAGCGAACTTGCAGGTTTTCTGAAAAATGGTTTACAGGTCGACTTTTATGATGTGGGCCATTTATATCTAGGATAAATGTTTTCACCACTAAATGAAATATATAACTAGTCATATATATATATATATATATATATATAGGCTATTTATTGCAAAAATAATACCGCAAATATTATTTTAGTTTTTGTTCCTATTTTGGTAAATTAACTATAGCGATTCATTTTTTTTTACGAATTCTGTAGAAAAGATTTTGTCCAAAGAGCCGTATTCCATTTTCAGATGTTTTCAGATAGTTTTAAAATGAATTTGCTGCTAGGTATTTGTTTGCGTTTTTTTAGAGACCCTTGAACCTTTCTTACCTAATATACCATCAGAAAGTAATAACTGCTTGTAATTCACATCAAATAGAGGTTCGTCCTTAACATATTGAACAATAACGTCAGCTAATGATTTTATTTGTTTTTTCAACCACAATTTTTCCACATTTTCTTTCTTATGTTTATTTTGCTTTAGTTTTCTTTTTCTCTTCGCCTTTCTTCGTCTATTGCGTCTTTCTAGTCTGCGAAAATATGCATTTGCTTGACTGGGTTCAATATTCTTTTCAGTATGTAACATATCATCGATCCTTAATAAAGCTTCTAATGGTAGTTTGTCCTGGTAGTCTTTCCACGTGCTCCAAAGGCGTCTTTTATTGGGCAACGCCATAAGGACTATTCTAGGAGGACAAGGTTCCATAGTACAAGGGGTTCTTTGCTTACTGGTTGGTTCTTTATGTAGTTTATTAACTCTTGTGGGTACAGATAGCATATCCATGTATTTCTTTTGACTCATTGTGCATCGATCGAGATACGTTATTTTTCTCGGAGGTTTATTTTTACTTTTTGTTCTTGGATGTTTTCTTTGTGTTCCTGGTCGTGATTGTTCTAGCTTTTTCAGTTTTTCTAGCTTTGCTGCTAATTTGCATTGTTTATCACCTGGAGTTTTTTTGGGTTTTAGATCCTTTTTTTCACGAATAATCTTTTTTTCTTCTCGATAATTGTATCCCCAGAGAATTTCATCGGGTACGTTTAAAAGTCGTTCGTACGATTTAATGCTATGTGGTGATGATACTTTACTAACCATTTTGAATTGAAATGTTCCAAATTAATGTTAATTTTTAAAGATTCGTCAAACATTACTGTCAATTTGTCACAAATGTAAAAAATACACTGAGAAAATTGATTTTTTTTTGTTTAGAGTCTCCCCATCTCGCGGGGGATTCAAGTTGGATTTTTATGACCTTTAGTTCTTCGGTAAAAAGTGAAGAGTTGAATAATCTCTTCAAGAGATTCACTTGTAACAATCTCTTGTTATCTCTTCAAGAGATTCTCTTGTAACAAGCTGGTAAATGAAAAGACAACTTTTCAACCGGAATTAAACTCGGAATAACTTATTGTGTTAAAACCGAGAATGATCATAATTTAACTCTATATTTATAAATATTTTCATAGGCGTCTACTCCGGTGGGCGGGGGCCATTCCCCCTACTCCTAATAAATGGGTGGCTGCCCCCTTGGAATATTGTTCATTCCTTTAAATATTATAAAAGCTTTACAATTTTTAAATATATTTTTAGAATTTTTTTTATTTTATAAAAATTTATACCCTAAATGAATTTTTTTTGCTTCCAAAAATCCCCCCTTCACTCCGGGATTTGAGAAAGTCGGCGCCTATGAATATTTATCTACGTTCTAAACTGAGTTTAAGTCAAAAATGCTGCGTTCTGATTGGTCGAATGTCAATTTAATCCAAGTTTAAAGTTAAACCATCATTGGTGCAAGTGACCCTTAGTATTATACACACATGTGGGTTTGTTTATGTTCAAATTAAAAATAAATAAAAACCCGAATGCTTTTGTTTTTCCAATTTGACAGTGCTTTTTTCTATTTTCAGTGCAATAGTTTTTAACCGACTTCCAAAAAAGGAGGAGTTATCAATTCGACGTCTGACTTTGTTTTTTTATGTTTGTTCCCGCATAACTTTGGAACGGATGAACGGAATTTGATGAAACTTCTTGCAACTTAACTTAACTTCATGAGGTGGTCCCGTTTTAATTTGACCCTCGGATAATGCTGGGTAAGCCGGATAATTAAGATAAATCTAATCATTTTAACGCAATTTCACTTAAAAACGGCTTAATGTCGTTCTACTACCAACCAAATTTTTAGAGAAATATCGGATAACTGGGATATGCCGGATAACTTGGTTAAGGAGTCACTCAAATATTGCGGCACACTGAAAATCTTTTAAATGCCGCTAAACTTGATTCTTTGGACCTGTAATATTAAAATACCAAGAGAAAATGATAAGTTTTGTGATTTTGCCATAAGGCGTTATTTGATTATTACTTAACGCTTAAAGTTTAACAAGATTTTCTTTAGTATTTCGTTTAAAATAAGGTTGGTTGGACTCTTGGGCGCTGAAATAAAAATATTGCTTTTATTTTTTAGAAATTTATCTTAAAGATAATGACGTTACAACACACTGTTAGTGCGTTGTGACGTTACAAATCTGCAAGTTCTGTGTCTCTAAAAAGTAAAAAATAAAAAATACTTAAGTCGGTGCCAATTTCACAGCAAACAATAACAAAATAATGAAAACACAATTGTTAGTAATAAATTTAGGGAATGGTGAAATTAGTACCGATTTAAGTATTTTTTATTTTTTACTTTTTAGACACAGAAGTCGGTTCATTTTTTTTGCGAAAACTTGTTATTATTTTATTTTTCGAGTGTTTGAAGCTTTAGGCTTTAGAAAGTACATAAAATAGTTTATGCAGCTCGTTTTCCACTTCGTTTGCGCGTCGTGAAATAACTAATTTGATATTAATATATTATACTATTTCATAATTTTATGGAAATTATTTATCGAACTTACCTATTTTTAAAAGAAAATTGACAAACCAGAAATTTGTGTAATTCTAGTATGGAAAAATATAATTCTATCAGTACTATTAGTACTAAGTACTTAGTTTAGTTATTCTACGCTCCAATTCCAAACAAATTCTGTGGAGCCAGAATGTATGGATTAATCCAGGCATAACTGGGATACACATTATTTTCTAAAATCGGTATTACTCATTTTAACATTTTAAGCAAGTGTATTAAAATCCAAATGTTCTAATAAATAAGATTAAGCTTATCTTTTTTAGTATAAAAATTAGTTTCTACAAATATTCAAGAAAAAATTTAAATATAATAATTTATTATTACTGACCTGGTTTAATTGGTAATACAAAATCATATAATAACGGCGCAACTTGTCCAATTTCTTTTAAAATATTGCTATTAACATACTCCGGGTTACATTTCATTGCCCAGTCAACTAAAACTTTTTCCAGAACCTTCTTTTGATCCAACCTATTTCGTGTTCTATCGGAAACTAGGTCTCTTAAAGCTTTGATTTTCGAAAGTAAATTTCCGTAGGTTTCACCGGGGAATTTCTCGTTATGAATGGGTTGTTTATAAAACTCTTCAGTGCAATTACTCAGGATTTCAATTAGTTTATCCAAAATATCTATATTAATATCATTTTGATTCATTCCATCTTCTCCTTCCATTTCGATGAATAATTTATCCATAATTTCATCCATACCTTCCATTTCATATATTTCATCCGCCTCAGTTGCTGATTCTTCAGATTCTGATTGTGTAGATATCGATTCTGATTCCTCAGATTCTTCGGATGTATATTCCGATTCGCCTTCATATTCTTCGCCCATTTGGAAAATGGACGATATTTTAATAGTTGGCATATCACCTTCGGAATCTACTTCTTGTAAATCTACATATTTTATAATAGCATCAATCCAGACGGCTAGCTTATCAGTTATTTCAATCAAACTTTTCTTGTAGTGTTTTTTTGTGTTTCGGCGAATTTTTGGTAATTGTCCTTTGGTTTCACAAATGCTTAAAATAGCATCAGAAATCAACATTTGTTTATAATTAACAGTAAACAACGGTTCGTCTTCTACATATTTAACTATTATATCAGAAAATGAGTTTATTTGATTTTTTAACCACAATTTTTCTACGTTTTCTTCTTTATGTTGCTTTCGTTTTTGTTTTCTTTTTTCCTTAATTTCTTTGCGTATCATTCGTCTTTTTAGTTTACGAAAATAGGTTTCAGCTTGTATTGGTTCTATATTTTTTTCAGTGTGTAACATTTCATCGATTCGAAGCAAGGTCGGTGCTGATAGTGTATGTTGGTAATCTACCCAAGTGTTCCAAAGACGCCGTTTATTTGGTAATGCCATAAGTTCAACTCTAGGACTGCAAGGCTCTATTTGGCATGGTAATTTTTTGTATTTGGGTAATGGTTCATTTGGTATTAACCTTGGTGTAGAAAGCATGTCCATGTATTGTCTTTGGCTCATCGTGCATCGATCTAAATATGATATTTTCTTTGGTTTAGGGCATTTTCTTTTACTTTTTCCGAGGTTTTTTCTAGTTTTATGTGTTTCAAGTATTAATTCTAATTTACAATGTTTGTCAATGGGTTGTTCTTTTGGTTTTAAATTTCTTTTTTCTCGGACTTCCTTTTTCTCTTCACGGTAATTGTAGCCCCAAAGAATTTCATCAGAAATGGTTAGAAGTCGTTCGTCTGTTAAGGATTTTGTTCCGTATTCCGATGATAATTTACTAACCATTTTAAATCATATTAAACTTAGTATTTACAATTTTGCTATTTTTCAAACATGTTTGTCAATTTTGAAAATTGCGACACTTTTTGACAGCTTATTTTAACCAATCAAAAGCCAGCAACACCCAGTGTGTTGAAATGCAGCTTAAGCCCATGTTCATTCTTCATAAAAAATCAAGGAAATTCAAAAAAAAAATCTAAATTTATTTGATCCCCTAATCCCACTTCGATTTTTTACCTAAAATAACCTTAGCTGAGAATTTTCTATAAGGAACCAATATTCTAAATTTGAAATCTTTAGCTCAAAGCGTTCTTGAGTTATCGGGGTCACTTTACTGGACAGACAGATAGAGACCGACAGAATATTTTTTAGACGGAAATCATCATTTTTTTTGCATATGAAACATCGAGAAACGCAAAAAAGCAATAAAAAAAATAATTTTCTTTTACGCGCAATAAAGTAAAACACTGAAAAAATGTAAGGTACGAAAAATAAAATAATATTTATAAAAACAATTTCTTTATTTCGAAAACATTTATAATACTTATTTGAAGAAAAATATAAATTTCTATAGCCATAGATAAATAAAGAGTAACTGTACAAAATAAATAGTATAATTAAAAATATCTATCTTAATAGTGACATACAGAATTTTTACAACATAATACGCAAAATTAAATATTTTTGATCAAAATGTGTTTTTGCATGTTAATAAAGGTTTTGTCATATTTTGCTAAAACGCAAAATATGCAGGTATATTTCAGAACTTTGCTTGAAACAAAAAAAAAATGTACAAAAAAACCTTTCTAAAAAAATCAAAAAATATTTTATTTTGCGTAAATCATGTTCCAAATAAACGATGGCTACTATATCGACAAACAGCATCCGACAATGAAAAATAACAAAAATACCAGCAAATGTTCTGTATTCGGCACAACATATATTTAACATTGAGTTGAGTATATTGTGTGAGTAAATTTTTTCAATTATAATAATATCCACAACGGCACACAAAATATACTAGGTGACAGGCAGAGTAAAAATATAGATATATTTTATTCATATAATACTTAGGGTTACTCAAAGGATAATTTTGATCAGGATATATGGACAATACCCATTGGTACAAATCTTGGTAAAAATGTTACAAGTAAATAGTTGAAAGGTTTTTATTTAATGTTATCTAATAGTACATGTACAGTGTACATTGTACACGTTTTTAATAAAGCATAGAAAAGTTAGGGTGCATTCTTTAATCCAAAAGGCAAGCGTATTTTTTTTAATTTTTTTTTAATGGTTTCAATTTTTTATAGCAAAAGTAAATATTTTAGTGAGTTAAATTTAACAATTTACAATGACTTTTTAATATTAAATACGTTCAAAGATATTAAATTCGATAAACTAATACCTCTCCTTATGAAGCGACCAAAATTATCGTTTGTGTAAAGGTTTTTATATTCCAAACCGAAAAATTTGTGAAGTGGCAAGGTACACAGCAGATAAGGTTTTTTGCTTTACTATTAATTTTTTATGTAAACATAGATCAGTCACGATGATATATAGTATTATACATATTTTTTTTATAGATATTCAAACCAATTCTGTCATTAAATTGTGATAAACCTATTACACATGGCATTTCAAAATAAAAGCAAATAACTTACTATACATTATTTAGTGGTTTAGTTTTAAAATACCTTGTATAATAATAATTATGAAAATTCAAAAATAGAATAGGTCGGATTGAGTAAAGCAACACAACATACACATTTATTAATAGTTTTCTTTTTCTCTATCTATCTAAGATAAATTCGTTCTTTCAATTTAAAATTATTAAAAAGTTAATAACTGGACTATATATACAATTTTTTTTGAAACCTCATACTAAAGGTCAGTTAAATGGTAGAAAACATGCCCCCAGCAAAAATTACAGTATTCGCAGTTTTTAATTGTCCAAAGATTTAAAAGTTTGGAAAATTTTCGATATAATATTTAATTTAAATTTAATTAGATCAAATTTGCGATACATATTTTATTGTTTTAGTACCATAACACTGAGCTACTAAAGAATCATTCATTTCCTTTCATAAACGGCTATTTAAAGCTCTAATATGTTAATTACCGTTTTTTCTATGCTGTTTTCAAATTATCGCTATAATTATATTTAATGCAGATATTTACAGAGAGTGCTGACGCAGCTAGCACAAGCACAGAATTCAGTCATATGTCAAATTTAAATATAAAAATGCAAGATCGTGCCGACTGCGCCAACTTTTATTTTAATCACATAAATATAGTTAACATATTGTAAATAAATAATATATATTTTTTGGCATCTTTTGAAATACATACACTTTGGTATAAAAGTCTTACTTTCTGCACGTAAGCCTATTTTTCTTGGTACATCACACTTAGTTTTACTTAATTGAACAATAGACTGGTAATTATTGAACTTAGTCTTATTTCTAACGATCTGAACTACCATTTGTTGCTAGTTAGTATGCATATATTCAGACGACGGTGTCAAACGTGTCTTAAATAATATTTTGATGCTGCTCAATGTAAGTATTTATCAAATAACTAAAAACAATGCTACGAAATATTTATCTTATAAAAATTATTAACAGTTATCTTGATGAAATGTAAAAAAATCGCTGATTTTTCGATCGTCCTAAATATATGCGGAGTACTATCAAAAATAAGGAGTTTCAGACAGTTAGAACTAGAATCAAGGTTCAATAAGTACCAGACTACTAAAAATCTTCACTTTTTGTCTTCAGCACGCTATATCTTCCATCCAGGCAAACCAACAGGATTTCGCTTGGCGTTTTTTACGTTGCTTAGAACTATCAGAGGATTTTTTCGTAAATTTAATATTATAAGGATCTTCCGCTAGCTCTGGATAAACCTGGACGTCGTGAATATAGTTTGCTTCGTAACCAGTAACATAACCACTTTTCATAAGTTCATCTAGTTCATTGGCTAACCACTCGACTGTCCCGGAAAATCCGTTTTTCAGGCTTTCCTTTTCTTTATGCCAGGCTTTTCGTATCGCAGACAATTTAGCATGATGTAACAATCTTTGTTTTTCTTTATCTATCGTCGTACCATAACGTAAGTTAATAACAGCGTTTTGTCCATGAATTTTAACATCGAAATATTGATTTCCACTATTATTTTCCTTGGCTATTTCATGGAAAGTCGTATTAACTTGACCCTGTAATCGCTTTAATTGACCTTTATCGTCATTGGCCTTCCACGTTTCTTCTTTTACGAAATAAAATGCGTCTTGCTGTGCATTGTGGACCACAAAAGTAAATGGCAGTATATAAGATCTATTAAATACGGAAGTGTAAACGTCACGGTATATAGCATTGGCAGCAGGAACGCTAGAAACAACAGCTTGGTTATTTACAATCCTAGAAACTAGTATTCCTTTTCCAAAAGGTGGATCTGATGAAGCTCCAACTTTTTTAGGAGTTAAGTCCATGACATCTGTCTTCAAGGCAGACTTGATAGGAGCAGAAAGTTCTTTAGCAGTTTTCATTTTTCTTGTATTTACATGTGCGAGGATTCCAGACTGGATTTCGGTGGACTTGAATTGTAAGGCTAGGTTGTTGCTCAAACTGTTTTTGGACGGGTTCCAGAATGTAGCGGGTTGCGTTAACAAAGGGGGCATTATTCCGCCGGGCAATTCCTCAGGGAATAATTGTGGTGCTAGGTTTTTCAGGTTGTAGCCGAGTTTCATAAGCCAGTCGATGTGATCTAAAAGAGAATATACATATTATAAAACATAATTTTTAATTAACACACATAGGGGGAAGATGGCGTGTGGTACTTAGGGTTTGATGTAAAAAATTATGACCTTCTCCTTGTTTTATACACTGTGTACAGGTTAAGGTATTGCTTAATTCTTAGATTGATTTAAAACAGAATACATTACTTTTTAAAAATTTTATGATATTACATAAAATGCACTTTGCCCCATTTCGCCCCATCCACGGCGCGGAACGGGGTTTATTATAATTTTATTTATAAGTGTTGATATATGATACCCCAATTAACACAGTAGCTATAAAGTACCTCTTGTGGCTCTTTCGCTACGAAAGAACGGTAAGAAATACTTCATAGGTACCGTGTTACTTGGGACAACAAAAGAAAACTTCAAAATACTAAAATTAAGCAAATGGTAGTTTTTATTTTGTTTGTCTGGGCCATCTATGTTAAAATAAAATCAGTATCAATTTTATTTTAACTGGGTACCCCCGCCATAATTATTAGTACCTTATTCCGACCCCAGGGTTATTTTTTTCTTATTTAAAATATATACACTGCCAGACTTTAAATTCGAGACACCTAAAAAATTGCAATTTTTTTATATTCAATATTTCAAAAACTACTTAATGGATTTGACTGATTATTTTTTTGTTTTAAAGCTTAAATATTCTCTACATTTTTTTGTATTAAGAATAATTAAAAAAAATATTTTTGTATTAACAGCAACAAAAAATGTACAACTATGTTTTTTTGTCCCATCTTCTAGGGCTTGCATGGCACGCCACTGCAACTGAGTATTAAATTTTTAAAGTCTCTCTTAATGCCGCAGTTTTAATGAATATTTTCTTATTTATTTTTTTATATTTTGGTTTAGGACAAATCAGGATTTTCCTCGACTCAAATTAACTCAAAAAGTACTAAATCAGCAGAGTTGTTGCTGAGTTGTCTTTTATTTGAAGCTCATATCTTTTACTTCTTCTACAGTTTCTTCATCCTGGGGCAACTTTCTACTGCCGTCTGACGGAGGCTTAACGGTGATTTCGCAGAACTGCCGCCGGATGGAGTGACCCTATATTTCTTCTACTCAAGTTTATCAAACCCATTTTATGTTTTTGATAAACTTGATTAGAAGAAAAACGTAACTCGGTTAAGCTTCAAGTTTAAAGCACAGCATCAATCAAATTCATGTAGTACTTTTTGACTTAAATGAAAAAATGACAACTTTCAGGAAAATCCTGATATCTCCTAAACGAGAAGTAAAAATATAAAAAAATAAAAAAGAAAATATTCATTAAAACTGCGGCAATAAGAGAGACTTTAACAATTTGATAAACAGTTGCAGTGGCGTACCATGCAAGTCCTAGAATATGGGGCAAAAAACATAGTTGTACATTATTTGTTACTGTTAATACGAATAAACTTTTTTTAATCATTTAAATAAAAACAAAAGTATATAATGTTTAAGCTATAAAATAAAAAAAAACAGTCAAATCCATTAAGTAGTTTTCGAAATATTTGAATTTAAAAAATGGCATTTTTTAAGTGTCCCGAATTTAAAGTTTGGCAGTGTATAAAAAAAAGTAATAAAAACATTCTTGTTGCATAAAGATTTAGCTAAAAGTCTTTCTTTTTAAAAAGTAAAATCGTTATTTTCGTAATATTTATATTGTAGTACCTAACGTTATTTATAAAGCACTAAACATTACAACAAACATCTGGATGCACTACATAGAAGTTTAATTAGGACTACCACGTTGCAAGATGAAAAATCTCGATTAGTGAGGGAGGACTAGCGTGTTGAAGTGTTCATGATGGTACGGCACTTTTATAAGAAGTATAGCTTTTAGAAGGGTCACTCCGTTTCACCCCACTACCCCGTTCCACCCCACCTTATTATTTTTATCTATGTATAAAAATACTATAGTATGGTAAATAATATTTTCCTAGTAATGAAAACGATCGTATATCAACATTATTGATAACCCGGACGGTAAATAGGTTTTATAACTCACCTTTAGGCCGTGACATATCAACACCCATATTGATGGGATCGTTTCCATTAAATCTATATAGATGTAGATGGGTGGGGGTCGCCACCCTTGATAAAACATTTTCCCATAAAGGAGACATCCATTGTCCGGTAAGTGGATCATAAACCTTTCCATTTGGCATATGCACTAAAGACGTGACCTATAAAATATTTTATTAAAATTTTTATTATATTTGAAATAGTTTATAACAAATAGGTAACATAAAACTTAGATTTATTGTGAAGATATTAAAACTAATATAATTTTATATTATACAGGGTGATAAATAACTGGCATCCAAAATTTAAGTGGTGGCTCTACATCCAAAAATATCAAAAAAAGTTCCTATAAAGGTTGGTCCGGAAATGAGCCCTAAGGGGGCTACGGCCCTTTAATGTTGTAATAAAAATAAGGTTTTTAATTAATATTTCTGGTAGAGGAAATGCGCCTAATTTCGGATGGTTTCCAAATTTCGGATAGTAGTGTATTTAAGATCCTGTCTGCAAAGGTAAACAGAAACCTACTTTTATGTGAAGCCAAAAGTCAAACTAAATCCGTCCTGTAATATGATAACGGTAGAGCTTCTCCCCTTTAAATGGCAGCACAAATCGTTTATATTGCAAATGGCAGTTTTGTGCTCAGTGGCATTATTATGCTTGTTTATTTTATAAATAATCGTTATAAAAGTTCGTGATTCTGTCTTGGGTAAGTTATGATGTTAGTTAAATTGATCCACTATTCATAATTAAGCAATTTGAAAACGTAAACATTCTACAAATTTCTAATCTAAAAAGCAGAAAGTTGCCTAATTTCGGATAGACCATTTTTGTGCATTTGATTTCCAATTTCGGATATCCGCAAGGTAATTATTATTCAGGATAACCAACCATTATTTATTTTTTTTATAATGATACAACAAACTAAGATAAACAATTTTGAAAAAACGAAAATTACCTAAGATACTAAGATATTCGAAATTGGGAATCTAAAATTATAGTTCCTATAGTATTTCGTAGAAAATCGCTTAATGATTAAATTACGTCTTAAATGTGAAGGAATAACAAGAAACATAAGCAATGGGATCCAGATCTACTCTTGAAAAAATTTTTTCGGATATGTCCGAAATTAGGAGCCCTTTTTCAAATGCACAAAAATGCGCTGATTTTTTTTAACCGTGTTTTTTGGAAAAAATAAACTGTAATAAAATTGCTTTTATAATAAATCATGGTTCGCTATAATAAGTTGTATCTGGTTATATAAAAAAAATATCAAAAAGTAATACCGAGTATTAAATATTGAATACATTGTAAATGGTATCCGAAATTAGGCGACTTTCCTCTACACTTTAAGCTAGAGCGGCGAGCTTTTGCACGTATACTAGAATTAATAAGGGCAATAAGGTTGTGTTTGTTATTTTTTTGAATTTATCCAGAAGCGTGCCTAGACGGACAAGATATGTGAGGCTTAACACATTTTTGCCTCAAACTTTTTTATTAGTTTTTTTGGATTTTTTGTAAAAAATATAGGTTCCTTGAGTAAAAATACATAAAAAATGTCATATACTGTAACACTGTAGGAGCAACTGTTAAAAAATAAATAAATTGGAAGTAACATTTTGTGCCACCAAAAACGTTACTTTTTAAAAGGCTATTACTCCTTTAATATTAAATTTAGGTGTTTTGGTGAAAAATACTTTTTTCTTCAGTTTGAAATGAAGAATCATCCTGCATCATCAAAATTTTATTCATGCTTTTTTTTTGTTCCCTATTCAATAGGTCATCTTCGAAGGGCCGTACCTCCCTTAGGGCTCATTTTCGGACCAACCTTTATAGAAAGTTTTTTTCATATTTGCAGAATCACCTTTTAAATTTTGGCATGTCAATTACTGATCACCCTGTATATTTACACTTATTGATAAGTCCTTAAGAGTCAGAAAATTCTATAACATTTTTCTATTTATGACACAAAAATTGTCAGCTGTTTATAACCCAGTTACAACTTAAATTAGTTTTTATTTTGTTTTATATTTTGATTTATTATATCGAACTATTTCTACGTGAAAATATATCTACAATTTTTATTATAAAACTTATTTATGTATCTCAATTTCAAAAAGAATCCTTTCCGATTTATGAGCAAAGGAAATGTTTATCTCGGCAATAATGCATTTTATTGAATGCTTCGATTTTATGCAGTCAGTTTCAATTTAACTCGTATAATTTATAACTTATATTACCTAGACATGAAGGCTATTACTATGTTATTACAACCCGCTATGGATTTTCTGTAATATTATTATTGTTTAAAAATATTTGTACGTAAATATGAAGATTTCCCTAGTAGAAATTTCACGTTAGGTTAACGTTTTTCTAATGTTAGAAAACTGTATAAAAGTTTGTTATAAAATATGTGCAAATGTCCCTCTTTTTAACGTTAGAATCAAACGTTAGTTACAAACTTTAATCTAACGTTAGATTTTTAAGTTACAAATACGTTATAAGTACGTCTAATTTCTAACTTTCGGAGGGGCCGTGGCCAACTAGGAAATTTCTACCTGGATCATAAAATGGCAGCTGGAGATAAATTTATTCATATAAATAAATCTTAATATATTTTAACAATCATAATATTTTTAACTATGACGTCGTTACATTTATTTATAAAATAGCCATCTTATTAGGTGGCCCTAAATATTTTTCGTGTAATATCCTGTTATACTTCGATAAATACGTTTACCTCTCAGAAAAACTTTATATTTAGTTAGTTAATATTTATTTATACATATAGAATCTTAAAATATTTTTTCAATTATAGTACAGCGTTGTCTGGCAACTATAATTTTGACTTTTGGGGGATATTTTTTTAAACTATTAACAATGGAAATTTAAAAAATATTTAAAGTTAGGATAAGGTTAGAATTTAGTTAGGAAACTAACGTTAGGTTTATATATTTTATAACGTTCTTGTCAAGCGTTAGTTTTTAAGGTTAGATTTATATATTTTATAAAGTTTTTGTATAACGTTTGGGACTAAACATAAAAATGTCACTAATCTAATGTTATGTTAAGTTAGATTTATGTACTTTTCTACCAGGGTTTATATTATGCGCCAGGTGACATAATAAATAATCAAATCTTAAGTTTAATTTAATTGAATAAAGTAAAATATTATTATTAAAAATTACATTTGGTATAAATATGCTAATAAACTTATTTTAATCTAAATCATCGACTGCTCAGCTTTTCACTTATTGGAGTGTGGCATAAAACTCTTAAATTCATCCTTTCTTTAATAGAGATTTAGTAGAAATATCAATAAAACAAAACACAATTGCAGAAATAATAGTAATATAAAAGACGATTTTTTTTGTTAATTCCGCAATCATTTCTTCTATATTTGGTATTAAAATATTTATTATGCATATATTTAGCTATTACAAAAATAACTTTAAACGGATAAAAATAACAACCAACAAATAATAGCTATGGGTATAAATTGCGACCGTATATCGTTATTTTATTATAAACGAATTCTTTATACATTGTTTTCTATAAAAGTCAGCGTTGCAACGTATAAAGCTTATTTATTCGGCAGTAAACTTACCTGATCTAATAAACCACCGCAGAAATCGATTGGGAGGTATAAATAGGGGTTAGAATCGTAAACTATGTGACCATAAGGTGACCTCATTATCTCCCTAATGCCTTCCCCATATTGATTGAAAATCATAACCGGGGTTCCGCATTGATCCGTCGCTACGTAGAATTTGTGTCTATAAACTTGAGCGTAAATCAAGTGGCCTCTGTCATCGTAAATAAGGGACATAAGTTTTCCGTCACGAGGTGAATAGATTTGACTGACTTCATGTTTACGGTTTTCGTTGTTGTAGAAGAACTGAGTTACGTTGCCGAAGTTGTCTTTTCTTGCCGATAATCTGGAAAGATATCAAATTTTATGTATCTAGCAGACTTTGCATATTTATGTTAATAACGTGCAATGCAGGTCTACATAAACTTTAATTCAAATAAAGTTTATTATTAAACGCATTTACTATTCATTATTACAGGATACGATTTACAACATTGTGGATTATTTGAAAAAAAAAAACAACCATAAAAAAATACTAAGCTAATCTCTTTATATTTTAGCTTATTTTTTTTTGTAATACTACGAAACAATCTGGTTACCTCAACCAGATAAACCAGAAAACAGGTTTATATTTGTCATGATTGTAAAAGAAATAGTAAACATAATATATATTATATCTTGCCTTGAAATGTGAAGTTTTTTTAATATGATATCGCATGATATGTAATATTAGGATGGACCATATCGACACTCCCAAGCAACAAGGTTGTAACTCAAGTTAGACCCATTTTGAGTTATACTCATAGGTAAACGCCTTGAAAAAAGACACACATGGTGGTACTACTCAGGTTTCTCCACAGTCCACTTTAAGCAAAAGTTTACTTAAAATCACTAAAGTAAGAAATTCTGAACTTGAATATTATCAGAAACAAACAGTAAATAAACAATAAATACTTAAACAGTTAAATAGAGAATTTTATAAGCTTTCAAATGATGTACCACATGACTTCCTTTTCCACTTCAATCATTTACCCACCCTTAAATAACAAAAAAAAATATTTTAGAAATTTAGCTGTCGTGAAAAATGACAATATATGAGTTACGGCTTTGTTGCTTGGGGGTATCGATATATTGTTTTATTATCTTAAAAATTTTATATACACCTATGTAACTAGAAATTGTCTGTAATTGTTGTATAAGTAAAAAATTTAAAGGGCTTGAAACCTTGTTTTGATCAATGATGAAAATTCGAGTTACGTAATACTTAAACGTTCCCTAAGACACTTGGAGAAGTTTGATTACTCTCATATTTTTAGCTTTCTAGTTCTTCTAAATGAAGATTTTAAGATAATAAAAAAATAATAAAATATAACATCATATACTCCGTTCAGTTATGCAAGATAGTAAGGGACGCGGCCCGTTTTACACCACAGAGCGCATAAATAGCATAATTATGCATAAACTGTAGTGTATCAAAAATTTAACAGATGTCGGTACTGTTTTCCTGGAAAGGGCCTATCCAAAGACTCGCATAACAAGCATAGTACATAAGAATGCGATGCCAGGTTTGGCTTGATGTGTCGTCGATAGGCATTAAGTTGTAATTGTAACCTAAAAAATTGACGTTTTCCTTGTGTTCAATATAATTTGCGTTTGTACAATACGTAGAATATGCTAATTTAGTGTGAGTGTATGGAGAATAAACCAAAAAAGTACCTGTTTCTATACCATACAAAATAACATTAAGTATAACCATTTTTTTATGAACTTTCTCTTCTTTTATTAGCTTTAACGACGGTCAATCATTGTCATAGAAAAAAAAGTCACAATAGTTTATATGTTAAAAGGTACGAGTTTTTAACCAATGATATAGCTTAAAAATCGCGGGAATTAAAACTACTGTCTTGCATAATTGGACGGACTATATCTACTATTTTTACTTAGTGCAGTCGGTCGAGTATTTAGTTAATTAATATATAATTAGATTAGTATTTAGTCATAAATATTTATACTAGGCACCCTAAATAAAATGACATTAAACTTCACACATGAAGTTTATGTCACTTTATTCATGGACCTCAATTTAGACTTACCTATCAAAATGATCGTAGAAATATCTGACGTCAAATCTTCCTCTTTTCGTTGCTCTAACTAAAAGTCCTTTAGCATTGTAATGAAACTTCTCTTCTCTCGCATTTTGAACCACCAAACCTCTATTGTCGTATTTGTATTGACCCTCACCGAATTTAACAATTCTATCCAACGTATTATACTCCATTGGTATAGTATTACCTCGATAAGTCAATGATAACATGTTACCATTATCATCATACCTGAAACCCCAAGGTTCTTGAGCTTCCACTCCTAATAATTGACCATCACAATCCCATGTATAGTTTTTAACGTTGGTATAAGTGTTAACACCAACGTTTTTCGTGTAAGTTCTTGTCTGTGATATTCTTCCATGAATATCATGGCTAAATTCCATTCTAAATACTTCCATGTTATGTATATGCAACGCAATTTCAGTTTCTAGGAACTTTGAGTCTGTTTTACTGGCAAACATGGCAGTGCCATCGTTAACTTGAGTTTCATTTGGCGTCGGTTTGTTTATTTTAAATGGACCGATAATTTCTAAAGCTCCAGTTTTACGGTTGTACGAGAGAACGTGTTGGGGTAAATTCTGTCCCCCTATTCTTCCTGATGCTGAGACTAAACGGTAGTTATCGTCAAAGTCGTATGTAAATTTGGCATTGCTCAAACCCGTTTTTGCACCGTAGTCAATACGTTCTTCTGTCAGTAATCCTCCTATATATTGATAGTCCCATCTATATTCTATGTCTTGGTCGATACTGGATACCTGGAAGAGAGGGATTGAAATCATTAGCCTGGAATGAAACTGATTTGTAATAATATTCAGATTGATCGAACAAATTTAAATTCATAATCTCGGTTGGCTGGTTTTGAATGATATCAATCTATTGACTGGTCCAGTAAAATATGGAAAAGTTTTCTGAAATAATGGATATTTTAAATTTAATATTTTATGAATTTAACTGGAAATACTTAGTTTGCTATTAAAATAAGTCTGGTAGTTTTAATATAATTCGTATAATATAAATAATATTTACTATAATTTTCACTAAAATTGGTGCCTATATTCCGTTAATCATCACTCTTAACTCTGGAATTTTTAATACAAGCAAATATGATTTTAATAATATCCGCGCCGATTCAGTCAGGGCTGAGGGCTTGGGTCACGGATTTGACTGATTATTTTTTTATGTGTAGCCCACGGAATTTTTTTCAAAAATGCCCCGTTTCGAAAATATGATTTTTTTTTTAAGTTTTTCAAAATTTTTAAATTTCTCGAAAATGTGATATTGACGTGCAATAACTCAAAAACTAATTAACCTAGAGAACTGCGGGTTTTTCCGTTAAAAAAATCATGTTTTTTTCTATAAAATTTTATCAAATTAGTTTTTACAGTTTTTGTTTTTTTTCAAGATGGCGGCGAAACATTTAAGGTCATTTTTCTTAAAAACTCTATTTTTAATTTTTTTGAAAATTTTAGGATTAACTACTAATTATGTGCCCTCAGCCCTGCCTGAATCGGCGCGGGTATCATCTTTATAACTATTAGTTTAGTTTTTTGGAAGTTTTTTTTCCTTTGAACTGTATTTTAATTGTTTTTTTTTCAACCTTTTTAGTTTATTATACAATATATACAAAACAATATAGTAGTTTATTTTCACTCGAGCTGGCAATAGTAATCGCCCTTAAAACAGTTTTCGTCCGTGTATCATACACTATTTTTTATTCACTTGTAATATCTTTATAAATAAATTTGTATATTCGACAAAAAAAATTGATGTTTGAGTTGAAATATTATTAGTTTTAATATCGATTAACTGATTAACATCGACTGTTTTACTTTTCACACTAATGCGTAGAATCTAACTTTTCGTAAAGATTTATCATACAAAAAGTGGCGCTTTTTGATACAGTCAAATAAAAACATTATTGTATATGTATAAGCAAACCTTATTCAAAAAAAAAAAAAATACTTACGAATAATCTTAATTATACTAATAATATGCTTACAGAACTTTAGCCTGTTTTAACTTATTTTCTAATAAACGTTTCCTCGCTTTAACGAATTTTCAGATTTTCTTAAGTAAGTGTTTGCACACACAACGGTTTTCCATGAGAAAATATTTTACAAAGCCAGATTATCAGTTTTAAATTTTCTACCTATATTTTCTTACCTGACTAGGCATTCCTGACGTTTCCGAATACTGATAGACAGATTTTCCATCACCGTGAACGATTTCCTTTAGTTTTCCATCCGGATAGTATCTGTAAACTACTCTAGCGCCCTCTCCTGGGAAAACCGTTTGTAAAAGCAATCCATTGTGTGAAAAATGTTGCAGATAAGCTTTAGTACTTCCTGGTGGAGTGTAAGTTGCTCTTAAGAAACCGATCGAAGGTTGTAAACTGAAGGAATGTCTCGTTCCGCTTGGTAGTGTCACGTGACGCAAACCGCCATCATCATCGTAGGTTAGAGTGAAACTACGTTGGCTCCCTGTAATTAAACAACAGAATTATGTTTAATTTTTTAACACAATTATATTTTAGATCAGTAAAAATAATTAGTCTCTATTTAACCCTTCGTTAGTCGCAATATCTATTAGATAAACCTAAAATATAAAATTTATCGCCATAACTATGTTTCCTTGCATACGTTCTCCCCCCTTTAGGTATTCCTCTGCATCATTACTCACCACGTATCAGGGCTAATTAAACCACATTTTGTTGTGTTTCCGCGATCCGCTAAACTCTGTGACATACATGTCGACAAGTCACCTTTTTACATACAAAACACATTTTTTTTTAGGTTTGATGAAATTAAGATAAATATTTCTTCTACAGGGTGTAACAGAGTCGCATGTAGATATTTTAAGGAATAATTCTACATTAAAAAATATGAAAAAAAGTTCCTATAAAGGTTGGTCCGGAAATGAGTCCTAAGGAAGCTACGGCTCTTCGAAGATGACATATAGAATGGGAAACAAAAAAAAAGCATCAATAAAATTTTAATGCTTCGTTTAAAACTAAGCAAAAAAGTATTCTTCACCAAAACACCTTAATTTAATATTAAAGGAGTAATGGCCTTTTAAAAAGTAACGTTTTTGGTGGCACAAAATGTTACTTCCTCCTAATTGCATTTTTTTTATAACGGTTGCTCCTACAGTGTTACACTATATGACATTTTTTACGTATTTTTACTGAAGAAATCTGTATTTTTTACAAAAAATACAAAACACATACACATAAAAAAGTCTGGGGCAAAAATGTGTAAGCCTCACATATTTTGTCCGTCTAGGCACGCCTCTGGATAAATTCAAAAAATTAATTAACACAAACTTATTGCCCTTATTCATACTAGTATACGTGCAAAAGCTCGTCGCTCTAGCTGAAAGGGTACCAGAGTTATTAAATAAAAACCTTATTTTTATTACAATTTTAAAGGGCCGTAGCTCCCTTAGGGCTCATTTCCGGACCAACCTGTATAGGAACTTTTTTTCATATTTTTTAATGTAGAATCATTCCTTAAAATATCTACATGCGACTCTGTTACACCCTGCATATTGGAAAACCGTTTTATTTTGATATATTTTAATAGATTTTAATGTGTTTTATGTAATTATACCTGTTTAGTACTTATAATAGTTTTATAATAAAGTTTAATATCCAATCCTTTCATATACTTTTAAAATTTGTTTCTTATTATTTTGCAAGTCCTATTGCATTAACCAGCGGTCCTTAAAGTAACTTAAAAAATTTGTATATAAAAAAAAACATGTATATCTATGATATATTGCGACTAAAATTGTTAGTATTTATATTGCGATTAACGAAGGGTTAAGTACGTTAACTAGTTACATACCTAACGTAATTTTTGATAGCATATTCCAATCGTTATAGGTATAAGTTTTTGTCCCATCCAAGGAGCTAGTAACTTCCGACAGTAATCCATGTCTATCATAGCTATATTTCAGCTCCGTACTTCCCCACTTCCATCCGTCTATTCTGTTAAAAGTATCATATGATATATTGAGAGAATCGGCACCATTGTGAGGGGAATAAGACAGAGGCAACCCTGATGGATCGTACGAAATTGTTAGGAGAGGCGATTTATCGTGATCGAAAAAGATTTCTTTGCTGGTAAATTGGTTGAATTCGATGGTCAGAATTTTACTTTTGTTCACGTAGATCTCTTGTTGGAGGGTTTGTTGAGGGTTGCGGACATCACCAACCTGTAGAATGGAAAAAAATATTGGTTTCAAAAAATATTTGTTTTCAAACATACCTATAGTTTAATTTTAAGTTTGTGATCATTGTAATAAACGTTATGTAGTTACTTACCAGAGTAAAAGTAGTTGACATAGTGTTTGAGAGATCTTCTCCAAAAGTGGTGGACTGTTCAGACCAAACGGGAAGCATTTCTGCCTCAACTGGTAAAGACGCTTCAAGTAACGGATGACGTTCCAGTGCTGATACCATCATGGTACTTCCCCAAGGTGAACAAAGTGATACCGATGAGTTTTTGAATGTCATGGCTTCTGTTAATTCTTCGTCTGTAAAATAATAATTAGATTAAAGTGTCTCAAATGACAAAAAAACAAGCAGGAATTGCTTTGATAATATATATCCAAATATTAAGTTACTTTTTTTTATATTTTTGAGTGACAATAGATTTTAATAGTATATTATTTACCAAGTGAGAGAAGTAACATTTTTGACGCGGTCTAAAATGTTAAATCTTCACTCACGTGGAAAATATAGTATTTTTTTCACTACCAGTACAGTTAATTAGCTATTAAACTATTTATTTTACTAAAATTTAATGAAAAAGCTGATAAATTTAAAATATCACGCTGGCCGTTCGCGGCCATTAAAAAAAAAACAAATGAATAACTTGACATTTCTGGCAGAAATTTTCTGGTGATCTGCTGAAATTATTAAGTTAGAAAGTGTTTCCGTGTTAAGTGTAATAAAATATATAAAAATGGAAAGTGAACTGCAAAGTGATGATTCTGGTACTTCCCCAGAAATAGGGGGACAGGCGAAAACTGCGAGGGAGAATCTATTGCCTCAAAAATCAATATATGGGGGTTGTACCTCTAGTAATCTATGATCCTTACGGTAATATATGGGTTGTATAATATATGGTTCAATATAACGGACCAATGATTTTCACTTTTCGAAGTGTTTTTTGTAAAACATGTTTTATAGGTACTAATTTAGTTAATATTTTTTAATTTATCATGCAATAAATAAATTTGGTGCCTAAAGACACTTGTAAATAGCAATATGATTTAATAATTAAGTTAAAAGTCAGATGCCAAAACAGCTAAATAAAAATTCATTATTAACCATGGTGCAATTTCATTATTTTTAGAACCTTTGACGTCATAGGTAGAGAAATAATATTTCTACCAATGAAAAGAACAGTAATAAAGATGTGGTTTTAGGCTGGTGGTGAAAAAACGATATTAAAAACTTACTTATATGAACTGTTACTTTTTTGGTCGCTCTTCCTAGAATGGTTAACTCAGCAGCTGGTTTGGTTACTGTAACATCAAGTCCTTCTACCTTTGATATTTTGGAGGATAGTTCCAATGTTTCACCACTTGATACAGTTACACCTACAGCTCGACCGTATCTGTCGTATTTGTAAATAAATGTTTCACCACCCTGAAAAAAAAATAGGTTTAAATACTATAATTTTCCAAGTAATAGGGAAAGGTGGGCCACCATGAGAATTAAAAAATCAACCCTAATTATTTCAGTTGTTATTAAAAATATTCTATATCGGTCAAATGAATTTTACTTTCCTGTTAAAAATTCAAATTCTCATGATGGCCAAAAACTATAATTTTTAGCGATATCTCACTTACAATTTACAGTAGGACAACATTTTTTGCATAAATGAAAATAATGTTTAATTTCCTACAAAAACATATGCAATCCTTTTTATCGAAGGACTATTAGTTTCCATGATTTAGGCATTTTAATAAATTTTTACATTTTTAATTATTTCTCAAATTTTGACACTAGTAAAATTTCAATCATAGGTAAAATAAATTTTAATTATTTTTTCTTTTAGTAAATTTCTAATAATGGTGCGGCCAGAAAAACAATCCGATAAAGCTACAAAGAAAAAAGAAAAGGAAATGATCCAAAAATACAGGAAAAGTGAAGCCAATTTGATATCATATACTCTATTTCATTTCAGTATTACTAACTATTTAGTACAATTAATTTTTATGATTAGTGCTAATACTAGCTGTTTTGAACTTCAACCCGTTTCACATATTTTTATTTATGTTATTAGGTTATTTAAAAAAAAATCAAACAAATACATCATAATCAAATACCAGATATCCAATGATAGTTGACGACGGACAAGGGTAAAAGTTTAATAATTTAACTTTGAATAGACATGAATAAATAAAAGTTAACTTTTACATGTATGTCATCAAGGCGTCCTTCACTTGAAGGACGCCTTGATGTCATCCTTAACCCTGCCTTCTAAACTAAAAGGTCCTATTTCAGCTTAACCCGGCAGAATCATACAGGGTGACTCAGAGAAAAATTTAGTTTTTAAACGTTCCCCCAATAAAAACTATAAAAGTTACAGATGGCGTACTAGTGTGAAAGCGTAGCTAATACATGCGGATTATTAGTAAATATGGAGATGAGGTCGGGAGAACAACACGCGTTTATGGTAGAGGCTTCTTTTAAATCAAACGATTCTTACGTTTCGGCTAGGCGACGTTTCTGTAATCATTACACAATTCACCGAGTAACCACCATCCGCAAACTTATGGGTTAGACTATTTCGAAAAACGGGTTCTGTGGTAAACCGCCCAGGTCAACAAAAGTTCACCAGAACACCAGAGAACATCGAGAATCATTACAGAAACTTCGCCTAGCCACAATAGTAAGAATCGTTCGATTTAAAAAAAGCCTCTACCATAAACGGGTGTTGTTCTCCCGACCACATCTCCATGTTTACTAATAATCCGCATGTATTAGCTACGTTTTGACACTAGTACGCCATCTGTAGCTTTTATAGGGGGAACGTTTGAAAAATAAATTTTACTCTGAATCATCCTGTAGTTAAACTCAAAAGCTTTAAAAAAGGATTTATTAAACGTTATAAAACATTTTCCACACAGTTAAATAAATAAATATTTTTGAACCTTATAAATTTTTTAATACTTTCTTTTCGAGGCAGCTAACACTGTTCTAAAAAAAATCTTCTCCAAGGACTAAACCTATCATGTCTTAAGTATTTTTGTGTGCTGAAACCGAATTATCAATTTAAAAACTTTCTACCGCGTAGTTTTGGAGCAAAGTGCCTCGCTCCCTTCTTAAGTAAAAGTGATTTTCGTCAGATTTGGCTGAATTTTGGATATGTTATAGTTCTTGACTCACTGATCAAAAGTTTATAAGGACAAAACTTCCAAAAATTAATGTTTTAGAGGCTAGAGCACTTTTAAAATATTTAAAACCGCGTACCTACACAAATCTATAAAAAAAAATCTTCCAAGGACTAAACATATCGTGCCTTAAGTATTTTTGTGTGCTGAAACCGAATTTTCAATTTAAAAAACTTTCTACCGCGTAGATTTCGAGTAAATCCCGGTTTTTATTGTCAAAATATCGTACAACTTACCCCTGATCTACTAATTAATAATCCTGTGTTAATATCATAATCCAACTCTATCTCACTTTTGCCCTTTTCGCTCAATTTCATCAAATAGCCAACTCCGTTGATCTTAAGCTCAGACTTGTGGTCTTGAGTGTTTTCAATCGAGCTCACAGCATTACTATAATCCCGTAGGAACTGTATTTTATTCCCAGAGCTATCTGTCACAGTGGATAACTTCCCAAAGCTTGTGTTTTTCGAGTATAAAAATGAGTATCGCGTTTTATCCGAGGCAAGGTCCTTAGTTGCAACGTGCTGGCCATATCTGTTGAAAACATAAACTTCACCAGCTGCTGGATAGGGTATCCTGAACTCGCCGTTTTCATCGTGGGTTGGGAGGTAATGTTCCAAGGCTAATATGTGTAATGAGCCTTGATCTGCGACGTGAAGGACTCCTCCTGGTGAGACTGTAAGAGCGGAAATCGCCTGGAAGAAAAAAGGCTGTGAGGATGGTTTTTGGTATAATAAAGTAAAAGATAAACTTGTCTTTGTTTAAAAATAAGGCACATAAAAACCGTAGTGTGGAATGCATTACATTAACTGCATGTGTTTGTTTAAATGATTGCTTCTTTGTCTTTATTTAGTAGGTAAATGATTTTTAACTGATTTTTTTACAAAAACTTCGTTTTCCACATTGTTTTTTGTTTTTCTTTTACAACATATACAGGGTATTTCAAAAATAAGGTACACAACGTTAAGGGGTGAACCTAGGTCCAAAAATATGAAAAAAAGTTCTTATAAAGGTTGGTCCGGAAATGTGCCTTAAGGGAGCTACGACCTTTCTAAGGGTACATCTGAAACGTAGTTTTTATTTAATATTTCTGGAACTCCATAAACTACATTAACGATTTTTTGCACCAACCTTTATAGAAACTTTTTTCATACTTTTGGACCTAGAATCACTCCTTAAAATATTGTACCTTATTTATGAATCACCCTGTATAGATGACTATTAATTAGTTTGAAGGTATTTTTATTCACCTGGAATCGTGCGTTAGATGACAGCAATGTTTCGGCGTTACTAGTAGCTTCTTCAGTAATACCACAAACACAAGCCGGTGGTAGCTCCTGGTTGGCTCTTGGGCTAGGTGTCGTCAGATTAACTCCACAATCGCAGTTACTCCTCTGGCTATCCAGAATCTTTCCTGCAAAGTGGGACACTCGCCCTGCTGAATCTATCATTCTGACAAAATATATGTTCCTTGTGTCCGATTCTGCTATGTATAGATCCCCGTTTGGTGCAAAGGCGAGGGATAAAATCGTCCCAAGGACGTTGTTATGGACATTATTGTTGCTGCTGCTTGTTGCATTTTCCTCTCTGTGGCAGTGTAAGGGAGTTCCTGCGACTACTTTTAACTTCATGTCGGCAGTAACTTTAAGGACTAGTCTGTCGTCGATAAAATTAAGTGAACCGTCCAAAGGACTTAAAGCAATTCCTGTTGGCCATTGTAATTGTGCCTGAAAAAAATATTTGCATCAGTTTATTATTATTGATTCTTTGTGGAGTTTTTATTCAAAGTAATTGTACAGAACTCTCTAGTTTGAAGAGATATTAACGATAGTTTCCAAAATGCGCAGATTGTTTATTTTTTTATCGAACTCTGAACAACTTTAATTTTAGGAAAGAAGTTATACAAGGTGTTTCAGTTAAAACTCCCAGAGACAATTACTCAAAAACTAAAAGAAATATTTAAGATCCATAAAAAGCACAGGATAGATAAAACGCTCAAGTATATTTTGTCATAAACTAGACCTCGCGATGTCCCATGACAGGCGTCGCGACATTTCGAAATATTTTTTCGACGCCTGCAAGCTTAAAGAGTATTTTGCCCATAGAATGCCCAATTTTATTTTTGTCATTAGATTAGAACTGATATCTCTCTGGGTTTTCGAGATATTTGACATTTCAGCATACAAAATCTAAATATTTAGATCTAAAATTGTAAATATTCTCAAACATAGTAAATTTATTGATTTTTATTTAATTACAAAAAATTATTAAAAGTGGGTAGGTACCTACATATAGTTCAAGACCAAAAGTGACCAAAAGGTCATATTTCTTTATAAAGATTACAGTAAAGGTAAAGCATCTTATTTAAAAAAGCTTAAAAATAATAAGTTTTAGTTAGCGGGTCAAAAAAACTTGTTGGCCCTAGGACCACAAAGTCCAACTTTTCGTCCGCAATA
This sequence comes from Brachypterus glaber, assembly GCA_958510825.1. Classification (NCBI taxonomy): domain Eukaryota; kingdom Metazoa; phylum Arthropoda; class Insecta; order Coleoptera; family Kateretidae; genus Brachypterus; species Brachypterus glaber. The sequence continues at coordinate 27,705,144 of OY294050.1, forward strand.
CATGAACAATAAGTGATGCTTTTAGAATCAGTCGAATAATAGTATATTTCTAACCTAATAAGAAAATGAAACATTTCCAGCACAGCCTAGGCCAAATTAGCATCTCAATAGTTGGAAATGTAATTTTATTATATGGTTAGAACAGAATTTTATTCACAAGCATAAATAAATAACACATTACCTCGTAAAATTTACCATTTTAAATCATCTTCTACAGAAATTTTGCAGATTTCTAACGTCACTATAAATTTCAACTAAATAATAATTTAAATTATTATTTGATTTAAATAAGTGGCTCGTTGTTATTTCCTATTATCAGTCTCGGTATGAACCATATAATATATAAATAAATATTATTTATTATTATTTTTCGTAGAAATAAACAAAAATGTTAGGTTATTTTATTCGCAAACTTCAACTGTTTACAGACAAGGCGATTGTTTCGCCATCTATGAGGTATAACCAAAAGCTAAAAAACAGGTTAGATATGAATTAATTTCTAACCTTGGTTAAAAATGAAAAGCTTTTTTAACTTTAAAAGAAGTAAACAAAAATTATAGATTTTGCTACTTTTTATAAAGCATATAAAGAACGTTTTTCTGTATGCTTGTGAATAAAAACATTTTTCTGTGTCAAATAATTCTTCATATTATAATATTTTCAACAATATGAATTAAATTAGTGATTACCAGAATAATGTTAAATGGTAATTAATATAGCCGTTGCAATACGTACTGGCACCTGTGAGCTGAGGCAATGGGAAGAGAAGAGGTAAAATATAGCAAGTATAGGCGACCTTGAATTTTTCACATTCCACAGAGGTGCCAGTTCATAAAATGTACACAGTACCTATAATAAGTAAAAGTTATTTTTGAGATTCACTGAAAATATATTTAAACTAAAGTTAAAATCCTGTATTAAGTGCTTTGAACTAGTTGAATAAAGTGTCAGGAATATTGTTGATTAATTTACTGTTAAGTCGGCTATTGCAGTAAATTGAAAACAAAAGCCAATATAAAGTAAGAAAGTAAGTTAAATTTCTGGTCCATTGGACCATAAACTATTTAAAGTTTTATTTTAGAAACATAAACATAACTTTTAATTCAAAGAAAAATATATTGTGCTTATAAATTTAAATAACAGAAAACTCTTAAAAACTTTACTCGATACGGTTGTGAATCTTGAACGATATTGTCCATTAATGTATGTGAAAAAAAGTGGTCAGATAGATTTATAAATCAGAGCGTATTGGAGAGAATTCGGAAAGAAGATAAAATATTAGGCTAGGAATTAGGGAACGTTCAAGTATTACGTAACCAAATTTTGATCATTTTGGACCCCCACCGCCCATGTAACGCTATTTTCACCATTAACATGGGCGTAACACTCCAAAACGACCCCCACCACCCCCCTAGGAGCGTTATGTAATACTTAAACGTTCCCTTAGAAGAAATGTAAACTTACTTGATTTGCGGGTATGGCCCCTTTACAAGGTATAGGACTCCAATGGTTATGATGTCCATGATTCCCAATCAGTGTATGAATAACACCTTTCGGATCAACCACTCTGATATTGGTCCCGTCAGCAATGTACATCGTCTTATCAGCAGCAATAGCGATTCCCTTGGGATGTGAGAGTCTGGCATACTTCGCTGGGCCCTCGTCGCCGCAATTATTGTCGTCACCGGGAATACAGCGTTCGCCATTACCGACAACTGGTTCGCTGTTTATATTCGGATCTAATATCGGTTCCAAAGAGAGCACCCTTAAAATTTGGTGCTTTTCTGGGTCTGATACGTATAGGTGTCCGTCTGCTGGCGATACTGCTAGGTAGTATTGATATGCGACTTGTGTAGCGCTATAACAAAAAATAAATACGATTTTTTAAATGCAATTTAATGGTAATTATAGGGGGAGATACCCATGAATGGGACATTTTTTTTTTAAAAAGCTGTCAAAATTTTATTTTTAATCTTTTATACGTAATTTTTTTTTGGTTGTCATATTTGGAAGTAAACGAACACAGTTCAAGTGTTAAACCTAAATAATATTTATTTTTACCAAAACTAAGCATTTTAAGAAAATTCGTAACTTGTCCCATTCAAGAACACTGTATTATTGAATGGGACAAGAATACAAAATTGCTGTTAAAGATATCAAATCATGATTATAGCTATTATTATCACTATTACTAATAACAATTAACCTATAACACTCTGTGGTGTAAAATACCTTAAAAAAGGTCCCTAAACGAGTATAAATAAATACTAAATACTATAACGTCATTTCATAACAAAAAAATAGCTGTGTTACATTCTTGTTTTTACATAGAATTTACTTTAAGTAATTTTACCAAACTTTAATTCATGTTTTCTTAAATAAATATTACATACTAGTTTGTTTTGAGTTCTAACTGTTCCAAATTGTTGTACTAGATACTTTCTGCCCTTTTAGAGTGATTTCTTATTTAAAAGGGATAAATAGGAATGAAATATGTAATAAAATAGTTGTCCCATTCAAGGAGACGAAATTTGTCCCATTTAAGGATGCTAACAATATTATTAAAAACACTATACTACTCTAATAATATTTACCTTTATCTATAATATTCGATTATTTGGTATATGTTTCGTGTTTTTTTAGACTATTACATAAACCAAATTCAAACAATTTTCTTTTGCCTTTCGTCAATAAATTATCTTTCAAAATTATTAAAATATTTACTTGTGACTTGGTAAAACTTAAATTTGTCAAAAACCCACCTGCCTAAACTTTGCATTTTTCATTATTTTTTGCACAAATAGGGCATGGTAACAAAAATCAAAAATTAAAAAGCATAATTGAGAAACATGCACTGTCCCATTCATTAATATGTCCCATACATGGGTACTTCCCCCTACTAGTTTTTAAATATATATATTTTATTATACCTTTAATTTTATACTTTTTTTGGGTAATTTGTTTTGCTAAATCCGAACCTGCTAAGGAAAGTAGTCCATTTAATTAATTTTTTCTAATATATTTTTATTTCCCATTTTACTTCCCCCAAGGAAAATCTTCGTTAGTAATAAAATTTCGAAAAAAAAATATTGCTTTTTTTTATGTTTCTGGACGTTTTATATCGAAAACATATGATTTACGTCAAAAAAATTCTGTTTGTCGGTCTGTTTGTCCGGTAAATTTGTGACCACAATAACTTAAGAACGCTTCGGGCTAAAGACTTCAAATTTGGACCACAGGTTGATTATTCAACGTTCTAGGCTGGGATTGTTTTTGGTAAAAATCAATTTGGGGTAAGGGGGTAAAATGGGGGTAAAAACAATTTTTTTCAGAAACATTTTTTTTTCAATTTATTTTTCGTTTTACGAAAAAAGAAACTTTTTTCGAAAAAAATTTTTTTTGAAAAACGATTTTTTTATTATTTTTTCGTTTTACGAAAAAAGAAACTATTTTTGAAAAATAAAAAAAATTGAAAAACTTTTTTTAATTTTTTTTTTGAAAAATTTTTCTTGAAAATTTTTTTTTTTGAAATTTTTTTTTTAATTTTTTTTTTTCGTTTTTTTTTTTTAATGAACATATGCCTATAGAGGAAATTATTATTTTGTTGGGAGCAGTATTTTTCTAATATATTTTTATTTCCCATTTTTATATTCCTTTTTAGTCAGATATTCTATAGATATATATTTTTTTATTGAGGAGTGCCTTCTATAACTTTTATTTGGTTAACTGATCATCAATTACATTTAGGTTTGTATTTTCAAAATTAAACCATAGTTTATAAACGTAATTTGTAAATCAAACATTCCCTCAACATTGGAAATATACTTTGTTATTTTTGTTGAAAAGGGCACGGCCATCGAAACTTTAACAGAAAATTAATGAAAACAAATGTTTACCTTAATTAAAACACAATGTAGACATTTCCCTTGGGAGTGATACTAACTACTAACTAAAATTGAAATCAACGACATACCGACATAGGACCGCTTGTCAATAAATCCGAGATAAGGATTTTTATTTTTTTATATAAAGGGTGATCAGTAACTGCCATGCCAAAATTTAATAGCTGATTGTACATCCAAAAATATGAAAAAAGTTTCTATGGGTGGTCCGGAAATAAGCCCTAAGGGAGCTACGGCCGTTCGAAGATGACATATTGAATGGGGAACAAATAAGAGCATGAATAAAATTTTAATGATGCAGGGCCATTCTTCATTTAAAACTGAGCAAAAAAGTATTCTTCACCAAAACACCTAAATTTAATATTAAAGGAGTAATAGCCTTTTAAAAAGTAACGTTTTTGGTGGCACAAAATGTTACTTCCTCTTAATTGCATTTTTTGAAACCCGTTGCTCCGATAGTCTTACACTATATGACATTTTTTACGTATTTTTACTCAAGAAATTATATTTTTTACAAAAAATCCAAAACAACTACACATAAAAAAGTTTGGGTCAAAAATGTGTTTAGCCCAATATATTTTGTCCGTCTCTGGATAAATTCAAAAAAATAAATTAACATAAACTTATTGCCCTTATTAATACTAGTATACATGCAAAAGCTTGTCGCTCTAGCTTAAAGGTTATGGTTATGGTTATGGTTATTAGGGTGGAGGGTAGCTATCTACACGCACTTAGGCCACTTAGCTGGGCCCATTGTACTACCTCCCTTTGGTCGCAGCATTTAATTTAACCTCTCAGCCATCCAATTCTTTGAATATATCTAAGAAGATGTCTGGGAGTGATACTGCTTATACCGGCCATGTCGAGCCAGTACTCGTCTAGCATGGACCCTCTTATTAAGGCTAACGCTGGACAGTGACATAACACATGTTCCATTGTTTCCTCTTCCATGTAGCATCCTCTACAGATGGGGTCGACTGGCTTCCCCATGATGTTAAGATGCTTATTTAGTTTGCAGTGACCTGTTACGATGCTTGCAAACTGTCTTAGGTTATCCCTTTTTAGTTGCATACAAAAGCGTGCTGTCTTTTCACACGGAGTGGGAAGGGCTGCTCTTGCATGTTTACAGTCGTTTCTCGTAGCTTAAAGGGTACCAGAGTTATTAATTAAAAACCTTATTTTTATTACAATTTTAAAGGACCGTAGCTCCCTTAGGTCTCATTTCCGGACCAACCTTTATAGGAACTTTTTTTCATATTTTTGGATGAAGAATCACCTCTTAGGTTTTGGCAAGCCAGTTATTTATCACCCTGTATTTAAACTTTTATCCTCGTCTTCTTTTGATAAACCTAATGTTACCCTTTTAAATCTTATTTTACATCTTCCAATAATTTGATTAAAAAAAGCGTTCGTACGAGTTAGCCTCTTTAATTTATTTTTATATTCTAAAATAATGTTTATTGACAGAATTACTACATTCTGGCATACTGTGCGAGAATATTTTATTCTCACCCTTATGATGAAATAGGCACTTGTGGCGACATCTCAACTAAATTAAAACTAATTGTACCGATCAAGAATAACAATGAAGTTTTATCATGACACTAACCTTAACCTTAAGCGAATTAATAAAAAAGCAATAAAATTATTAAGAAATTTTGTAGTCAACGAAAAAGCATGTCTAAAACACACAAGTAACACGGTAGCTATAAAGTATCTCTTACCGCTCTTTCACAGCAAAATTGTAGCCATATAGCTGTTATTTCGCTGCGAGGGCGCTCAGAGATACTTTATACATACTGTGTTACTTGGGCACGTACGTATTCCAACATATTCTAAACTCGTGGAACCGTCACAATCGCTCAGGTGTCAAAATATCTACTCGTGTAGAATATGGGTTATTCCAGCAAATCGTAACGTGACTGGCTTTAAATAAAATACAGATTATTATTAGCTAGCTCAAGGCGTTCATAAGTTATCATGCCCACAAGATTTCTCGGGCAGAACGACCGACAAAAATAAATCGACCCACTGATCGACCAAAACATCGACCGACCGACCGACCAAAACATCGACCAACCGATTCACCGATTGACAATTTTTTTTCGTCGAAATTGATTTATATTGACATAAAAAATCCTAAAACGAAAAAGTACGCAAATAAAAATTAAAAATTTTTGAATTTTTTTGCACGAATACAAGGCTTCCCCAAAATTTTGAAAACATTAAAATGGAAAAGCAATACCTGGGACAAAAACTGAAAGTGTACCAGTCGAAGTACACTCTCGGTGTTGCAATACATTGTCAAGAAAGTCAGTTTATAATGCAAAAAAATATAGGGACTTTTAAAGTTACGTAAGCAACGAATTCCCTTGTAACATAAGCAACATATATTTCATCTTTTAATACATAATTCAGCAATTGTTAAAGATTTAAAACATTTTAGCTTGATTTCTAAACATTTTCAAATGCACATTAGTTTTAAAAAAATGTTATATTCTGTAGGACAGAAATTAAAAGACATGTACTTAAGTCAAAATCTATGTGACAAAATGTAAAATTATTTATCACAAATTAAACTTATTATACTAATTATAAATATTTTAATTTGTTATTTACTAAAACAAACTATTGTATTTAAATACCATGCCTTTTAATTTAATTGACAAATCTATATATTTAAAAGTTAAAATAGGCATAAGTTGTAACGTAAGCAACGCTGGAATTACCCATATGCGTTTTTCCAAGTTTGTCATAGAATTCTGTTTGAGTTGTTTTAAAAAAAAAAATACTTTTTATATATCGATTGAAAACTAATGAAAATGTATGTTTACCTTAATTGAAGCACGGTGTATACATTTCCCTCGGGAGTGATCCTTCGTACCAAATTGAAATCACCGACGTATATGCTCCCATCGGGACCGCTTGCCAGTGATCCGGGGGTCAACAGTTTTGCATCTTTTGCTGGACCCCCGCATTGCCCCGGGCAATCTAAGGCTCTTTGCAGGCCCGTGCCCATCACTACGTTGACGGTTCTAGGGTACTGTTTGAAATGCATGGTGGAACCGTCGCCTTTCTGGAGGATACCTTCGTGGAAGTTGTAATGGTGGTGGATGTTGAGGCCCCAGCCGCCGATATCGGATATATCCACTTCGAAACCTATAAAAAAAGGTTAAACTTTAACTTCTACAATTCACATATAGTTATGTTTGTAGAACAATCCTTCTAAGGTACAGAAACTATAGAAAAATCAATAGATTTAAAAAACAACAAATTTATATTAAAAAAAGCGAATGGAATGGAAGTTAGCAATTCCGTCTTACACACTACGCTCTTTGAAAAAGGCCTTAAGGCAGGGGCGAATTTATTTCATTTTAAGGGGGGGGGCATCCATAAGGAAAAAAATTGCGCTTCACCAAAAATACAATTTTGAAGGTATTTCTATGTTAATATGTCTCGCTGGGGCATATCCCCCTAAATCCGCCCTTGCCTTAAAGACCTATAACAATATACAATAATCTTCCAGATTTCATTAAAATAATAAAACAAAAAAGTTTAAAAATTATCTTTAAATATTTTGCCTTGAAAGTCCAAATTAATGAATTTTTAAATAGTAATTTCTAATTTATCATTTTAAGTGAGCTTTTTGAGTGCCTCATATGTAAAACTATTTATTAGTTTATTTATTGTTTTTTTCTTTAGTTTTAATAAGAAAACTTTATATCTAGATTATATTGACGTTCTGTATATTCATGTAATGTGAATCTTTAGTTAGAAAATAAATAGAGGAAAGACGCCTAATTTCGCACGGTTTCTCAATTTCGGATAGTAGTGTATCTAAGATTCTATCTGCAGAGGTAAACATAAACCTACTTTTATGCCAAAAGTCAAACTAAATCCGCCCTGTAATATGATAACGGTAGAGCTTCTCCCCGTTAAATTGCAGCAACAATCGTTTAAATTGCAAATAGTAGTTTTGTGCTCAGTTGCATTAACATGCTTATTTATTTTATAAATAATCATTATAAAAGTTTGTGTTTATGTCTTGGATAACCAACTATGAATTATCATTATTGTAATGATACAAAAAACTAAGATACACAATTCTGTAAAAGAGAAAATTACCTACGATCCTAAGATATCCAAAATTGGGAATCTAAGATTATGGCTCCTATAGTATTTTGTAAAAAACTGCCTAATGATTAAATTACTTCTTAAATGTCAAGGAATAATTTAATAATAATTAAAATAATTTTTTATAAAACCACTTTTATAACTGCATTTAAGGTCATATACATATGTATAAATAAATAAAAAGAAAGATAATCGCATATGTCCGAAATTAGGAACCCTTTTTCAAATGCACAAAGTTTTTTTAACCATCTTTTTTGGAAAAAAAACTAATAAAAATGTTTTCATAATAAATATTGATTCTTTATATGTATGTTATTATATAAAAAATATATCAAAAAATAATACCGCCTATTAAATATTGGATAAATTGAAAATGGTATCCAAAATTAAGCGAATTATCTTTTAGTAAGGACAGAAATTTTTAATTTTAAACAAAATTATAAAAATATTAATTTATTATTCCATCAATCTATTTTCTAATCATCGTACAGAGTGATATTGGTAGACTGACAGTTTCGGGCTGCTGGCCCTCTTCAGTACCAAGAGTCAACTCTGCACGCTGATTAAGAAAACGTTTTTAGACTTTACTCGCAAAAGGAATATAGCCATTAGATTGATGTAGACCTGTGCGCCATCTATTTCTAGATGTAGACAACTACTCATACCTCTCCTAATCTGGAGACTTTGAATGGTAGCAAGTTGAAGACTTGTGTGTCTCAAGCACATAGTACCACTAACGGGTGGTTAGACGTAAAATTAGTAAGGACAGAAATTTTTAATTTTAAACAAAATTATAAAAATATTAATTTATTATTCCATCAATCTATTTTCTAATCATCGTACAGAGTGATATTGGTAGACTGACAGTTTCGGGCTGCTGGCCCTCTTCAGTACCAAGAGTCAACTCTGCACGCTGATTAAGAAAACGTTTTTAGACTTTACTCGCAAAAGGAATATAGCCATTAGATTGATGTAGACCTGTGCGCCATCTATATATATATATATATATCACTCTGTACGATGATTAGAAAATAGATTGATGGAATAATGAATTATCTTTTATTATCCGTGCCTGAAATATACTGCAGTGATACATTTGCAAAAGTGTGCTAAAACGCGAGGAGCATACCGATTCGGGTGCGGTTCGCGTAACTCCGTCTGAGGGGAATCCCTTATACGAGAGCAGCATAGTACGTTTTAAACATTAGTCACTGCGTTCTAATTCAGACACGGAGAATATATAGATGTTAACGGTTTGGTTTTTATTTAAAATTATTAGAGAGACCTGAAGCTTGCTTTATGCTTATTTAAAGCTCTTTTTAAATATGTTGTATAAACTATTAGTAACTAATTTAGCAACAGCTTTTTTAACAATTTGCATAGCGAATGAATAGTCTAAACAAATTAAACTGTATTTAATAGCTTTTAGCTTACTTTTAACCATTTAGTAAGCAAAAAAATAAATCTTTTGAATAATTCTAATTATTATTGTAGTGATCCAACTAAGATTTCTTTAAAGTACAAGAAATGCCACTAATAAACTAATTGGGACTACTTATGCTTATAAAGGTGAGTAGTTTTCTCCTAGTTTTCTTCAAGAGTAGCTATCTTTGAATTTTCTTTGAATTATGTATTTTATCACCTCTCTCTGTTTCTAGACGTCATATTTAATTAAAAAAACTAACAAATTAATTTTTTCTTTGTTTTTAATGGCATACCTTTTCTTAAAAATAGGTGACTTGCATTTATTATACAGATAAGAATTTTCCACAGTAATATTGTATTTTTTGACCAGACGAAAAGCTCTATTTGTATTAGTTTTGAAAGAAAGCAATGGTTTTTTGTAGTATTGGGCAGTATTTTTAATTTAGTCTTACCTTTTAGATCTGTAGTTTGTGACTCCCAAACTGGCTCGCTGCAGGTACTGTGTTGATACCCAATGGACACCTTTGCCGGAGCCACTCCATAAACCTTCTGTTTATACACATTTCGTTTATTCCAAGCAAAAGTGTGCAAAAGATTGGGATCTGCTTCATAAGTCTTAATATGCAAGAACCCTTCAACCTCCACTCTCACGTGCACGTGGGTTAAAGAGGGTGGAATGGATTCTCCAGTCAAGCGCATATAGATGGTGCTCATATACCTAGCACAGGAAAATAAAAACAATAAAAAAAGTCAACGCTCTGAATTTTCTTTAACAACATATTAGTTTCTGTACACGGTTTTTTTTATAACTTGATGATGTCCGTCATTTTCTGGTCACCATTTAATGCCCGGAAACTGATACACGGTGTTTACGGTTTTCTGGTATAAGTTTCACTTGGTGACGTTTAAAATAAACATAAACGAATAAATAGTGCTGTTTTAATTGTTGCTTAACTTCGCGTACCGTAGACAATAAAAAACGCGTCAGGGAATTTAATATGTTTTATTGGAAAACTTGGAATTTTAAAATGTTCTTTAGTAATTTTTTATTTTCTGTTTTATTTGAAAAATAACAAAAAGGTATTTTGTAAAATTTTCGCCGGCGGCGCTATGGATTTTCATATATTTTTTACCTAAAAACTAAAAAGGTCAGGGAAATTTCGGGGAAAAATATGAAAATTTGTCAGGGAAAATTTTATAAAATCAGGGAAATGTCAGGGAATTTTCTAAATAAAATTCTATGGCCACCCTGTTTATAATAATAATAGTGTAAGGGACTTTGGGGTTAAACTTTTAGGGATTCTTGAACTTCAATGTTTAACGTGAAAATATTAACTTAGTTTTGAGTGTCTTCTATATGTTAATTGTAAAATGTGTTTAAGTAAAATATAAAAATTTTAATGTGTAATAATATTGTAGCTACCGAACTTGTGCTTTTATCCTGGATTTCGTCTAATTACACGGTTAAATCTATGATTCAGTTCGGAGACAAGGGCGTAGATGAGGGGGGGTAATGGGGGTAATTACCCCCCCCATAGGCGTGGGAGCCAATTTTGTTTGCAGGGCGCCAAGTTTAGTAGAAACCGTCAGGGACACACGGTACTCTTGAATGATCAATGGGTTGAACTAACGTGGCAAAAAAATCTGACCATGGAACATGGTAGTAGAAAGTTCACTTGTTATAGAACCATCGACATCCAAATCCCAAAAACTTGTTTTTGGAAAATAATGTTAAATGACCGTCTGCAGAGTTCATGGTCAATACAAACTTAAAGTGTACATTATGTTGCTTGATTTTGGTAGTATTTCTCGTGCTGATTCCGAATATGTTTTAAGTTACTCTCTATCTTTTTCCATTTTTGAGAAAAAAGCTTATAAAAATCACAAAAAATATTTTTTCGCATGTTTTAATGTAGCCTAGACATTTTGTTATAAGACGATAAAATAACTTTCTTGGCTTAAATTGTAGTCCGATTCTCGTTCTGTATAGTTCCGAAGGAATATCTTGGATTTTTTTTTCTTTTGGTAAATCTAAATACATATTTAAACACCCTTGAAATCGCGTTTTTATTAAAATTCTTTTTTTTGTTAATCAGTGTCATTACAGATGTTTCAGATTTGATGGATTTGTCCAACACAGAGGCGCGTTAATAATTTTTACCGAATACTTGAGAATGTTGATAATACTATTAACCTACCTATTACTAGCTTGTTATAAATTGACTTATTTGTCAGAAATAATGTTATAACAATAAATGTTGAATTTTGATGAAGGCTTTTATTTTTTACCTTCAGTATTATTTACATATATGTAAGTATTTTGAACTTAATAATTATATATTTGATTTAAGAGTGATATTTTGCCAAAAAGAATTTATATTACGGTTATATAAAATAAATAATTGCTTCTATACTGATAACTTTTAAATTTATCTTAGATAATGAGCGACCACGAAAATAATAGAAAAAAAGTTTGTGCTGCCTGCGGCGTGAAAATTTCATTAAAAAAATGTAAAGATGTCCATTTTAGGATAACTAAAAAATTGGAAGACCTTATGAAAATACATAGTAATGAACACTATTATGTTAACAATTGGAGGTTCCCAGTATCAATTTGTTTCTTGTCGTCATCTTATTATTTTGTTTTATTTAGATGAATAAACTTATGTTTTACATAAGGGCATTTTTATTTTATTTTGTTTAGACATAATATGCTATATGCTTAAGCTTTAATTATCATGTATTAGAAAAAAAACAAGCAGCCGTTTTTAAATTCATAAGCATATAAATCTAATTCCTTTAATTTTTACTTATTTTTTATACAGAAAATAAAAGAAGGTAGTTCAGAATTTGATAAAAAAACGTGTATATTGTAAAAAACTTTTGATCTGAGGTAAATTGTTGATGAGTTTTTAATTAAATTTAAAAACCATCGTTTAATACTTCACACTGTGAAGTCTATAATAATAAATGTTTTTGTCTGGGCAAAATATAGAAAATAACTTTAGGAACGTCTATGTACACATCTGACAATTACTTTTCAAAGTGAAAGATATATTAAGAACACTATGTAAAAAAATAATTAATTTTTTAATTTAAACACGTTTATAATAAAATTTTAAAAATTTTCACAAAAATGTTAGACGAGATGTTCCTTTATAATAATACAGAACGAGAATCGGACAATAATTTAGGCTAAGAAAGTTATTTTAATGTCTTATAGCAAAATGTCTAGGCTACATTAAAACATGGGAAAAAATAATTTTTGTGATTTTTATACGCTTTTCTCTCAAAAAGGGAAAAAGATAGAGAGTAACTTAAAACATATTCGGAATCAGCACGAGAATTACTACCAAAATCATGCAACATAATGTACACTTTAAGTTTGTATTGACCATGAACTCTGCAGATGGTTATTTAACATTATTTTCCAAAAACAAGTTTTTGGGATTTGGCTGTCGGTGATTCTATAACAAGTGAACCTTCTACTACCATGTTCCATGGTCAGATTTTTTTGCCACGTTAGTTCAACCTATTGATCATTCAAGAGTACCGTGGACAAAGCTTTCGTCTTAGGGTATTTTTTTGAGAACCGTCATTTTTTTTAGGGGCGCCACGTTTGGTAAAACCGTCAGGGACAAAGGTTTTTCTTGATGGCATTTTTTGGGGGGATTTTTTTTTGTAGGAGTACAAAGCTTTATTTTAGGGTGTTTCTTCTTTTGCTAGGGGCGCCAAATTTGAGGCTTGAAATGCCGGCCCTGGGTATTACCCCCCCCCATAGAAGAAAAATATCTACGCCCTTGTTCGGAGACCACAACTTGTAAATAATAAATTTCTATATTTTATATAAACAGGACAATATTAAGTGCGCAAAGTTTCTCCCGCTAGAGAAATCGTACAGTATTAGCCCGCTATTTACCAATGACCATCAAACATTTTCGTAATTTTTTTTTTAATTAAAAAAAAATTAAATTAATAACTCCCTTAATATTAATATTTTATAAAGGGTATATTAGCAAAAAATACTTCTTTTTTATGGACTATCATCTCTTAAAATTTATACCAGAAGACCGTAAACACCCTGTATATTTTTATGCATATTAAAGAATGTTTAGTAAATAGCAAGAATTAATTAAAGTTAAATTGTTTGTGCTTACCCGCTCGTCTGCGAACTTTGGTAGATTATGTGTAAGTCTGACCCTGGAATGGGTATCGATTCTTGTACTATTTGTGTTTCTGCAAAAACAACACTTCTGCCTTCGATTCCACCTACCGCCTCCGGGAGCCAAGTTCCGGTAATTACCGGCTTAAGAAGTTCCGGGTCGTGTTCGTCGCAAGTGCTTGGCAAAGCCCCGGTAGGACCGAATAGAGATCGAGACACTCCGGGGAAGTTTATAGCTGGATTTCGACTCAGATAGCTGAAAGAAATGTTTAGTTTTTATGGGGTTGGGTTACTTTAAAGTGACTTTTGTTTCTAAAGTGGTGACACTCCAGCTAAAATTTTCAATACAAGAGTAATGGAATTTCAACAGTAATATTACCAGAGTATAAAGTTAAAAAAAATGTGGACCCTAAAATAATTTTGCTCAGTAATGTTTGTTTATTTTTTTTTATATCGCGGCTTTTTTTGAGTAATAAAAAAGATAAATTTGGTTAAACCTATATTGCATAGTGTTACTTTCAAGTAACGCCGGATTTAGAGCCTTGTAAATTATAAACTAATCAAAAATTAAAACATTTTTTTGCATAGACTTGATCAATTGTAACTTTTTGAGTTAATCAATGATAAAAAAAATTAACTTGGCTTTCTGGATGCCTCAAAAATGTTGTTTTATAAAGTCATTTTGTGACTAACCTCTGTCCCGGCAAATAAAGTGGATCACTAAAAAAAAAATATTTTTTTTAATCACTATATTTTAAAGACGGATAGCCCGTTTTAAATGATTTAACTTTTAACTAAAAGCGTGGTATTTTGGATTTATTTTGTAACGATAAAGATTTAAAAAAAATATTATTTATACAGGGTGCACCGAAATAAGCGCGAGTATGTCTTCCTAGGTAAAGTTGTCGCATGTCCCGTTTTTGCATCAATTACCATTAAAATTTATTTTTTTATGTTTACTATTACTAAAATTTAACGTTTTTGTATTTTTATTTCATCTATTTCATAATTCGTACAATATAGGGTTAAAAAAATGTTTTTGAATTTGTGTTCTGGACTTTTGGCTACGACATACGTAAGATACAAAAATATTTGTATTACTTAAAAGAAAACATTTAAAGTACTTATTAAGGGCAACATTAAAGATAAATTTATAAATTGAAAATATCTATACATTGTGTATTTTAATAGGGTCCGTTAAATTTTAAGGGGTGATTCTACATCATAAAATATGACAAAAAGTTCTTATAAGAATATCGCTAAAAATGCATCGTAAGAGAGCTAAGCCCTTTGAAAGTGGCTAAAAAAACTCGGTTTTTATTTAATAACTCAGGGACCTTTTGAGATATAGCAAATCTTTTCAAATCATATTCCAAAAATAAAATTACAAAAAAGTTAGACAGAAAAAAGTTTGGGACAAAAAACTGATACCCTGCACGGTGGATTTTTAGGGTCATTTTTTTGGAATGTGGCAACCACGATTTTCTTTTATTAATTGATTATATGAGTCTTGTAGACAATTTCTCCAAAAAATTAAAAAAATCTATCTGTTGCTTCGTTTTTTATAGATACAAATGTTAATTTATTTGGCATAATCACAGTTCGTCTAAAAAATTTTGACTAAAATTTTCGTTTCCAAAAAAGATTCGTATAAATTTACATTTAGTGATCAATTTTAAGTAAAAATAATAAAAAAAATAATCGTGGGGGAGAATTTTGAGAAAATTGATTTTCTTTTGTTTTTCTTGAACAAACATTTGTTGTTTTTTTTTTAATTCTAGCATAAATATTAAATTTTTGTAAAAAGTTTTTTTACAAAAGTTGCTGTTTTTAAAAGAAGCTTTGAACTGTTTTTCGAATCATTTAAATTAGTTTATAAATAAAAAAGTTATATGCCTTTAAATTTGAAAGTTTTTTATTTTGTGTTTATTTTGAAACAAAAAATTGGGGTTTGTATTATGCTGGCTTAACTGCCTCCTTTCAAACAAAAAAAAACATAAATGAAAGAATATTCTATTTTGAATAAGGTTTTAATGGTTTTATTAATCATTCAAATCGGTTGGTAAATAAAAACGTTATAGTGCGTTAAATTCATAAGAATTACTCCCAAAAAGACGTTGTCCGGGAAAATTGAAGAGGGTTTTTTACGGTGCACTTTAATTACTCTTCTTAGGCACGTACGGTTTGCTTTTTATATATTTTTCACCTAGAAGCAGTGGTGGATCAAAATGAATCCCCCCTAAATACCTACCCTAAAACAGGGAAAACTGTAAAAAATATTTAAATTTTTAAATTTAAATAAATACCCTGTTGAAAATGACGGGTCTGGGCGGGTATAAATGGTGCACAAACCCGTAATTTTCAGTAGGGTATAACTTTTTTATTTAAACAGCGATTTAAATGATTCGAAACCCAAATAAAAGCTTATTTAAAATGCAATATCTTTGTTAATTACACTTTTTTTTTCGAAAAACGCTTCCTTGCGCCAGAATCTTAATAAAAGCAAACACTCGTTTAAGAAACACAAAAGAAAATCGATTTCCTCAAAATTCTCCCCCACAATTTTTTTTTGAATAGTTTTATTCAAAATTGATCACTAAATGTAAATTTTTACGAAATATTTTTGGAAACGAAAATTTTAGTAATTTTTTTAGACGAACTGTGATTATGCCAATTAAATTAACATTTTTCTATATAAAAAACGAAACAACAGATATATTTTTTTAATTTTTTGTAGAAATTGTCCACAAGACCCATGTTATATTAATAAAAGAACATCGTGGTTATCTGGCAACCACGATTTTCTTTTATTAATATAACATTGGTCTAACCCTAAAAATTCACGGTGCCCTGATTAAATAAGAAATTGAAAAAGTTGGTCCTTACTAAGATTAGCTCACATGCCAACCCCCGTTGCTATATCTCAAAGGATTTCTGAGTTATTAAATGAAAACTTTAGCCACTTTCAAAGGGGCTTAGCTCCCTGACGACGCATTTTTAGACGTGTTTTAGAAACTTTTTATCGTATTTTCTGATGTAGAATCACCCCTTATATTTTTGCACCCTATTTCAAATACACCGTGTACAATATTCGAAAGGACGTTATTTTTCAAGATTGAATTGTTTTTAAGTGAAAAAAATGTAAGTTTAAAGTTTAGTTTTAAAGTTAATGACAAAATTTATCTAAGTGGCAATATATAAGCATATTCTATTTGTTTAATAAGGTCACGTGCTAAAATGCTTAAAATAAAGTTTGCTAGTTTAGAATGAAGGTTGATGTTAAAAGGATTTGATCATGGATTTGCAAATATTTATGACGTTCTTTAAAATAAATAGTTTTTTAGATTCTTTTCGATAAAAAAATATTTTTAAAATTAGTAGGTTCAGTTGCTGCGTATAGTAAAGTACACTGTCTTGATTTTATTTTTAACTGTTATTTATTTGTTTAAATAATGTTTTGTTTATGTGAGTGTTTATTGTTAGTGACAATGACTAATCTTTGGCTTTAATTCTCTGTTCGAAAACGACGAAAATCCATCGTCGAAACGTCACAGCAAATTAGATAACAATTTTAGTCAGATCCAAAGCCCTATTCCCCAAAAATCAAAACTAAAATATTTTTAAAATGTTTTAATTTTTTTTTACTTGTGTCTATTAGTATACTAAATGATTATTAAATACTAAAATCTAATTTTAAATGTTAATATCTAATAGTTATTTATAATACAAGGGCAAAAAGTTAAGTTTTTCGATTGAGTAGCTTTTTAGAAGCCGAGGGTCGGCCGATCGGCCGGCCCGAGGGTAACAAACCTATAAAATCTAAATTTAACTTTTTTCTTATTCGATTGTTACTAATTATAATAAATTATTAAAATATATTTAATTTTAAATTGCAAAAAGTATTTCTTTTTAGTGTCTTATTACTTATCTAGTTATCCATGACAAATTGATATCCAATCAAATCGCTAAAAAAACAATTGGATCGTTTCTTTTGCGCGCAGTTTCATTTTCAAATTAAAAAAGCTATAGCTTGGTGATTATTTTCTGTTAAAATGTGTCTGTTTTGAAAATAGTAATACTTCTGAACCGTTCTATGAATATTATAAATATTGAAATTGATTTTGCAATTGAAATTTTGTGTTTTTAATTTATTTTAGTGGATGAATACAGATTAATTAGTTAACATATATTTTGAGGTTATGTTATAGAAGAAATTTTTATTTTGTATGAAATGATTATAATAACTGTATCTGGTCAAAAAGAACAGTTAGTTCAAGACCAAAAGTGACCTAAAGGTCATATTTCTTTATAAATATTACAGTAAAGGTACAGCATATTCTTTTAAAAAGCTTAAAAAAGTTTTAGTTAGCGGGCGAAAAAAACTTTTTGGCCAAAAAGTTTAACTTTTCGCCCGTAGTTCATGTTTATGAACAAAAAGTGTCTCTTTTAGAATCAACCGAATAAAAAATACTTTTATGTCAAAAGTTTGATAAATAAAGCCACTTTATTTTAAACTGGCATAGCTATGGTAATATTAAGATTAGGGTTAGTTTTGTAAATAGTTAAGCAACTAATTTAAAGTTACATTTAAAATTTTGGTCAACTTTTAACTTCTGATCAACACTACTAATCTTGTAGATGCCTGGTCTTATATCAGAAAAATTTATGGGTATAGTTTAAAGTTGTTTATAAAGTTTATAAAAACAAAAATGAAACAAACAACTTTAACTACTTTCTTGAGCGTTCTGCAAAAATAAAAAGGATTGCTCTAATGAAGGATAAATAATCCCTTTTATCTATGTAAGAAACAGACATAATTTACAACACATTTTCTACAAAATGTTTAAATAAGTTTTTAATGGGAGAAAATATAACATGTTATTAAGTCCATTAAATAATTTATATAGAAAACATTTATGGTAAAGGTTTTTTTATAAATTAAATTAAAACACACTACATGTAGTTAATTAATATGATCCAATATTTTTTATGTAAAAAAAAATGCAAGGAATAATAAAATTTACATACGTATATGTAAGAAGTGTGAAAATATTTAAATAAGTTTTTATAGCTGTAACATGTTAAAACTGTTTGCTCGACGATATTATCAAAGGCTTTGGCTTAGTCTTAAAGATATTATACCTTGTGCATGTCATGAATAATCTTTATAATACGTATTTACAAGAAAATAGTGTTTAAGTCTTAAAATTAGCTTTAAGTATTAGATTAATTTTTACTTTTAATTTTCTCAATTAAAAAATGTCTATGTTGTCTATATTTACCTGCTATTTATTTTGACATTCTCAGTTTCATCTGCAAGTTGCATCTCAATTGGTGGTAATACGACAATTTGATTCCATGGTACAAAAACTGTCTTTACAAGTGGATTAAATGGAGATCGTTGAAATTGTAACGTTACAGCACCGCCTCCATTTACCAACACGTCAAACCTAATATAAAAGAGATCTTTATTTACCTCTGTAATAGTAATAATAAAAAATTATTATTTACAATAATTGTTCTAGTATACCATGGTAGGAAAATTAAAAATATTTTCTGGATAGTTTTATATTAAAATAAATTTTTATAACATGAAATTCTAACATTAATTTTATTTTTATTTTTATTATTTTTCTTTAAATGTAAATTACGCTTTTCACTAGTAAACTATCACAATTACAACATTCGAATATTAACAGCATTCACTTGAAAACGATGAAAAGAAAGCATGGTCATTTAAACTGGACCTTTTTCTACAAAAAAATAAAGAAGAACAAACAAACAATTTCAGAATATATCCTTCAGATTTTTTCTTTAGAAAAGGGTCATTAAACCTTATTCCCATTCCAATTCTATTAACGATACAAGTTCTAATTTAAAGTTTTCTTTTTATAAAGCTTATCATTTTTAACAATAAATATTGATTAGTAATAACTACTTACCACCCTCCCTGTCTGGTAAGGGTAAATCCAAATTTAGAATCTTTATCTACAGAAACTCGAATTCCGACTATTCCTAATCCTTGGGGTGTAACTACTTGGCCTCTCATCACTGCTACACGACTGTTAAAACATTTTTTTGATGTTATTAATTTTTGTTTTAATGATGCAAGCAGTACATCTTTAAATACCGCACACTTTTTTACAAGTTTTATTTGTTATAATTATGGTTATACTAAATCTTTTAAAGAATATTACTATGGTCTGTTTTTTTCAAGCAAGATAGTAAATTAAAAATCGCACAGTGAATATTTTACAGGTTTGAATAGTATATGTTTGTGTATAGAATATAGTTATGTTTTATAAAACATACTAAGCAGTATATTCGCACATCCAATATTCGAATCTGTTTTGAAAATATTTAATTTACTTCTTGCTTGAAAAAACAGACCATAGGAGCTATTTAATTGATTTTAAATGTTTTTTACTTGTACTGGAAGTTTTAATTGTTTTTTGGCTCAAAGAAACATTAAGATCTAATAAACAGTTCTTTGCTCTATGTATGATAAAAATATTGTCAAAAAATTATAATTATTACAAAATTTTAAATAAATATAATAATAACACAGGCCAACAAATTTTCAAGTTTTGAAAGTTGATTTGGATCTGATAGCTGATTTTGGGTAATTTAGTTATGTTGATTTTGAATATAAATTCCGTTTTTGTCCATCACTTAAGGGTTTTGATCTACGGCACAGTGGGCCAGGAAAAAAGAACAGGGATAAAATTCTGAATTTTTGCATACGACTATTTTTGATACCGCTAATTGCGAATAAAATACCGAAAAATAAAAAAAAAATCGCGCCATTAGGGTGGTCCAATATTATAATTTTGTTTCAATTTTTATTAAAATGTGTCAAGTGGCTTCTTTTGATTATGTTGATGTAGACCAATGTCCATAACTTAAAAATTCTACACTTCATGGTAAAGAATTACATTTTTGGCATGGCTTATAGCTGAATGAAGTTATACGCGATGGAAACAAAAAAATGCTTTTTGCTAAAAAATAAAAAAAAAATCCTTGTTGACCTGTGTATTTTTTAAAATTATTGAATATTTTATGCAGATTTAAAGGAAAATATACCAAAATTTTAAGTTTTAGTTTAGTTAAATGATAAAGACTAAATCTAGGGATCCAACTTTAGGCTAATTTTGTATCCTAAATATTATTATTTTTTATTTTACTTTTACCAAAAATCAAATCTTGTTATATATTTAGTAGGTACTGCAGTAAAGGGTAAAATAAAACTAATAAACGGTGAAACTTTTAAATTTACTATACTTTTTTTTACGGCCTTAATTTAACACAATTAAGGATATATAGTTGTAGGTGTTTAAAGATGCATACTAACTATTTTTTTAAAATAATTTTGATTATTATTTGATGCAATGTTAATTTCATCTAAATTTAATATAATATTGCTTTGAATCATTGAATCAAATATATCATGCTTTTTGCCACTTTTTATAAATAAAGCTATATATTTTAAGCTGAAATTTACTGTAATAATAAATTTGATTGGGATTAGAATATAAAGATTCCCAAAATAATATATCTTATGATTTTTTTTTAATTGGAAACAATAAGTTATTACAGTAAATACTTTTATGTATAAATATATATTGTGCAGGCAATTATTCACCACTACATAATATGAATAATTATAGACGGTAATTAATAATTTAGTACCGTAATATGTGGTGAGCTTTATTTTATGAGGTTACTTTAATAAAGGCTTAATTTTTCGATTTTTTTAGATAAAATTAATTCTTTTTTAAAACCACCTAGCAAAAATAAGAATTACTTTTTATGACGGTACTAATTATTATTTCTCAATAACACCCAATAGTGTTGTGAAACTAGATTACTGTTTGACACTGGCGATCTGACTGTAAAAATAATGCAAATGTATTGAAAGTTTATTTGAATTTAAATCCGACTTTAACCAAATGTAAAAATCAATAAAATGTTTATAGAAAAATATGTGAAAAAAAAAAAGCGATATAAACTAAGAAATTCTATTATTGTAACCTTACCTGTTTTTGACAGCTTACAATAAAATTTTTAATAAAGCTTTTTTATGATAAATAAATAACTAATTTTTAAACGCTCGTAGTAAATTTATTAAAATTATTTTTTAGTTTTACACTATAATAACGAGTATTAAAACTGCAAAATTAATTTAATAATATTAGAACTTAGCACTAAATTTAAATTTGGAGGCAGGTTCTAATACTTTAAATTTTTAATAGATTAAAATACGTCAGATTTTTTTTTTATTTTGCAGCCTTATTAACTAGATCAGTTACCAATTATATAAATACCTAAACTCATTATATTAAAATTAAGTCCATCATCTCTTAAAATAATAAATGAGATATAGACCTTTCTATTTCTAACAATCTGTAAATATAATATGCTTAAATTAAATATGATAACGTTACGAGTGCTTTCTCGCTTCTACTCGCATCCAAATCCCTAGCAACGCCCTTAATTGGGAGGAGCCTTGCAAGTACAAGCGAAATAGTATTGTAAAGTAGTAAATTTAATTTTAGGTACTATACTTATTTTTACGAGCTTTGTTTAAACTATTTTACTTAATAAATGTGACAGACTTGTAAAAAAATACTAACATAGCTGAAAGAAAAAAATATTATTAATAAAAAATACACAATAAAGAATTTCATAAATATCGAAGAAAGTTTAAAGGTCCATTACTGCAAAAACTTTTATTAGGTTATAAAAATATTTAATGTTACAGAATTGATACACCTTTTAACTGCATTTCAAAATTTATGATGTCTACCATATTTTTTATCATTTTAGCATTATACTACATATACTAAATATATCTATATTAAAAATATATCACATATAGAATCTATACTATAGATATATAAAATGTAGAAAACATACCTAAATGTTTAACTTTAGCAGTGGTGCTTAGATTAACTATTCGAAGATTCATAAAATAACGAATAATTTTATTATTTTAAGTAAAAAGTATATATTATTGATACCAACCAATAATTATTGCATATTTTTTACAAACCAATCGCACAATGTCAACAGAATGAAGTAGTGTACAGTGGTTGGTCAAAAATGCAACGATGCAAATTAAATGGGGGCTTATTTATAGGTGAAGGGTAAATAAAGGACAAGGTTAAACAAAGGTTATTGGATAGTTTTGACAATGGCACAAAAGACAAAAAGGGTTAAGGACTTTCGGCCGAGCCGTCAATTTTCCGATGTACCTTGATGTGTGCAATGTTGTTTCGTTTGATGTCTATAGGTAATAATAATAATGGATAATAACTTAAACCGAATATAAACCAAAACATTTATACGCTGTCTATAGATCTGGTGAATCAGAATTAGTTTAGTTACTAAATTCTTCATTACAAAATATTAGATCTAATAAATATCAACAATTAATTTAGGTACCAAAGTTTATTTGAGTAGTAATAAATTTAAAAAAAAAAACGTATTGCTTAACAAAAATAAAATTTGATTTATAATTAAAGAGTTTTTGCGATTTCTTGATATAGTCCAGTCAAATAATAAATATAAATTGCAATAAATGTACTCCGGCTGATATTTTAAACGGTAGTAGCAGATGGTAACAGAATACTCCTGTTAGTTTTTTACTGGAAGATTTGCCTAAGGGGTATCCGCTATCTTGAATTTTAGGGGCAAGTTGCTTAATATACAGCTTACGTTAAAAATGCATAGGTATAACCAATTTTGTTAAGGAGGAAATTTCCAAAAATTTTTGTTTGGATAATTTTTTTAATATATTAATAAAAATCGAGTTAATTCAAAAATAGCCATGTTGAAGGTTTTGTTGTTGTTTTTTTCTATTTTTCAGCACAATTCATCGGACGATACAAGTGGTTATGAGCAAACTTGTAGCTCTTGAAATGCATAATACATGAAACTTATAGGGAATTTCAAGAGCTACAAGTTTGGACTCATAACCACTTTATCCTCCGATGAATGATTTGGCTGTAAAATCGAGAAAACCAATTTCACCCCCAACATGGCCATTAATATTGGCATTGGAAAAAACACTTCTTTTTAATTTTACATATGCACCCCCCTATGTTGTTTCAATTCAAAAACTATGATGCAAGTCCAAACCAAATATCAGGTTACTAGAACATTTTTTGACCCCCGCCCTACTCGGTTAAATGATTCAACAAAAACACAGGCACACGAAAAAAAAATCTTGTCCACCTGACGTGACAAACATTTCTATACGTTTTTGGGCTGAATCCGAATCTGGGGTTGGTTTGGCTCGGTCAGATCGCATTTCGTTCCTAACCTCAAAAAAGTCATAAAATGTATCAAATTTCATCACTTTTTTGAAGTTATTAACGAAATTTGATCTGACCGAGTCAAACCAACTTCGGATTTTAATTCAGCGACCCCAAAAGGTATAGAAATGTTTCTCTCGTCTGGTGGATAAGACCTTTCGTTCCTAAACTCAAAAAAGTGATGTTTCATGTTTCATCCCTTTTTTGAGGTAAGGAACGAAATGTGATCTGACCGAGACAACTCCGGATTCGAATTCAGCGACCCCAAAAACGTATAAAAAAATTAAAAAAAGTGTTTTTTGCAATGCCTTAATGGCCATTTTAGAATATTTATAACTTGATTGTTATTAATATATTAAAAAAATGATCCAAACAAAAATTGTTGGAAATTTTCTCATTAACAAAATTGGTTATATGCATTTTTATCGTAAGATGCATATTTAGCGAGATGGCCGCACACACCCCTAAAATTCAAGATAGCGGACACCCCTTACGCAAATCACCCGGTGAAAAACTAACAGAAGTGTTCTGTTACTATCCACTACTACCCTTTAAAATATCGGCCAGTGTACATTTACTGCAATTTAACACAGGAATTTCTCGTTATTTGACTGGACTTATAGTTTTATTATATTTTCTAATGTATTAAATTTAGTAAACTATAGTTATAGAAATATATTTCTGAGATTTTCCGTATGGGAGAAATAAGTTAAATACTGATTAAATAAGCGAAATTAATTTTTTAATGTAATTTATCGCCTTTTTAAATAAAATTTACATTAAAAAAAAATTAAAACTAGATCTATCCTATTTTATTATATTTTTTGCAATAATAATATAAAATCATAAAAATCTGCTATGGTAGCCAAAAGTACCTAGTGAAAAAAAAAATTAATTAGATTTTTTTTTCAAAAAGATTTTAGAGTAATAACATTTTTGTTGTTCCGCCTAATTTAAGCTGTTTTGAGGTTATTCGACTTAATTATTATTTTGTGTAGGTCAATGTTATTATGACAATGATATATGAAACTATAATTGAATACTTTAGTATGGCATAGCGACAGAATAGAGCTGTTACATTCAATGCAAAAGAATATATATATACGATCTCCCACAATACATAGGATATGTTAGAATATAACAGAATATTGTTTATTGTGCAAATGGTGTAATTTTCCAGTAATATTGGCATTCTTCATGTTTGTGAGAGACGTTGAACAATAAAAAAGCCATTGAGCTGTTCCATATCAAATCGACTACTGTGTAAAGTCTTGTATCTGATTTCAATAATAAATTTATATTTTATTTAACATTTTTTTCAAATATATAATTTTGACCAATAAGAATAATATAATTAATTAACTAAAGCTTGCTAATAGTATTAATGGTAGTAAACTTTTTGTTTAATCACATCAAAAAAAAAAATCATTACCTAAATATAAATATACGAGAACAACAAAACAGAGGTTTAAAAAGAATTATTTATATGTTTTTCAACTTACTTGAATTAAGTCAAAAAAAAAAATCAATATAAAAATTTATACAATTTTGTAAAACGTTTTACTTTTGACTCGCATAATCTTCTAGTAAGTGTTACAACATAACACATCGTAACTAATTGAGAGCATGTTAAGAATTTGTCTCATGCTTTGCGTATTATTTAAAATATAAACACAATAATTTAAAAATTAATTTTATTTTTCGAAAGAGAATGTAGGTAATTCAAAAAAAATATACGGCATTATTCAGAACTAGGATAATTCATTTTAAGGTGCAATTCTACAAAGGAAAATATGAAAAAAGTTTCTATAAACATGTCTAAAATGCGTCGTAAGGGAACTAAGCCCCTTTGAAAGTGGCTGAAAAAATCGGTTTTTATTTAATAATTCAGGAACTCTTTGAGATACAGCAACGAGGTTTTAAATGTGAACTAATCTTAATGAGGCCCATCTTCGTATGTTATTTTCATGTACTTATTTTAATTTGGGGCATGCGAAACGGGGGGGCCTTATCAGTTTTTTGTGCCAAACTTTTTCCTGTATAACTTTTTTGTAAGTTTATTATTGGAACATGATTCCACAGATCAAAATACATAAAAAGGTATGTACTCTTGTTCTAATATTGTAGGATTAACCGTTTTTGAGAAAAAATCATGTGAATGTGATATTTCACAGCTCGAGGAAGAAAAATTAAATACTAAAATATTGAAAACCAAAATTTTAATAATGCTGTTGAATTTACTTATATACAGGTTATTCAATAATCGTTCCTAAGGGAGCTATGGTCTCCTAAAAATGCACTATTTTTAAAGGGCCTTCTAGCTTTAATAGCAATTTTCCGACTTGCATGTATAGAAACTTTGTTTCTTAGTTTTTGATGTAGAATTACCCCGAATCATTAAAATTTTGGTTTCTAACATTTTAGTTTAGTTTAGTTAGTTTATTTAATTTTTCGTTCTCTAACCGTAAAATTTCAATTTCAAATGAATTTTTTTTGAAAACGGTACTAACTGTATACAATATTACAACAACAGTACCTTTTTTTATGTATTTTGACCTGTGGAATAATGTTCCAATAATAAACAAAGTTACACAGAAAGAAGTTTGGGACAAAAAAGTGATAAGGCTCACCCATTTAGCACGCCCCTGGTTAAAATAAGTACATAAAAATAACATATGAAGATGGGGCTTATTAGAATTAGTTCACATGCAAAACCTCATTGCTATATCTTAAAGGGTTCCTGAGTTATTAAATAAAAACAGATTTATTTAGCCACTTTCAAAGGGGCTTAGCGTCGTAAGGAAGACTCATTTTTAGACATGTTTATAGGAACTTTTTTCTTTTCATTTTCCTATGTAGAATCACCCCTTAATAACCCTGTATAATAATGTTATAATATATTTTTTTGAATTACCTGTATCCTCTTTTGAAAAATAAAAATAAAATTATTTTTAAATTATTAGTAATGTTTTCTTATCGAATCAGAAACTTAAGCTAATTATGCAATCAATTTTCTTTGAAACGGCTCAAATAAAAAAATAAATTCACATAGACTTGTACAAAAAATGAGAGGTGGCATGTATCGGCGCAGGCACAGGCAGCACACGGACAGACGAACAGACAGACAAAACATGGGGAGCTGCCACTTACCGCGGTGTAAAAGAATTCCAGAACTCGCTACAAGTGTCAACAGCAGCGACATAGGGGACACAGAAGACAGGACAGTTACTAATTACACAGCAATACACGTTACGGCGCATGCGCAACGCGCCGACGCATGTATTGCGTAAGCAGAAACTTGCAAGACTACAGCTGCTGGATATAACAGACTTAGAGTAATACTACCAGATATTTTGTGCTTTCCCAAGATTATGAAATATACTTTTGTTGTACGAAACCTGTTACATAGTTTCGTTTTACCACAAAATGCCCACCACCCAGCGACTATACATTTTTGTTTACCTTTTTTAATGCAACAAAAACTATTTTGTGATGCAGTGATAATACATATATTATGAATTATAGCTGTAATATTTGTCTAGAAAAAACTTTTAGATATTTTTATATTGCTAATTATTTTAACTGAAGATACAAGTGAATGAAGACATGTACGAATATGATTGTCTAATAATATATTTAATTACTGTATTCTTTTATTATAGAATAAAACGTAAATTATATTGATTTTTTTCGAAAAATTTGAAATTCCTCATAAAAATACAGTAATAAGTAATAATAGTAAATATACACGGCGAGTCCAAAACATGTTTTTTTTTTTAATTTTCACCTCCATCCAAAGTTAATGTCAGTTATTGTTAAGGGATCGAATACGTGTAAAAGAAACTAAAAATTAAAAAAATCGGTGGAAGAAATTTTGAGTAATACCGAAGAACGTCTGTTTTTGGATATTTTGTAGGTGCACCTAACATGTTCATTATTCTTTTGCATTGAAAACTTATTAAAATACCCCTGTATAGCATATCAGTGAAAAACTATTGAAATAACCTTTCTTTTATATATATGATATAAAAATAAAGAGTAAAGCGGGTTGCACACTTTAGGGGTTTTTAATTTTTTTTATAGAAGCTTTCATGAGCTCACTTACATTTGTGGGCATTTTTGAATAAAAACTTTAAAAGTTTTCAATGAAAAAGAATAATTAACATGTTAGGTGCACAAAATATCCAAAAACGGACGTTTTTCGGTGTAACTCAACATATCTTCCATCGAATTTTTAATTTTTAGTTTCTTTTACACGTATTCGATCCCATAACAATAAATGACAATTTTTAATGGAGGTGAAAATTAAAAAAAAAAAAACATGTTTTGGACCCGCCGTGTACAGATTTCCACTTTTTCTTTTTTTGATTTGTAACATGGGATATATAATATTTAATTAACATTAAAATAACGTAAGAAAAATAGGAAATTAGGTTTGGACTTTATTCCAAAGTTTGGAACCAAAATTAAAAGTAAATGCAATGTTTTTGAATAGTGGATTATGAGCTTGAAATACGATTGTACCTTTTAATCATAAAAATTGTTCGAGTGTCTCTTACCCCACAAAATTTTATTATCTTTTCGATGTTTAACAAATATTTTTTTTACTATCCAATAAATTTGGTTTTTGTATTTAGCTGTGGTCCTACAAGTTTCTTGTTATAGACGGACATTTGCCTAGACACGCATTCACTCAATTAATCGTTCAGACAGAATGACAAACAGACAAACACAACTCTTAGCTACAGACAATGACAGACACAAGTTAGCAATAGGTAGGTTACTAGCAAACAAACAGACATACAGAGGATGTTCAACATAAACTGACAAAAATATGTCGTTAGACTGGATGTTTAGAGTAGAAATAGCCGTGGTGGGTATTAAATTGGGATAAAAACTAGCACTTTTTTATATTGTTTAGTATTATTGACTGTCTTGGTAAGCACTTGCATGCATAACTTCTGAACACCTATCTTATAACGTTTATTTATCAATAGTCCAGTCGAATAATAAATATAAATTGCAATAAATGTACACGGGCTGATATTTTAAAGTGGATGTTAACAGAACACTCCTGTTAGTTTTTCACCGTTTGCGTAAGGGGTGTCCGCTATCTTGATTTTTAGGGGTTTAGTTGATTAATATGCATCTTACGATAAAAATGCATATAACCAATTTTGTTAAGGAGGAAATTTCCAACAATTTTTGTTTGGATCATTTTTTTAATATTTTAATAACAATCAAATTAATTCAAAAATAGCCATGTTGGAGGTGAAATTGGTTTTTCCATTTTTCAGCCAAATTATTCACCGGAGGATAAAAGTTATGGTTATGAGCAAACTTGTAGCTCATGAAATTCTATACAAGTTTCATATATTATAAATTTTCATAGGTACTTCGGTACGGTTACAGAGGGCACAACTCAACTTTCAGCGCTCACTGTAACCGTAACAAAATGCTTATGAATTATGGTTATATGAATTTTTATCGTAAGATTCATGTTTACCCTATTGAAAATGACGGGTCTGCGCGGGTATAAATGTTGCATAAACCGGACTTGAGCGGGTGAATTTTATCCGCTCAAGTCCGGTTTATGCACCATTTATACCCGCCCAGACCCGTCATTTTCAGCAGGGTAGTGAGATAATAGCACTCATCCCTAAAATTCAAGATAGCGGACACCCCTTAAGCAAATCACCCGCTGAAACACTAACAGGAGTGTTCTGTTACTATCTACTACTACCCTTTATAATATTAGCCCGTGTACATTTATTGAAATTTAACATAGAAATTTCTCGTTATTTGACTGGACTAGAAATATATCAAACAAATAAAAGGGGATAGACTAGCAGTGAAAAGCCATGTTCCCCTCCCTCCTTGTTCCATAATTTAGCCAAAAGTTTTATGTATACCCTTTAGGTATTTTTATGTAATTTATTCAACATTTGTATATCTTTGAGGTATCTGGATGACCATGGCATCCCGTTTATAGTAAGTGGTTATACTATGGTTATAGACTATGTATTATACTAAAAGCCAGTAGTTGAAACCTTTTATACCCAAATATCAAACAACTACAATAAAATATTTTTTGCACGACTAAAACTTAATTTTACGCTTTTATTTTCTGGACTAAACCGTTTGGGAAAAAATCACGGCAACGTTTATAATATTAATAGTTATTTATATACTAAGGGACTAAACTGGCTGTTTTAGTCCCGCTGCAGGAGTATTTCCTGAGTGAGCGTAGCGAGCGAGGGAAACAGAAATACAAGGGACTAAAACAGCCACGTTTAGTCCTGAGGTATATACACTATTTTTTGCACGACCAAATATAATTTAGGTAGGTAGATAAAATTAAAATTAAAAACCATGCGTCCAAAATCGGGTGTTTTATTTTATTATGTATAATCAAGATGCCTGTGAATTGCGAAAAGTAATTGTCAATTACTTAAAATTTATCGTCTTCCTTCATTTTTTCGAACTGACGTTTGTGCTAACCATATTATAAAACAATTGAAATCGCGATAGCTGTGATACTGACATTTCGCAAATCACAGGTATTTTGATTAAGTTACGAAAGTAAAAAAGCCGATTTTAGACGCATGGTTTTTAATTTTAATTTTATCTACCTACCTAAATTATGTTTGATCGTGCGGAAAATAGTGTATATACCTCAGCACTAAACGTGGCTGTTTTAGTCCTTAGACTTTGTGATTTAACGTGTTTAATCTTTTATGTTATATGGCATTTCTGTTTCAAAATACTGTCCATTGATGAGTGGTCATTGGGATTAACGTATAATTTGTCCATTTGTATTCTAAACATCCAGTAGGTTAGTTATTTATATTGACCAAATAATCAATTAATTATTATTGGAATGTAAACATGCCATTCAGAGACGTAGGGATAACTCACGCCTAAGCAATCTAAATATTTGGCACACCACACTATTTTAGCCTTATATTTTTCTATCACTACGACTCTGACTATCATTCTAGAAATCTGGTTATTAACCAGGACTGCAGTGTTTAATACTATAATTTGGAAAAAAAATCACGATTATAAATTAACTAAAGGTACAGGGTGATCAAACTTTTAGTACACAACCAAATAACGAGTAAAAAGAATTTCCAAAAATATTTTTTCTGACATATCTTTGCCTGTTTTGATAATATTCCCCATCTTATTTATGATAAACTTACAGCGAGAAATATTTATACGTGTTTGGATGTTCCTTTATTTTTAAGATAATTGTTTTGTAAAAAATTTTCATTGGTTAAAAACTGCAACACATTTACACAAACATTTTTTTCCTTTTGTAATTTTACTAACCTAATACGACGTTGTTAATTCGAGAGTTTAAGGTTACCACAGTAACCTTAAGATGTATTTTATGCACATGTACATGTACATTATAATAACCTTAAACTCTGGAGTTAATAACTTTATCATGAATAAAATAAACTACAGTTTTTAACAAGATGAAGCATGTAAATAAAACCAAACCCAGAAAATATATATAAAAAAGAAGATTTTTTGTAATTGATTCAACCGTTATTAAAATATGCCTTATGTACTGAAAGTTATACCACCCTGTACATTAATATGTAGACTTTAGGTGACTTTAAAGTTTATCTTAAAAGAGAAAATTGTAAAGTAATTACTTTTATTTTTAATCATATTCTTTCTGTATCAAAGTATCAAAGTAACAAAGAAAATTAAATTTTTAATAAACTGTTTAAGAGGTGTTGCACAAAATTGTGTTTACCTCATACGTGTCACAAAAGACTAAGAACTGGTTCTATAATTAAAAAGGGGGAATACTTTGTATAGCTAAAATTAATATTATCTATAAAGTAAAACAAAATTGTACATGTTCACACACAAAAATAATATCTTTATCCAACAAAAATAATTTATTTTGACATATTTTGTTCCATTAAAGAAATTATGTTCTTATAGGTGTCTTATGGGTATTTATTTGCCATTAATTTGTTTTTTTTTTTAATTAAAATATGAAACGCTATAAGAAAAAGATTTTTTCTATTTAGCGACTCTTATAAACTCATAATCACACGCATTTTGCGTGTTCTAATAGGCCCATAAAAGGTATGTACTTTTTGTTCTTTTGGGTTGGCAACAGACCTCGCCTATCGCTTGACGTTTTCCGTGCAAATGTCAATGTCGCTTTAAAGTTGAATTTTCTACAAAATTTTGTTTTTAGGTTATTTTTACCATGTTAAAATTGTGGCTTGGTTAATTGTAGTAAAAAAGAGAAGAGATGACTATAAAGTATATCAAAATATCATTTGTTCTTAGAATTTTAAACATGGTGTAAACTGTAATGCCAATCCAAAACAAAAATCTCTAAATCAGTCATCAATTTAAATGTAAGTTTTTTTAAATTTTAGAGCTAAATAGAAAAAATTGTATAAAGCACTCCTTTCATAACACGTTTTTAGCGCAAGAGTACAAGTTTAGAAAACGAGCCGCTTGCGGCGAGTTTTCTAAAGTACTAGTACTAGTGTATGTTATGAAACTAGTACTTTAATATACTATTAGTGTATATAAATAATAACTTGGATTTAACTATTCTCATTTGGATTAAGAAATTATTTTTATCTGTGTAGCAGTTTTCATGCTTTTTATTTCCAGAATTATTGTATTAAATAATGATCTAAAATTGTTGTGTGATGAGAAACAACATTGGCTTGTCTAACTTGTGTCCATCACAGACTTGTACGTACCTAGAGCTAAATGGTCAATAAATTAAATAAACCAAAAATTAAATAATTTTTTTATTAAAAAATTGTAAAAATAATAAAAAAAATATATTTGCAAAACCGTTAGCGGTGTTGTAATTTTGCAAGAAAATATACAGGGTACTTTTTTAAATGGACATGTTCAACTTTAATATTTCAAGGAAAAGCTATGTACTCTTTTAAGTTTTATTTAACAAAATTATTTATCTAACGGCCTAGCTTTCTAAGCTTACGGTTTGTGTAAGAATACGTAGTTTTATTCAAATATTTATTTTGCAGTTATTTCTGTCAAAACCGAAAGCGTAGCCACAATCAGAAATAATAAATGTTTTAGTTTAAAACTTTAATTGGAAAAATACATTTGCTTTCCTTAGAATAGAAAGGTTTAATAATGGAGAACACTATTTAAAAAGTCCCGTATATATATAAAAAAAACTATATGTAATAAAAAACGGAAACAAACACAAACCAATTATTTTAATTTATTTTTTTTTATTTATTGGTAGGTTGAGCGCTTCTGAGCGACAGACTCGGGCTCGGAGGCAGGTAGACGCACACAAGGGGTTACAGACAATACAAGACACAGAGAAATTCTGAAGGCGCTTACACTGGCAAAAAATATAGTCCATTTTTTAATCAGTTTTTTTTTGAGAACGGTAAAAAATATTTAAAAAATTCAGAATCAAATGTCAGAAAACTAAAACTAACTAACTAACTCAAAAAAGATGCAAAACAGTTACACTTGGGGTTGATGTATATTTGTTTCCCAACAATCGAACTGCACATTTTTTTACCACCCTCATTATAATTATAATTATTGCTAACTAGGTGGTCCAAAACGTCTAAAGTGCGATTTTTGTAAAAAAAATATTGGGAATTAAAATTTTATTCTTCTACCTGCTCGACATCTGCGTATGGTTAGTCGTAGTCTACGTTTTAGTTTTTGGCCTTTTTTTTAAATTTATTTTTAAAAATATACCTTATTATTACCTTATTAACTTGAATTTTCTGAAATAATTTTTTGTTTGTATATTTTTGTCAGAAATAAGCATCATACAGTCGCTTCTGCAATAAAGTTTTCTTAAGAGCTAATATTAAATAGTTAAAGAGCTGTTTATTTTTCCTTATATGGAAAAGAGTATTATCTGCTAATAAATAAAATATAACAATAATAGTAGTTCTTTTCCAGATCCGTATTTTTTGGGATTATATTTTATTCACTATACCGGGTATCCCAACTCTATTTACCCAACGATTTTCTCGAAAACCTAAAGATATAATCAAATTCTGAGAAAACCATCTTAAATAAGACAACTCAAACTATCTTTTAGCGTATATTTGATACCTTCAGATCTTAAAATGAGGGGCAAGGAGGCATAGGGGCACATTTTTTTAAATAGAAAGAGGGGTCGTGTGATACATTATTTTAAAGCTTATTAAATTCTCCATTTAACTATATATTTTTTTATTTTTTTTAAATATTTTTTTTTTTGGGTTTAAAATAGGGTTGAACATGGGTATTTTTGTCAAAATTACTCTAAAAAAAATCAAACAATTTTTTAAAAGTTACTAATTTCATGATGAAAAAACATAAATTATACTTTTAAACTAATTTTAATTGACAAATAAAAATTTACAAAAAAAAAACTTAAAAAATCGCATTTTTTAGCATAAAAAATTAAAGAATCAAAACCTTAAAAAAATTGTTTAAAAAATTAAAAAATATACAGTCCAATAGAAAATTTTATTTGCTTTAAAATGATGTATCATACGACCTCCCTTTCCATTTAAAAAACTCCCCCCGTGCTCTCCTGCCCACAATTTGAGAGCTAAAAGTATCAAACATAAAAGATAATTTAAGCTGTCTAATTTAAGATGGTTTTCGCAGAACTTGATTATCTCTTTTAGTTTCCGAGAAAATCGCTGGGTAAATAGAGTTGGGACACCCGGTATTTTTTTAAGGTTTTTTTAAATACTTTTTTGTTTTATTATTATTATTATTTAATATTACTTATAACTATTAAAATTTATTTTGGTTGAATCTACATTTATCGCTTATTATGAAGTGTAATTACTTCTCCCTTATTATAAGGGACACTATAATAGTGTCTCTTGAGTTACTTCCTAATTGACTACTAAATAAAAATAACGTAATTATTATTATATTTTATTACATTTTTTTGACTGACATTTAATTTTAGCAGAGGAACTTTAAAATGTAGCCTTTTCAGCGCCTTCAGAGGAAAGGATAGGTAATGTTTGGGTGGGACTGAGGCTCCGCAAATAAGGGGTGTGCGGTGCCCGAGCTTATAAGCGATCAAACGATGTTTCGCTGACCTTCTGTTGTTTAGCTCTGCTATTAGCAGGAATTTATTTTCCTCAGTGCAGCACGTCACCTGCACTCTGCGTGACTACTTTAGAACCGGGTCCAATAAAATCTTTACATTTTGGACTGAATTTAATATTATTTGGGCTCTAACACTCAAAAATCATTAGTTGATCACATTCAGTAGAGGCGAATATATAGTCGTCTTTCTTTGACAGCCACCCGCTGGTAGATAATGACCAAACAATGAAACAGAAATAGTAACGCGGAGAGAATCTATGCGTGACAAGAGCTAGTTTAAATTATGGCCTGAATTTTTTGCTTTCTATAGTACTAATTACTATTTAGACCTTTAGTCCTTTCTACCTATGATAACCATTTAAGTTAATTGTCTAATTTGCACTATAATTATAGCAAGATAAAGAAAAAGCATGTAAGATATTTAGGGTCTATAGAATATACATAGAATATACTTCGATAGTACAATTCCAGCATTGAAAAAGTTACAATATAATATTGACGAATAGTTGGTGATTTATCAAACAGTTTTTATTTCCCACATAATACATTCAACGTATAGAAATCTCTTTTTTACTTGCTTTAACAAATGTTTATAACTTGTTTTTCTTTATTTATCATGGCATTGAAAAATATCAAAATAAAGAACGCGTCGCGACCGTTTCTTACATAAAAATATTAACCCATAAAATAACAAAGGATTCATTCAACAAAAAAGAAAAGATCTCTTTTTTGATTTGTATATTTTATATCACAGACTCAAAAATCTATTCATTTTTAGTTTTAAAATTAAATATTTACAATTATAATTCCACCTGTTGTATATTTTTAATTTCAATCCAAAATGCAAGATTTTTCTTTGACCCAGCCATTGTTTAAACTATTCGAAAGCTCTAAAAACTCGGAAAAACGTTAAATTACCGGGTTAGAAAACTAAAACTTACCTTTCAGTGTATTCGTTCATGTGAGCGTAGGATTGTACAGAGTTTTCCTCAATCAGGAACTTTACTCGCTGGTAAAAGGAGGCTGTGACTGAAGGAGGCTGTTTTCTCAGCAGGACTTCTACAGGATCGTTGCTATGCAGGCACATGATGTGATCCCGACAGCTTACGTGTGAGCAACATTCGCTATCTGAACAGTCAGTCATGCCATCTGAAAATTGAATTTTATATTATTATTTCACTAGATTAAGAAATTTCAACTTTCTTGCGTCCACGAAGTTTTTCACATTTTCCTATGTAATTATTCTCCTGAATTTAAATCTGCCGAGAAAAAAATAGTTGAGGCAGTTTGGACATGTTCAATAATACTTTTGGGTTTAAATTGACATTAATCATTTAACGGGATTTCTAAGGAATTTTTATTGAGGGGCACAGTATGACTTAAAATTAAAAACGTTCAGTTAGGGACGCTAAAGATTTACTGTGACTGATAAAGAAAACAATTCTAAATTAAAGTATTTGTAATACTTGTTTTAGATACGAGTTTCATTAGGGTGGACCTTATATTTTTTTATTATCTTAAAATTTTCATTTAGGTGTAACTAGAAAATTCTGAAAATATGAGAGTGATCAAACTTCTCTAAGGGTTCTAGTGGGGGCCCTAAAATTTGCAAAATTTTGTATAAGTGAAAAATTTAAAGGGCTTGAAATTTAATTTTTTTCCCTTTGAGCATAAAAAATTAAGCACCAAATTTCAAAATAATCAAAAGATTCTAACCCGTGCCGTAAATCCGCCAAAGTTGCCCCTAACACTAAAATTTACGAATTTCTACGAAAAGTGTTAGTCAAACGGTAAAAAAACATTTTAAAAATGTATCAGACCCGACTGAATTTATTTTTATTTAATGCATTCATAAAAGCTCCTAAATATTTGGTGCTTAGCTCATTTTGTTTTATTTAAATCATTTTAATATTATAAATAGTTATTAGAATGCATTAAATAAAAATAATTTCAGTCCAGTTTGATACATTTTTAAAATGTATCTTTACCGTTTGACTCACACTTATGGTAGAAATTCGTAAATTTTAGTGTTAGGGGCAACTTTGGCGGATTTTCGGCTGATTTTCGGCGCGGCTTAGATCTTTTGAAATTTTGAACATAATTTTGTATGCTCAAAAGAAAACAAAAAAAAATTGATTTCAAGCGTTTTAAAGTATTAAGTTATAAAAAAATTATAATATAGAGACAAATTATTGTTGCATGTATAAAATTACTTGCTATAAATATATTAAAGATTTACTGTGACCCCTCCTACTTTATACATTTTTTTATACCCTGTACACATAAAGAAAACAATTCTAAATTAAAGTATTTGTAATACTTGTGTGAGATACGAGTTTCATTAGGGTGGACCTTATATTTTTTTATTTCTTAAAATTTTCATTTAGGTGTAACTAGAAAATTCTGAAAATATGAGAGTGATCAAACTTCTCTAAGGGTTCTAGTGGGGGCCCTAAAATTTGCAAAATACCATTAATTGTAAAAAATAGTTGTCTGTAATTTTTTATAAGTGAAAAATTTAAAGGGCTTGAAATTTAATTTTTTTTCCCTTTGAGCATAAAAAATTAAGCACCAAATTTCAAAATAATCAAAAGATTCTAACCCGTGCCGTAAATCCGCCAAAGTTGCCCCTAACACTAAAATTTACGAATTTCTACGAAAAGTGTGAGTCAAACGGTAAAAAAACATTTTAAAAATGTATCAAACCCGACTGAATTTATTTTTATTTAATGCATTCATAAGAGCTCCTAAATATTTGGTGCTTAGCTCATTTTGTTTTAATTAAATCATTTTAATATTATAAATAGTTATTAGAATGCATTAAATAAAAATAATTTCAGTCCAGTTTGATACATTTTTAAAATTTATCTTTACCGTTTGACTCACACTTATGGTAGAAATTCGTAAATTTTAGTGTTAGGGGCAACTTTGGCGGATTTTCGGCTGATTTTCGGCGCGGGTTAGATCTTTTGAAATTTTGAACATAATTTTGTATGCTCAAAAGAAAACAAAAAAAAAATGATTTCAAGCGTTTTAAAGTATTAAGTTATAAAAAAATTATAATATAGAGACAAATTATTGTTGCATGTATAAAATTACTTGCTATAAATATATTAAACTAATTAAAAAAAATATATTTAGGTTTCTTTAGGACTTAATAGAAATTCAAACCAAGCACTTTTACATGATTCAAGTTTTAACCTTTTGGTCCAAGTAAGATGCGTATTTAACTTCAGTCAAGCAAAATATTTAAGTACTTAACATGCTTGCATATACAAACTTCTAATCCACTTGATCTAAATATTATGTACTTGTTTTTAGTAATCATTTCTTTGTGTGTATCATAGTTATTTTAATGGTACACGAAGCTCAAATAAAATAAACTTAATTAAATAATGAAAGCTTTAATCTAAGGACTTACCATGATCGTTGTCGATATCATCATGACAATTCATTTCCAATGGAATGCTACAATCAGAGCCTGCCCAGCCATTAATGCAAACGCATTTGTAAACTCCTTCCTCCAAATTGCACTGTCCATGGCCAGAACAACCATTTTCACAGCCCGCTGCAGAATTCATTAGTATAAATAATAGATATTTAGAAAGGGTTTAAAACTAATTAAACTATTTTGTCATTTTGAGTTAATTAAAATTGTTTAGAATTATTTAGATAAGAGTAATTAAATGTTCATTTTTAAACTAATTTATGCCTAGTCGATGAACATCACTGCGAGTAAATCCATAAAACTTGACCGATTCACTATGGGCTAAGAATAAAAAAAGATGGACGAAAATCTAAATTTTTGCATAAAATTGTTTTTAATACCGCTGATTTCGAATATGATAGTTAAAAAGCTGAAAAAAAAATCCGTGCCACTAGATTGGTTTATTTTATTAATTTGTTTTCGATTTTGTTAAAATTTTTAGGGATATTAACATAGACTAATGGTTAAAACATCAAAAATCAAAATGGCAGAGCCAATATGGCGTATCGGTTTTTAGAATGTTGTCATAATTAGGCGAAATTAAGGCTATAAAGTAGCCCAAGGTCATCGATTTTAAGGAAACTGCTAAACTTAAAACAATTAATATGACAAAGCTTATATGGAAGTTAAAAATACTGTTTATATCCATTTTAGTTAAAATATTTATTTCAAAGTCGTCAGAATTTCGTGAATTGAATTTTATTGTCTAGGTATAGGAAATGTCTTATATTAGCTCTAGTGATTTCTTAAATTAAAGATAAGTTGGTTTTAAGTATGCAAAAAGGTAATTGAAATCTAAATTTAAATATAATTGTAAAACTCAAATTTTAAAAATTGCCCTCATTTGCCAGACTCAATATCTTATGCATTTTTGTCTTTACTTATAGTAGTAATAAACGATATAAAAAAAGTTGCCAACTTTTGCCGTTTTCAGAAAAAAAAAATCTAAAATTTATGTTCGAAATAAAACGCTATAAAAATCATGTAAATGGTCAAATTTTATTAAATAAACCATATATACCAAATATGAACAAAATCGAAAAAAAAAAATAAATAAAAAATGAACCACCCTAGTGGTCCGGAATTTAGTTTTTCAAGTTTTTCTCTATTATATTCGAAATAAGCGGTATAAAAAATACTCGTATGGCAAAAATTTAGATTTTCTTCCATATTTTTTTTTCTTAGCCCACAGTGCGATGTTTAGATTTATAGAGGTTTTCGAGCGTGTTCTTTAATTTTAAAATAAAAGTTTGAGACCTCGGTAACCATCAGCCAAAATAAGGCCGTTTTTGCAGTTTTTTTTAAATAACTTAAATAATATTAAATTTATCGTTTAGAGTAGGGTGCGTCAAAATATCCCGAATTTCGAAATCGAAAATGCTCTCTGGCTCAAAAGTTGTTCCTTGGTAAAAGACGGTGGCCACTTAAAAATGAGCAAAATCGATTAATGTTTAGAGGTAGCACTCAAACTTTGAAATAAATCGAAACCTGCTTATAGGATAAAAACTGATTGTATATAAAATTGTTTTTATACCCGGTGACCTATTTTAATTTTGGTCTTAAATGAGAGCTTATGATGTAAGGAATCGATTAATACTAGTTTTCCGCAGGGCCATTTTTTTCGCTATTTCATAAAAAGATCACACCGTGCACCCATTAAAAAGAAAGTTGCCTGATTTCGGATAGTGCATTTTTTGTGCGTTTGATACCGAATTTCGGATATCCGAAA
The DNA here is from genome assembly GCA_958510825.1 of Brachypterus glaber. Classification (NCBI taxonomy): domain Eukaryota; kingdom Metazoa; phylum Arthropoda; class Insecta; order Coleoptera; family Kateretidae; genus Brachypterus; species Brachypterus glaber. The sequence continues at coordinate 27,745,411 of OY294050.1, forward strand.
GCTAATTGTTATTGAGGATAACCAACTATGAATTTTTATTATTATTATAATATAATTTTATTATTATAATGATACAAAAAACTAAGATTCAATTCTGAAAAAGAGAAAATTACTTAAGATACTAAGATATCCGAAATTGGGCTATAGTATTTCGTAAAAAACTGCTTAATAATTAAATTACTTCTTAAATGTCAAGGAACATCAAAAAACATAAGCAGATCTACTCTTGAAAAAATAAAATAAATTCGTATGTCCGAAATTAGGAACCCTTTTTTAAATGCACAAAAATGCCGTGTTTTTAAAAAAAAACACTGTAATAAAAATGTTTTCATAATAAATCATGATTCGTTGTAATAAGTTGTATGTTATTATATAAAAAAAAAATATCAAAAAGTAATACCGCCTATTATATATTGGATAAATTGTAAATGGTATTCGAAATTAGGCCATTTTCCTCTACCAAAATGAAAACCGAAAATACTTAATTTGAATTTAAATAATAGATGTTTAGAGTGAACTCAAAACCAATTAAAACTATTTCAGAATTTGAATTGTGCTCATTAAACCATTTATAATTAATTAATTTTGATTTCAATTGATTGAATTATACTAATCATTTATTTACAGCACACAAAAAAATAAGTAATGAGTAATGAATAGTTCGACATTCTTTAAAAATATTAAAAACAGGATTTTCTACTCTAAGTAAAATTCTAATAGGTTACAAAATTTTACTAAAATGTTGAGGAGTTATGTTTCGGGTAGAAATGTACCCTAAAGTTTTGGACTCCGTTTCTTGGTATCAGCTTCTATTAGATTTAAAATTTATAGTCAGTCCTAATGACGGGCAAAACATAACTGTAGCATATATTATATTACTAAGAATAACATTTCAAAAAAGTAAAGGCTGATTCAGGCATAACTAGATGAAATGTTGCAAGCACCTTGTCAATACATCAGCACTAAGCACTAATTTAATACGTTAGAAAAGGTAAGTTAGACAACCATTATTGTACCTGCGTGTTGTATAATTTATTAAGTTTGAAAGTTTGTATCTCGAAAACGTTATATTCTGGCAAAAAACTGAATGTTACATTTTTTATAGGGCTTTAAAAGAGCTTGCATTTAAAACATATTTTGTAAATCGGATTATAAATAAGTGAGTTATGATCAAAAATTATTTTACTGCCTTAAACGCCAATATCTCGAAAACAATGTATTTTTAGAAAAAATTGCTTATATAATTTAGAAAAATCTTTCATAAACGTGCTAAATTATTAAAATACAATAATAATTAACTTAATTATAACCAAAAAACGCTAAAAATAGGAGTTTTACCCCATTCTTACCCCATACCTTCAATCGTTTAACCCCAAAATCTAATCATCTGTTCGAAATACGATAAGAAATAATATGCGAAAAACCGCTTGCCGATATCGTTTTTAGAAATAGAGTTATAACTCGATATATCGTCGATCTCGAAAACTTATCGAGTTTACAGGCAGACAGACGCACAGACAGACGGACGCAAATCTTTTTCTTACTGATTTTGACAACAAATATGAAAAAACACAGCCTTATTTTTTGACTTGACGGCCTCTTACTGAGTGCCGATATAGCACTAACTAAAGTAGGCCGTTATGTCCTTTTTATTGACCAAAAAGAAAGTTGGCGTCTCACCTAGCCAATAAAAAGTACAGAACGGCTTAGTTTATTTAGTGATAATTATGCCTGAATGAGTCATAAATGGTCAGATAATTTTACCTTTAAACCCATCTTAGGAATGAATAAAAGGGTGATTTTTTTAAACATTCGTGCACGAATTTTCTATATCACGATAGGAAATTTATCTACCATTAAATAATCATTAAAAATTCACAGGTAAAGAGATAACTACATAAAATTACTCGAAATTACTTCAGGTAATTTTTTTTTTAACCTAGATATGAAGATATACAATATTGTTTTTCATGCTAAAGCATTTTATTATTTAGCTATAGAATAGTAATTATATTATCAGTAATTAATTAAAATTAATATCATAAGTGATACTAGGTTAGGTATCGGTATAAATTTTACGAATATTAATCCCAATGACGAAAATGCAAAGAGTGCTTTAGCAGGAGTTGCATTTTCCAAAAATTGGGATTAATATCAGTAAAATTTGAAAAAAAGCACCGGTACCTAACCTAGTATCACGAATTGATATTTAGGGAGAGAATATAATTTTTATTTAATACAAATACCTCTTAATTATAACGCATTAATTCACAAATAAATTATATTTTATTATTTAGCTATAGAATAGTAATTATATTATCAGTAATTAATTAAAATTAATATCATAAGTGATACTAGGTTAGGTATCGGTATAAACTTTACGAATATTAATCCCAATGACGAAAATGCAAAGAGTGCTTTAGCAGGAGTTGCATTTTCCAAAAATTGGGATTAATATCAGTAAAATTTGAAAAAAAGCACCGGTACCTAACCTAGTATCACAAATTGATATTTAGGGAGAGAATATAATTTTTATTTAACACACATACCTCTTAATTATAACGCATTAATTCACAAATAAATTATATTTTATTATTTAGCTATAGAATAGTAATTATATTATCAGTAATTAATTAAAATTAATATCATAAGTGATACTAGGTTAGGTATCGGTATAAATTTTACGAATATTAATTCCAATGACGAAAATGCAAAGAGTGCTTTAGCAGGAGTTGGATTTTCCAAAAATTGGGATTAATATCAGTAAAATTTGAAAAAAAGCACCGGTACCTAACCTAGTATCACGAATTGATATTTAGGGAGAGAATATAATTTTTATTTAATACACATACCTCTTAATTATAACGCATTAATTCACAAATAAATTATATTTTATAAATTAAAAAGCAAACAATAAGCACGATTTTAGATTAGAGAAAAGAGGGGTTAAAAAAAACCATCGTAGGGGTAAGGTATTTTCACTTATCAGTACAGCATACTACATATATTTAAATTATATTCTCGCCGTTATATTGTTTTTCTCATAGATAGGATATTTTTTGTGATTTACCCAGTTTCTAAAAAAAAAGAGTGTACCTACCTACGTATAATGCATTTGCAATTTTGGCGAAGGCGCCACCACGCAATGACAACCCTCAGAATTTTTTGGTAATTATTACTGGCAGTAATACTAGTGATAAATTGGCAAGTGATTAGTTGCAAATGATTATCATTATTTTAAGTAATTTATTATACGGTAATATAAAATTAATATTGGCAGAAATTAATTACTTACCAAATTATTACTAGTTTTAATTGTCACTACATACTGGAAATTTATTATAGGCAGTAATTTACTACTTGTCAGTTAATCACTAGTTTGAATTATTACTACTAGTAATTTATTATTGGCAGTAATAAATTATTTGCCAATTTATTACTAGTGTAATTATTACTGAGACTTTTTGAGAATTATTTCTTTTCTGTTTCGTCCACAAATGAAGAGTTTTATTTTTATAGAACTTATTATATTGTATTTGTATCTATCTCGATTGCGCTTGTACAGGTAAGATATACTAACAATGACAATATAAATTTATTATTGGCAGTAATTTATTACTTGTCAATTTATCACTAGTTTGAATTATTACTACTAGTTATTTATTATTGGCAGTAATTAATTATTTGCAAATTTATCACTAGTGTAATCATTACTGAGAATCATTGAGAATTATTAAAATTTTTTGAGAATAAGCGGTCTAACTAAATTCATCTGTGGTGAAGTTATAAAAAAATATTTTCATAATCACAAAATATTTACAAATTATAAAAATCATAAAAAAATACACCAAAAAAAAGTCAATTATTTTAGAATTTTTCTAATAAATTATTTCTTAAGAAATAATTATTTACTTAAGTAATTATTTATTAGCGTAATAATTTTACATTACCTGTCTGTAACAATATTACTGTAAAATTATCAGCAATGAGTACTTAACTATTAGTGTAATAAAATAAAACTACTTACGTAATAAATTACTACCCACTAGGAATTATTACTTAAATAATTATTGCTTAAGTAATAACACTTTATTACTGAAAAATTAATAGTCATAAGTAATATATTACTGCGGAACTTTTTGTCATTTAAATATATTATGCTTACATATTTTATATTATAATAAATATTCTTTTGAAATTATACTTTTTAATTCGTTCCAAAACCAAGGCCTCTTGAGTCATATATGTATACATTACTATTTTAAGTTTGTTAAAGTGTCCTCATTGAACAAAGTGTTTTACTCTTCTAACCCTCTTTAACACACATTTTCTTCAAAATAATTGAAGTAATTTATAACCCAACACCTTAGTTTTCACACTAGTACTATAAGTAACAATTTCTCATGTCGGATTATTTTTTTGTTTTAATTTATATGAAAACTGCGATGAGCATTAAAAAGAATTAATTCAACTTAGGTAGATATTGAAGCAATAAAAATAAAAGCCAACGGGAGCGTATTTAAATTTGTATCGTGTTCCTGACACAATAGAGTAATATATCATTAGGATATCTGTGCACGAACGCCAGAGAACAACCTTATTTAGTTATATCTACACATGCACTGATAAAACAGTTTATGTGTCAACAAAATATTTGGTTGAATATGGCCAATTGAGTTATTTGGTTGTGACAAATAAATTTTATTTTAAAAAATCAAACTTTTAGTCATCATTCACTTTATTAATAATTTAGGTTAGTTACCGGTTTCGATTATCATCGTCAGACTAGCCAAAAATATATAAAAATACTATATCCATAAAAGGTCAAAAACAACCAACATAAATGTTGGTTGTTCTTGTCCTTTTATGGATATAGTATTTTTATATATTTTTGGCTAGTCTGACGATGATAATCGAAACCGGTAACTAACCTAAATTATTAATAAAGTGAATGATGACTAAAAGTTTGATTTTTTAAAATAATATCTCTTCACTATAATTATACGTACGTTAAATTATGGATCTCAATATTTTTGATTTTCGCAATTGGGTAATACATTTGATGTCTGTCAAATAAACTATTTTGATCCCATTACTAAATCATTTTGAAATTAAAATATTTGTTTACATGAACCAAATATTTGACTCAAATAAAATTTGTTACTCACAATCAAATAATTTAATTGGCCATATCCAAATAAATCCTTTTTATCCCTGTGGAGAAATAATTTCTTGAATATGACTTATTTTTTGTTTTAGTTTTAGTATACATCCGTAGATTAGTTTAGGCGAGTGAACAATTGACCATATGCGCTAGGTGCTACAATGTTACCAATCATAGAATAAATATATACGCTAAAAGTTTATAACTAGGGACTTTAATTTAAATGGATTGGTGCTACTGCTTTTTTTAGATGATCCTTAATTTGAATTTTGAGTTTATATTATTGACAGTTACAATTGAAACTGTATTTAAAATAGGGCCCAAAAGTGTGATCATCAGAAAATATGACAAAAGGTTCCATAAATATATGTCTAAAAATGGATTGTAAGGGAGCTAAGCCCCTTTGAAAGTGGCTAAAAAATTCGGTTTTTATTTAATTACTCAGCAACGAGGTTTTGCACGTGAACCAATCTTAAATCTAAACTTTTAGTCATCATTCACTTTATTAATAATTTAGGTTAGTTACCGGTTTCGATTATCATCGTCAGACTAGCCAAAAATATATAAAAATACTATATCCATAAAAGGTCAAAAACAACCAACTTAACCAACCAACATAAATGTTGGTTGTTTTTGTCCTTTTATGGATATAGTATTTTTATATATTTTTGGCTAGTCTGACGATCATAATCGAAACCGGTAACTAACCTAAATTATTAATAAAGTGAATGATGACTAAAAGTTTGATTTTTTAAAATAATATCTCTTCACTATAAGTATACGTACGTTAAATTATGGATCTCAATATTTTTGATTTTCGCATTTGGGTAAAAAATTTTATGTCTGTCAAATAAACTATTTTGCTCCCATTACTAAATCATTTTGAAATTAAAATATTTGTTTACACGAACCAAATATTTGACTTAAATAAAATTTGTTACTCACAATCAAATAATTTAATTGGCCATATCCAAATAAATCCTTTTTATCCCTGTGGAGAAATAATTTCTTGAATATGACTTATTTTTTGTTTTAGTTTTAGTATACATCCATAGATTAGTTTAGGCGAGTGAACAATTGACCATATGCGCTAGGTGCTACAATGTTACCAATCATAGAATGAATATATACGCTAAAAGTTTATAACTAGGGACTTTAATTTAAATAGATTGGTGCTACTGCTTTTTTTAGATGATCCTTAATTTGAATTTTGAGTTTATATTATTGACAGTTACAATTGAAACTGTATTTAAAATAGGGTCCAAAAGGGTGATTCTACATCAGAAAATATGACAAAAGGTTCCTATAAATATATGTCTAAAAATGGGTTGTAAGGGAGCTAAGCCCCTTTGAAAGTGGCTAAAAAATTCGGTTTTTATTTAATTACTCAGAAACGAGGTTTTGCACGTGAACCAATCTTAATAAGACCCACTTTCGTATATTTTTCATGTACTTATTTTATGTGGGAAACGGGGAGGGGCCTTATCAGTTTTTTGTCCCAAACTTTTCTCTGTGTAACTTTTTTGTAAATTTAATTTTGGAATATGATTCCTCAGGTCCAAATCCATAAAAAAGGTACTCTTGTTGTAACACTGTAGGAATAACCTTTTTCGAGAAAAAATAATTTCAAGATGAAATTTTACGGTTTGAGGACGAAAAATTAAGTACTAAAATGTTGAAAACCCAAATTTAAACTTTTTGCCATATTTTGTAGAATCACCTTGTAAAATTTAGGACCCTATTTCAAATACACCGCATAACTCTTAAGAGTCATAATATTATGTTGACAATAATTGTCAACAGTCAATAATTATTCTTAACTCAATTAGTACGCATGTAGGTATACCAACTTTAAAACAACAACATTTATAATTAATTTGAATTGGTCCTCTACTGCCCTGTCGTTTTTATCCCCAAAACAAAGAACAAGGCGCTTTTTGTAGTAAGTACACATTTTCTTTGTTGTAAAACCGTTTGGAAAATCGATATAATTTTATATATGTATGGGACGAAACAATAAAAAAGGAAACTGGCTTTTTACGAGTTCGCCTTAGTAATTTGCTATTTGTATTCAAGAGGCCTATTATTACAGTATTACTGAAAAATTTAGGTTTTCTTGTATAAGGTAAATAATGTGGCTTTTGACATCTAACCGTATAAATCCCAGGAAATAAAAAAATAGCTTTAAAAAATTTATTAAAGTTATTGAATGACAACTTTAATAAACTCTATATATGAGATCAACGGCGGTCATATTTAAAAGTTCACAAAAAAATTACGAGATGACATCCCAGTCCGCACATATACACAGCGGTCCAAAAGTCGCCCCCCCCCCCCGTTCTTAACCTTTGAACCAGTTGATATATCGACTTCAAATTTGGAACTTTTAAATAAGACAACTTAAGCTATCTTTTAGCATATATTTAATACTTTCAGCTCTTAAAATGTGGGCAGGGGGGCATGGGGAACATTTTTTTAAATAGAAAGGGGGTCGTGTAATACATCATTTTAAAGCTTATAAAATTCTCCATTTAACTCCATATTTTTAAATAAAAAAAAAATTGGGTTTAAAATGGGGTTGAAAATGGGTATTCATGTCAAAATTCCTCTAAAAAAACAAGTTATTTTTTAAAAATGCCTAATTTCATCATAAGAAAATGTTAATTATACTTTTAATTTAATTTTAGTTGACATAAATAAAAATTTATAAAAAAAACTTAAAAAATCGAATGTTTTAGCACAAAAAAATAAAAAATCAAAACCTTAAAAAACATTTTTAAAAAATTTAAAAATGTTAGTTTAAATAAAGAATTTTATAAGCTATATATATATATATATATATATATATATATAATATAATTCAATACTAAATATGACGTCTATATTATTTTAATTTTTATAGGTTAGAATCACTAATATTCTTAAAATTGTTGTTAATAATAAAAGTTTTAACCTTAAGTAGCATGTATTTTTAGACTTAAACTGATTTTAGATAGTTTTAGACAAAAAATGAAAATATATTTTTTTTTTTTTGAAATGTATATTATTTGCTATTTTTTCTCTAAACATTGACGCATGATTTTAAAGCCTGGTAGAAAGTTTTCTTTCACAGTAAAAATGCATATCGCATAAGAGTTTTACCTGATGGATTCTATATATGAAGATTTTTATATACTTATTTATCAAAAAGACGTAAAAATTTTCACCATGTCTAAATCTATAATGCACTCCATAACAAGTAATGAGTATTATAAGATGTATTTGAACGAAAGAGAAAAAACTTCAAGTAGAATTCGGAAACGCCTGCTTTCATTGTTATGTACCTAGTATGTAGCTGATATGTAGTATGTTATGTAACTGACACATAATTTCAGGCGGAATTGTTAAAGTCCAAGGACTATACAATACTATAAAAATTACATGGCTGCAACATCACATAGAGTATTTTTGTTGACTGGGATACTGGCAGGAGGACCCCGTCAATCGCCGTAATTGCACATAACCAAAGACCGAATCAACTTCCTTACATTAGTAAAATAATTATTTTAACAAGAAATGCAACAAACACAGCCCAGTAAACCAGATGACGTCCCCGACGTACTATCGACGTCAGTTTTAGGTTATATTTCTGACGTCATACATACGACGCATATTAGACGTCGACAAGACGTCAGTTTTTAGCGGTTTTTAGTCAAATCTTGATGCCGTCAAAATTGTACGTCGCTGGGACGACAATTTAATGTTGAAGCTATAGGTGGCGCCACATATTATTTTCTACCACTAATAAAAGTTTTAAATTCTATATATTAATTAAAGATTGATGCCATTATAAAGTCTTTTTTCTATTTTGCGACTCTTATAAGCTCATAATCACACGCATTTTGCGTTATTTTTTACCTTGTTAAAATTGTGGACTGGTTAATTGCAGTGAAAAAAGAAGAGATGAAATATATCAAAATATCATTTGTTCTGAGAATTTTAAACATAGTGTAAACTCTAATGCCAACCCAAAACAAAAATCCCTAAATTAGTCACCAATTTAAATGTAAGTTTTTTAAATTTTAGAGCAAAATAGAAAAAATTGTATAAAGCACTCGTTTCATAACACGTTTTTAGAGCACTAGTACTTTAGAAAACGAGCCGCTTGCGGCGAGTATGTTATGAAACTAGTACTTTAATATACTATTTCTGGAATTACGCAAACTGAACAGTACAAGAGCAGATATGTGGACGGAGTAATTTTTTTTTTTATTTTATTTTGTTTTAACCTCGTACTATTCCACTTAATTAAGCATCCCCTAAGTCCACGACTTGTGTGGGCTAGTAGTAGAGGGAACCACCGGCTTATACTGACTTTCGAACCAGGTTCTAGGGATTGTCCGTTTCACTTATCGCCTTCGCCAAATTTCAATTATTAATTAACTGAAAAAGGCAAATCGGCGCCAGTGAGAATCGAACTCACGATAGTAGACTTGCTATACATACGCGCTAGCCACTACGCTATGCCTCCCAATGGCAATAAACTTTTTATGAAATCCTGTCATAGGATTTCATATTCTAATATTGCCCACTCTAAAATTAACCCACCGCCTCCAGCCTTGTGGGTTAATTTTCTCATAGGCAAAATTCAAGTTTCCTCTTTCATACTATAAATAACTATTAATTGGAGAGATATATAATATTAAATACGTTATTCTAGTCTAGTCATATTTTGGAGGTTATTATAACGTCAGTAATGTTGCGTCCCTGGGCTGACTTATACACGTCGCTGGGACTACAGCAAGACATCATAATATAACGTCATGTAGGTTAGTTAGTGCCCAATAATTGACGTCAAAATGCTGTCTTTTGGTTTCCTCGGAGACTCCGTTTACTTAAGAAAAACAAAATTTTAAAAAGGAAATATTTTCCCTAGACGTTATCCAAAAACAGTTTGCGTTTCTATGGTTTTCCCCTTTTATAAGAGGGACCGAATAATAAAAACAGCACGGCTTATTTATGCTATATGTAATGGAAATATATAATCAGGAACTTTTAGGAACAAGCAGTAAAGGTGAGTTCACATAAAGCTAGAGGGCGAATCCATTGTTAAATGTAGTTAATGTTTTTCAGATCTTTATAAAATTGTTTTACTGCTCTTTTACCCCTCTAGGTGTATTACACAGGGTGATCAGCAACTGTCATGCCAAAATTTAAAAGGTGATTCTACATCCAAAAATATGAAAAAAAGTTTTTATAAAGGTTGGTTCGGAAATGAGCCCTAAGGGAGCTACGGCCTTTCAAAGATGACTTATTGAATGGGGAACAAAAAAAACATCAATAAAATTTTAATGCTGCATAGTGATTCCTCATTTAAAACTGAGTAAAAAAGTATTTTTCCACAAAACACCTAAATTTAATATTAAAGGAGTAATAGCCTTTTAAAAAGTAACGTTTTTGGTGGCACAAAATGTTATTTAAAACGGTTGCTCACTATATGACATTTTTAATGTATTTTTACTCAAGGAATCCATATTTTTTACAAAAAATCCAAAAAATACACATAAAAAAATTTGGGGCAAAAATGTGTCAAGCCTAATACATTTTTCCGTCTAGGAACGCCTCTGGATAAATTCAAAAAAATAAATTAACATAAACTTATTGCCCTTATGAATACTGGTATACTTGCAAAAGCTCGTCGCTCTAGCTTAAATGGTACCAGAGTTATTAATTAAAAACCTTATTTTTATTACAGTTTTAAAGGGCTGTAGCTCTCTTAGGGCTCATTTGCGGACCAACCTTTATAGTAACTTTTTTTGATATTTTGGTTGCAAAATCACCTCTAAAATTTTGGCATGGCAGTTATTGATTACCCTGTATGCAAAAATTGATCTGTCTGTTCGGGAAACTTTGTGAGGATAACTCGAGTATGCATTGGTCTACATCCTTAAATCTAGCCCTTGAGTTTAATATCCAAAGTTCTGGGGGTAATTATATTCTTTTTTTTTGTGCTGGATCGCTTAGTAGTACCCATATTACCCATATACGATAACTTGCTATTGCTATTAACATTTCTTTCACAGTCTTTTTTGTAAGAAAAGTATAGGGTAAAATTTCGTTTACAGCAATATTTGTTTTTTTAGGAAATTATTTCTTGTTTTGTTTACAATTAATTACAATTAATTGGATTATAAAGTCACTCTGGAATCGCCCTTTATAGCATCATCCCAGCGTGCCTTGAATCGGTAAAAAACTCTCCATCCATTCCGGTTTTAAGGTATTGATTTACTGATAAGCCACTACGAGGTTTTTAAAGTACCTTTCAAACTTATTCCGAATTAAGTAAAATTAAATTAAGAATACTTAATACAATTTTCGTTTCCATCTTAACCTAGAAAAAAAAAACAGAAACCTGCACTGCTTAAATAATGAATTCAACTTTCTAAAATAAACAAATAAACAAAATAAACAAAATAAAATAGTACTTAACTTTGGTTGGTAAAAAATACACTGAAAAAAATTAAAAAGCTTTCCTCACATACCCTTTAACGAACTTTGTGGCTAGTAAATTACGCACAAAAATTATTTAGGTAATTACAGGTAATACTGGTAATAATTTAAAAAGAAGATATTTTTAAGATATTAAAATTTAATGTATAGGAACTAGTAAAAAGTAAGGATCTATAATATAATAATAGCTTAATAAAAAATAAAATCAAACTAGAGACCGAAACACGAGAAAAAAATGCGTATTTTTTTTTACTTTTTGGAATATGTTTCAAATTTAAACTGCTTAGTTACTGAGAAGAAATATGTAAAATAATGACTTAATTATTATAAATATTCAAATTACAGTATTTTTATTTTAATATACTATACATAAGTAAAAAGTCCAAACCGCTAAGGGAGCGTTCAAGTATTACGTAACGCGCTGGGGGGTGGGGGGGTCTCGAAAACGTTACGCCGCGTTACAGAGGGGAGGTGGATGTCAGTAAAAATATTACGTAACACAAAAATTATAAACTTATAAAATGTTTATTGGATCACGTTTTTAACAATGATAAAGAGACGGATTCCTTGCAAATTTTATTGCACACGGCGTGGTTAACAGTTAACTAAATTTTCTAAACAAAAACAATTAGAGATGGAAAACCATAGCCAATAACCGGTTTTCGGTTAACCGGTTTCGGAAATTACATCAGACCGGTTTTGGGTTAAAACACGGAAGCAATAACCGGTTAAAAACCGGTTTAAACCATAAAGCAAAATTTCCTTTCATTTTCTTTTACTTTTTGTAAAATGTTACGTAACAAATAGGGGGGGGGGGGGCTCGAAAATGTTACGCCTCGTTACATGGGGGGGTCAAAAATGGCCAAATTTTGCGTTACGTAATACTTCAACGCTCCCTAATCTGTAATATAAAAAATTATTTTGTTTTAATAAATTATTTAAAAAAAAATAATATCAGAAGAAAAGCAGAAAAGTAAAACAACGCCACTGAAAAAAAAAACACTTTATGTGAACACACACTAAACCGTATGTTATCCGGCACAAGATTTAAGGACCTACGGGTAGGCAGGAATCGAGATTAGAAAACTTCTGGAAAGTTGGGAATACTTACGGAGGGTGCAGTGTCGGCCGTTCCAGCCCTGCGAACAAACGCAGGTACCGTTTTTGCATTGGCCATGCTCTTGACACCTAGAGTCGCAGGGTAACTGTTCACACTTCGGTCCGGTCCACCCGGAGTTACAACGACACTTCCCGGAGTCGCAAATCCCGTTCACTCCGCAATCCAGGTTGCATAGGGCTGAAAAAGATATATGTTAAAATCAATATTCAAATGTTATGAAAAATAATAGCATTGTACAGTAGCGGACATACATTTTGGCACGATTAAGTTTTTCTATGAAAGTTTAAACTCAGGTCAAATCTAAAATGTTCAGGTGTTGATGATAAATACACTGCTCTACACTCAAAAATTTGCCTACACCATTTTAGTTTATTATAGACCTATTTGATGCGCTGTTTTTGGAACCGCTTCGTTTTTCTCGATCAGCTCGTTTTTTTGAGATATAGCGCATAGTGCATTTTTCGCCTATAATTGTAGTAAAAAAAATCATTAACGTCTAATTATTTTTTTTGCGGTGGATTTGTTCTCTATTAACAGGGCTCTAAGCTAAGTAAAAATAAAAAAAAGTTTTAGATTGAATGCAGTAAGGGAGATTTTACGGGGAGTGTTTGAATTATTTAATGTTTATTTTTATGTTTTAAAGCAAGGAGAAAGTATTTTTTTTTTGTAATTTTTCTTTTTTTTAATAATACCTGAATTTATTTTGTTATGTTGCTCTTCTAAAAATAAATAAAATACTTCAATATTTTTATTTATTTTTGACAACCCCCGGTAAAATCTCCGTCACTGGATTAAATCTAAAACTTTTTTTATTTTTATTAACCGCACATGTGTTAGTATTGAGTATAAATATAGACTTTCTTTAGTACTTATATAAAAATTTTATAAAAATATATCGAAAAAATGCGAAAAAATCTCATTTTTTGAATTTAGAAGCCTCTAAAAAACAAACGAATAAAGATATTTTAAATCCGATTTTTTGGCTTAGAGCCTCATTAATAGATAATCAATCCATCGCAAAAAATATTAATTAGACCTTAATTATTTTTTTACTGCAACTGTAGGCAAAAAAAATATTTTGCGCTATATCTCAAAAAAAAACACACAAGCTGATCGATAAAAACCCTAAAAGTTCTGAAATCAGCGTATCAAATATAGCCAAATGCAACTAAAAGATCCCAGGCAAATATTTTTGCAATTTTAATACATATAATTTTGGACATAAGTAAGTGACTTAGCTAGTAAGTAAGTAGGTAAGTCAGCAAATAAGTATGTTAGTAACAAAGTAACTTACTTAGTAAGTAAATCACTAGTAAAGTAAGAAAGTAAATTAGTAAGTAAGTGAATTAGTAAGTAAATAGGTAAATGAGTCAGTTAATAAGTATAGTTACTTACCATTCAATTGAGAACTCAGATTATACTCAGTTAACTGTTAAATCTAACCAATCAGGAAGTCTAAAACTGATAGTTAACTGAGAATAATCTAAATACTCAGTTGAATGGTAAGTAGTAGCTTATTTAAGTTACTTACTAAGTGCAGGGACGATCCGAGGGTTTTGTCGAGGTGTGAAGGTAAAATTTGCCGACTGAAAAAATTTTGATGACTAAAAAAAAAGGTCATCGTTCCCCAAAAAATTTGCCGACTGACCTGCAATTTTACCGACTCGGTGGTTTTGTGGAAGGTGCGCCCCCCTCGAATCGTCCCTGACTCAGTGAGGAAGTAAGTAAAACAGTAAGTCTGTCAGTAAGTTTGAAAGTAAGTAAGTAAGTAAAGGAGTAAGTAAATAAGTAAGTAAGTAAGTAAGTAAGTAAGTTAGTAAGTGTCTAAAGGGGTTTTCGATTAATTTAAGTACTTAGATTATTCTCATTTAACTGTCAGTTTTAGACTCCCTGATTGTTTAGATTCGACAGTTAACTGACTATAATCTAACTACTCCTTTAAAAAAAAATCAATTTTACCTAAAAACGCCTTTATTTAAAATACCAAATCAAAAACAAAGGGATTTAATAAAAAGTTGGAAAAAATGCGATAGAAAATTCCGAGTAGGTATTATAATAGTATCCAAAGATAAAATCAATTAAATACAGATTAATCACTGATGAAAGGAAAATATTAAATTTTCATAATACAAAGAATAAATTTAGTCAGAATATTTCCTTCATAGACAGATAATCCGCAAAACCATAATCCTCTTACATTTTTCTTTAAAAATGTTATTTTAAAGATTTTTTTTTAATGGATCAGGGTAGCAGTTTAAACAAAAGGCCATTATAATAGTTTATGGTAGTTACATTTATAAGAGGTCATACTTAAATTACGTAACGCACTTACAGAGGAGAAGGGGTAGTCGTTAGCTATGATGGCTCACTAACATCTATACTCTTTTACATCTCTGCTCGTTTATTTAACGTCCCTGTATATAAATTTAATTATTTTTATTAGAACAAACTGTATATATGTCATAATTGAGAATGTCGTAATATTTCAATAACCTTACAAACTTAAAATTATGACATATATACAGTGTGTACCAATAAAAATAATTAAATTATATACAGAGACGTTAAATAAACGAGTAGAGAAGTAAAAGAGGAGAGAAGTAAAATAGTAGAGATGTGAAAGAGCAGAGGTGTAAAAGAGAAGAGATGTGAGTGCGCCGTTACGATGTGTAACGTATATAACCCTCTATTATTTTTAAAGAAATAAAAACGGTAGTTTTTTTACCTAAAAGAATAAGGAGATCTTGGTAGACACACTAGATCTAGGTCTTGGTTGGTAGCATTACGTATTTATAAAGGGGTTAGGTTAGGAGAGGAGAAACTCATCTTGCTAAACCTAAAAGTATTCCTTTTTTGGTTAATTTTTGCTGTCCATTTGTTCTACCCCAGTTTCCGTAAAAATAACTAGAATCTTTTACATACTTTTAAAAATAAGTAGTATTTCTTCCAATACTCTGACAGAATCCCTTGCAGCATCTTGAACTTATGTGAAAAGTTTTTATCGTTCTAATCGAAATAGAAATTTCGAGAAGAAAAATTTAAAAGTATAACATTGTTACGCCATAGGATGGAAGCTAGCTTTCTATCCTATTTTCTATTTTGCGACTCTTATAAGCTCATAATCACATGCATTTTGCGTGTTCTTATAGGCCCATAAGAGGACTCTACTTTTTTTTCTTTTGGGTTGGCAACAGACAAAAGTCTATCTATCTCTTGACGTTTGCCGTGCAATTGTGAACTTCGGTTTAAAGTTTAATTTTCTACAAAATTTTGTGTTTAGTTTATGTTTTACCGTGTTAAAATTGTGGCTTGGTTATTTGCAGTGAAAGAGAGAAGAAATTACTATAAAATATATCAAAATAATATTCGTTCTTAGAATTTTAAACATGGCGAAAACTGTAATGCCAATTCGAAACAAAAATCCCTAAATCAGTCATCAATTTAAATGTAAGTTTTTTTAAATTTTAGAGCAAAATAGAAAAAATTGTATAAAGCACTCGTTTCATAACACGTTTTTAGCGTACTAGTACTTTAGAAAACTCGCCGCAAGCGGCTCGTTTTCTAAACTTGTACTCGTGCGCTAAAAACGTATGTTATGAAACTAGTACATTAATATACTATTATAGTAGATGGTATTGATGTAATAATTGGATCAAAAGTAGACTTACAGACTTATGTAACTAACAAATTACACTAACGATATGTGCTAGGCTTTGCCCTGGCATTAATTAACCCTATTTACCTTGCGAACAGTCCGATCCGGTCCAATGGCGATTACACACACATTTCGATGCTTCTAAATCATAAACTCCATGGTCAGAACACGTCGGTAAACATTTGTGGACTTGTTCATCAATTACTTTGCAACTGGTCCCTTTCCAACCTGGGAAAATAAAGTTGTATTTTAGATTGGGGACTTGAAGTCAATTTTTCGAAAGCACATAGTGGTAGTACGAAAATTTTCCTTTAAAACATTGCTTACTTGATCCTTTGATATTTAAATTCGAAAATTCATATTTAGTTGAATTTTTGAATCTAAATATCTCCGCTCACAGATCATCAAATTTAAATTGATGAGGCACCGTTTCAAAGAAAATTATTACTATTAACTTCGCAAAATTTGCTTCCAAATATAACATTAGTGTTGATCTTACAAATAATAATTTGGTTCTTAAAAATACATTCCCTTTATCAAAAATCCCTGCAGGGAAATGATATGAGACTTAGTTAACCCTCTGCTACAGACAGGGCGTATGCAATTTGTGATTTCTCCCAACTCCGACTAACTATGGCTTTCCGTGTCTCAGTACCTTTCGGACATTCAGTTTAAACCCTAAATTCGAGCGGAGAAGTCGGTATTTTGCACAGTGATTTTTCACGTGTTCATTTAAAATTTGCGGAGTAAAAAATACGCCATGTTTTTAAATACGGAATAATAAAAACAATAGGGTTTATCCATTTCTGTTTCTGAACTATGCTTCGTAATTTTTGGTTTTTGTTACCATGATTAGATCGCCATAGAAGTGCAATTAAAAAATAATAAAAAATGACAAAGTTTAGGCAGCTGAGTTTTTGACAAATTTAATTTAAAAAAAAGTCAGTTTTACCAAGTCAAAAGTAATGTTTTTAATAACTTTGAAAGATATTTTATTGACGAAAGGCAAAAGGAAACTGTTTGAATTTGGTTTATGTAATAGTCTAGAACAACACGAAACATATACCAAATAATCGAGTTTTATAGATAAAGGTAAATATTTTTAGCCTATTTTTTTTAATAATATTGTTAGTATTCTTGAGTGAGACAAATTTTGTTTCGTTGAATGGGACAACTGTTTTATTGAATGTTGCATTCCTATACATCTCTTTTAAATAAGCATTAATCGGAATAAATTCAGTTATGACTCATCAACGTTGAAAATAAACACAGAAATATAGGCTTACGGAATAATTTTGCCGAATTATGAGGGAAATTTTTATAAAGGTAACTAAATCGAATTATTTGACGACTAATTTGTTACACACAACAATATTGAATATACATATTAACTATAAATATGTAAATATATCGGTGTTTTTCGAAGAAAATAAAAATGTAAATATTTAAAACCTCGCGTCAACGATAGAATCGACGCGGCGCCTATGCGAGCACTGGAAATTCTCCGATGACTGTAAATAAGAAACAACTTTAAAAGGACAGAGAGTACCTAGGGTACTACCCATACAAGCATTTGAAACAGTTAGAATTCAAAACAAACTAATATTCGATATTGAATTAAGAAAACATGAATCAAAGTTTGGTAAAATTATTTAAAGTAAATTCTATGTAAATAAAATAATATGAGACTTTAACAGCTATTTTTTTGTTATAAAATGGTATTATAGGTGTATTGTTATAATTAATGGGGATAATATTAAATTATAATTATATATGTTTATGTTTGTTTTTAACCTCGTACTATTCTACTTAATTAAGCATTCCCTAAGTCCAGGACTTGTGTGGGCTAGTAGTAGAGGGAACCACCGGCTTTAATTGACTTTCGAACCAATATATCTAGGGAGTACGCCTTCGCCAAATTTCAATTATTAATTAACTGAAAAAGGCAATCGGCGCCAGTGAGGTTTGAACTCACGATCATTAGATCAGTGTCAGGCTATATCGATGCCATTGACCACTGAGCTAAATCTCCCATATAGGTGTATTGTTATAATTAATGGGGATAATATTAAATTATAATTATATAATATTACTTATATAATAGCTATTTTCATAATTTGTTATCTTTAATACAGCATAATACAGCAGTTTTATATATTTATCCCATTCAATAATTCCGTGTAAAGGTATTTAGTATAAACTATGAAATATTAAAAAAAAAACACCATCAATTTTTACCCTTTTAAGCCGTGGCCTCTCAAGGTCACACCACTATGAGACGGACGGACAGACGGACATTTTCAGAGTTTCTTATTTTTTCATCAAACACATTTGTATCCAAGAATTTTTTGTCTAGCACGTTTATGGCGATTTTGGGAAATTCGAAACTACCGTATTATACTATTATAGCGCAGGCGCTGTGAATAGTATAATAATTAAAGCTATAAAGAACACGTTTAACGATAAATACTTCAAAATTTAAAAAAAAAATCGATTGTTTAAAGAGAGGCGTAATTTTTACGCCATATCTGTAGTAACGTTCCATAAATAAGGTGTCTGTGGCAGAGGGTTAATTGTCTATTTTTCTAAAATTCATTATTTGATTATTATATTTAAATTAATATTGTTATGAGAAATTTTTCAACTTTGTAACATAATGGACCAAAATATTTTTCACTTAGATATTATATCTCGATATTCTAAACCTAAAGTTTATTTTTTTAAGTTATAGTTATTTTAAACCTTCCCGCTTGTAAAAAATCTCGAAATTACCATAGCAACGTAAGATACGCATGCGTAGTAAGCGAAATGACTAGGCCCAATTTACACAACCTTAAAACGTTGACGTGCCATTAACGAGAACAAAACAATGGTTTATTCCTCTAAATTTTTGGAATAAAAGCGATTTTATAAGCAAATTTTGTTTCTACAGGGGTACAAAAGTATTTTTAGCAACAGCTTTATCAATTCTCTTTTTTTACATAAAAACATCATAAAAACAAAGTAAACAAAAGTATAAATATTGGTTATGTTGACATTCAAAACAAGCCTCATGCTTCAGTGTAAATCGGACTTTGTGGAGTATTTAGCGACAAATTTAAAATAACTATACCTTAAAAAAATAAACTTTAATAATTAAAATTATCTCGATATTATCTATTATTATCTCGATGTTCTGAAACTAATAATTAAAAAATTGAAAATAACTCCATTTCATTTTATGTTGACTAAACTAACCTGCTTTACAGTAGCACTGTCCGTTGACACAGGCACCGTGGTCAGAGCATGTGGTATCCTCGCAATCAGCTTCTTCGCAGCCGTCTCCTTTCCAACCGGCTTTACAGTGGCAAGAGCCACGAACGCATTTTCCGTGACTTGAACAATCCGCTATGCGACAATCTGTTTCTGGTATGTCACACTCTGGACCTGGAAAATTAGTTTTAGGAAGTTAGGCCACTGTGACCAATCAGTAACACAACTGTTTTCTGCACGAATTTATTAGTGTATAGACACGATTTGATTAAGGCAATTAAAACGCAAAAGAAGACATACAGAATTTATTATAAAACTGATCAAAATATTTGTTAAATCTAAGAATAGGCTAGTTGTATAAAAGAAAACACAAACTTTATGACAGATGCCTGTGTATATATTTATATCTTATCTATGGATGTATAGTCTTGACATAAATTATCCGCTATGCGAGAATCTGTTTCTAGTATTACTTCAGTTATATTATATTTAAAAAACCAGTAGTTACGGAACAATTCCTATCTGGCTAAATTTTTGTGTACGCCTTCGCCTTTTTTATATTGCAATTAGTCGGCACATATGTGGTTTTTCGCGAATATCTTCGTCAGATTTGCAGTTATGCAAAAAGGACCTATTATAAAATTTTCCGAGAATAACATTTCCTACATAAAACATTGTGTAACTTTTTTTGAAAACTCAACCGTTTTCGCGCTAGCGCTTTGTTAATTTACGGCGCGCATGAAATTGTTTAAACATGGATATTTGCAACATGCAATGACTTTTGCAAAAAACATGATTGGATTTCTTAGACATACCCTTCATTGCAAATTTACACGGATTAAAAAAAAATATTTATCACTTCAAATTGCAAAATAAAAAAATTAAGCTCGCGTCGCACACATGGGGACTTTTCACTCAATGACAAGGCGAAGGCGTACAAAAAAATTTAGCCAGATGGGAATTTTTCCGTAACTAAATCCTAATATTACTGGACTATATATCACACTCTGGATTTTAAATAGTATATTATGAAATTAGTTAATTAAGCTTTTGGTGCGCGAGAATAAATATTTTCCCACGACGCGCCAGTTTCAAAAAAAAAACAAAAAAAAAATGAAAGTGATTACACTGACATTTACTTGATATGTGAAAAAAGTCCAAATGATTACACTGACATTTACTTGATATTTGAAAAAAGTTCTGTCAAAATGAAAAAACAAAATTTTATAATATCTTCGAAAAGCTGTAACGTAAACATTATAAAAACTAAATGTGTAAGTAGAAGATAGATAAAATTAGTTTTAGATAGTCAGACCACCGTGACCAATGAGCAACACTCAAAGAACTTTTATCTCAAGAAGTTATTTCAGACCAATGTTTATAAAGGTTTCATCTTTTTGTTTCTTTGTTTACATAAACGTACGCGATACTGCTTCTGGTGTAAACATAAGTATCGCTAGTTTTGACCATCTGGTGATCAGAGCGATGTTGCGTAATTTTCACTTTATCATTATGATAAATCTTTATACCTATATTAAAATTTTAAAAAACTACTATACTACGACACTATAATTATGTTTGATAACGTAATATAATTAAATTTATTAAAATTAAACTACTAGTTCATAAAAAACACAAATAAAACTAATATTTCTTAAAATTTACAATAAAATATCTAAAGCAGGTGTTGCAACCGGCAACACTGTATTGCTTGACAAAGTTTACGACATTAGACTGTGAGTTTACACATTCTTTCTCTCTCTTTACGCTTACTAAGTGTAAACAATAGTCACTCCCCACCAGCCCCTCACCATAGTTGGTTCAAGCTTCAAACAAAGCATACGGTAGATTTCATCATGTTCATTCTTGAGGTAAAAGTTCTTTGGCAACACACCTGTTTTATTTACGAATTTATTAGTATAGAGATAATTTAATTTATGCTATTAAAACAGAAAAGAATGCATCCATAATTTATTGTTGTATTGATCAGTCTTTGTTAACTCTAAGAGTAAGATATCTAACTCGAAATATACATATTTGTATAAAAAATAAAAACTGTGTCATATGCATATTCTAGACCTAGATAGTCCACTATATCTGTTTTTGTTATGCCACAATCTGTACCTGAAAAACATATGTACATATAAGAAAAATAACGGCCTAGTCTTGAAAAACAATTTGTATTTTAAACACGACGATCGTTTCGGATAAATTTATCCATTCTCAAGTGAGTCGTTCAAATAAACATGTTCACGTCAAACAACATAAAACAAAAGTAAAGCACATATTTGTGATTTGTAAAAAATCAAGATATCAATCACAATTTGAAAACAATAAAAGTAAAGTAAATTAAAATTTTTTTGATCATACAAAAATGTCAATGTTTTTTTTTTTTGACATTTTTGTATAAATAATACTTTTATTGTTTTCAAATTGTGATTGATATCTTGATTTTTTACAAATCACAAATATGTGCTTTACTATTGTTTTATGTTGTTTGACGTGAACATGTTTATTTGAACGACTCACTTGAGAATGGATAAATTTATCCGAAACGATCGTCGTGTTTAATATAAAAATTGTTTTTCAAGACTTGGCCGTTATTTTTCTTATTTGAAATATGGTTCTTGAACCGAAGAAGTTCTCAGACTTTAATATGTACATATGTTGTATCTATATCTCAAGTTACAAAATGGAGACAACTCCCGTCTTGACAACCTGAGAGCTAGCTCTCAGCTAGCTAGATCTAATGTCTCTACTTATATCTTATTTTGCGCTTTATGTAACACGATAATAAAAGCAAGGTAATAATTACCCTTCCAGCCTTCTTCACAATGACAAAGACCACCGCCATATTGACCGTGACCGGAACAGAGAACGGGACATACACCTGCAAAAATAAAAAAAGAATGAGTTAAGGGGCTCAAAGGGCAAGAATAAAGAAAAGGATGAGTTAAAAGGGCGAGACAGACCAAATTACTTAGGTCTAATTAATGCGGGCATATACTATATTATTTCTTATTCAATTAGTTTACCATGAAGAGGAAAGAAATTAAATTTGATATTTTATTGCATCATAAAGAGTAGGGGCAAATTATAATAAATTTAATGTTTTCTTTAATGTTTTTCTATAAAATTTTCTGCCCTTGCATAAAAGCTATTTTAATGGCCTTTAATTCTGCAAATTCAATTACTATTATATTATTTACTTATTAACTGAGTTTAGGTGAAGATGTAAAATCCTTATGGTTAAGTATAAAGTAGGTATTACTAAATTATGCTATTGTATGGAATAATTATATTTATTCAAACATTTTATTTATTACAAGTAAATTTGCGCTATAACTCTAATCCCTAGTGAAAATACTACTATCTATAATTATAGTTTTAAGGGTGGAAACACCCGTTAGGTAACGTTCAAGTATTACGTACCGCAGCTAGGGGGGTCATTTTGGAGTGTTACGCCCATGTAAATGGTATAGGAAAATAGCGTAACAGCAGGGTCCAAAATGATCAAAATTTGCGTTACGTTATACATGAACGTTCCCTTATTAAAATCGACCGAAAAATCAAAAAAATTATTTTTGCATTTTCGGCTTGAGAGTGTCATAACATTTCGAGAAAATGTGAAAAAAGTGCGTGTTGAAAAAAAGGCTATCTGTCTGTCTGTCTGTCGGTCTGTATGTAAACCTTATACCTTTTGAACGGAATGTCAGATTTAAAAAATTCTTTCAGGAAACGATTGAGGACCTTTTCTATTTGCGTCACATCAAATATGGTTAACATCAGCGTGGGACAAGGGAGGCAAAATGGACAAAAACTATAATTTTTAGCGATATCTCACTTATTATTTATAGTGGGGCAAATTTTGTGCATAAATGAAAATAATGTTTGATTGCCTACAAAAACATATGTAATCATTTTTATCGTAGGACTATTAGTTTCCGGTATATAGGCATTTTGAATAAATTTTGATATATTTTTACATTTTTAATTAGATGTCAAATGTTGACACTAGTAAAATTTCAATTATAGGTTAAATTAATTTCGACTAATTCTTAATTTAGTAAATTTCTGATAATGGTGCGGCCAGAAAAACAATCCGATAAAGCTAGAAAGAAAAAACAAAAGAAAATGGTCCATATAAAAGTGAAGTGAGTCTGATATTTTATAATCTTCCTCATTTTTCCACCCATCTAGAAAAGGTACCCGTTTCATATTTTTATTATTGTCCCCAAATTACAGTGCAATACAAAAGTTACCTTCTCTTAACTTTTGAAAGAGCTGAGATATCTACGTAAAATTTGGAACAAATAATACAACTTAAAATATCTTTTAGCATATATTTGATATTTTTGGCAAATGTGGTCAGGGGCCATAGGGGATATTTTTTTAATGGGAAGGCAGCCGTGTAATAAATTATTTTAAAGCAAATTAAATTCTCTATTCGACCATGCATTTGTTATTTTTTTAAACATTTTTTTAAAGCTGTGGATTCGTTTAAAATTATAATTACTCATTTATAAAAAAAATGATTTAGAAGCACACAAATGACGAAAATAGCCATTTTCAACCTTATTTTAAGCCCTCGAAAAATGTATAAAAAAAAAAGTTTTAAAAATATATAGCCGAATTTCGAATTTTATGAGATTTCAAATTATGACGACTTTCTATTTAAAAAAATCCCCCCTGTGCTCCCTGCCTACACTTTAAAAGTTACAAATGTCAAATTCATTTAAAAACATATTTTAAGTTGTCTTATTCACGTGCTCCAAATTTAAAGTCGATATCTACCCTCGTTCAAAAGCTAAGAGGGGGATCTCTTTTGGACAGGACTGTATACTCTTATAATTATATTATTTACCTCATAAACGTATGTACCCATGATTTAGAAATTGTATTTATTTTTCAAGGGGTAGTTTGTCATTGCATTTGTTAAAATACTATGCCTTATAATAAATTAAATAAAAATAATCCTAAATTTTGAACCACTCTAACTTTATTTCTTGAGATTAATTAATAGGGGTTAAAGGGTATAGTATTTCTTATTTAATTGAGGTAGATTTTTATAAGAAACGAAAAGAAAAGAGTGGTTTTGTTAAAGATATATACGCTTTTGTATTAATTACAATTTTCTTTTACCAGCCCATCATTATCTAAAGAAAAAAAATATATAAGGGATATTTGTTCCACCTTTGTATACTCTTTGTTGTTTTTTATAGATCGATTACTATATACATCCCTTTTCTTTATTAAAACAAAAAAAATGCACTTCAAAACACTGCAAAAGCTTTGAAATAACGGCCGATATTTGTATTAATTATAATTAATTAATAATTATTATTATAAAAATCAAATCTGACTATAGTATACCCTGCACTGATAGAATACCCAGTCAACACAAATACATAACAGGTACATAACCACCGTTCTATGTGACGTTGCAGCCATGTAATTTTTATAGTCCATATTTTTATACCATATATATGATACGTAACATGCAATATTGCATGTTATATATCAAACATATGTATGTTACATCTTATGTAAATGGCACATGTAACGTAAAAAATCTTTCTGTTATAGGGCATGTTATGTTGCATACATATGTATGTTATGTCTCATGTAATATGGCACATGTTACCAAAGAAATCTTTCTTTAACATGTTGCATCCATATATGTGCGGACTGGGTAATAGCGTTATTAATACAACAATATATTGTTATATGTATACTATAGTATAATACTAACTAGGTTATAACATTTGTTGTTGTATTCATAACAACTGTATGTTGTTTACCTTTAATTCTACAACTGGTTGTTGTTGTAACGTGTAACATATTTATGCTATGGCATATTACAAAATATGGTTGATGCCTATATTACAACAACATTTCTATCAGTGTGACGAAGTTAAAAAATGTAAAACGTGGGAAATTATAAATTTAAAAACGCTACCAAAATAGTTTTTATGAAAATGTTCTTTTTGCAATCTTAAATGATTTTTAAAATTCTCGATTTTTTAAAAAAATGTTTGAGGTGCACTGATAGAACAATAGCGTAATCAATAACGTAATTACGTTATTATAATATAATAATGTAATTACAACAATAAATAGTTTTATATGCGCCAACCACTATATATTGCATAGACTACAACAACAAAAAAGTAAACTTGTTCGGTATTTACAAACGAATGCAGTTTTTTGATTTACAACAATAAACTATTAAGCGATCAGGGTTTTCTTTGTCGGGCAAAGAGCGAGGTATGCGTGGCTTGGATGGCCGCTCCTTCCTACGTCACGATCCTCGCTTCAAAAAGCAGGCAATTCACCTTACCCATCTGCCCGACTGGCTAGCAGAGTTTGGTATAAAGAGACGTGGAAATGTGACGGACTGCGTATTAGAAAAAAAGAGAAAGTATTAGGAAGAAGAAAAATAGACGGTACGCGTACCTCTAACAACTTGTGAATTCAGCCGCGTGATTTGGGGGGCGTGTCCATATTTAAAAATTTCCAACGTCTGACGAGCTGTAATGTAGGTGTTCTGCGATGCATTTTAATATTTAACTAAATTCTAGGTACATTTGTAATATTTTAGCGTATTTAGGTTATTAATACCTATGTATTGTATTTATTATTTTTATAGTGGGGTTTTCCCGTAAATAAATAAATAAATTCATTTATGTGCACATAGAAACTACATATCACATGTAATTACATGTAAATGTACATTCTGATCATTGGGTATGCACATAAAAATTTTAGCCGAAAATGCCTACCTTCAATATTTTGTTAAAATATTTATTAGAATCAGCTGATTGTCTTTATTAATCATACTTCCTCAAAAAACTATTATATATATAACAACGTTGTTGTATTATTATGAATCTAAAATTTTAATATAACATTATAATGTTTTAGAATAATCGTAAAAATTGTATTAGGGAACGTTCAAGTATTACGTAACGCAAATTTTGATAATTTTGTACCCTCACCCCCATGTAACGCTATTTTCCTATACCATTAACATGGTCATAACACTATCCCTAGGAGCGGTACGTAATACTTGAACGTTCCCTTATATACCTCAAACTTTTTACCAAACAACATTTGGTTGTGCTATTTTTAGATTGTTCTATCAGTGTGATTTAAATTTTTTAAAAATATTCGATTTATAGGTATTCTTTTAAATATTAAAAATATTTTAAAACTATGCTTTTAATTTATCGCTTCTAAAATTCTAAAATACTAAAAGAACGTTGAAATATAATTTTTTAAATTAATAAAATTTGCTTAGTCCATTAAATTATCCTTTTCGTTTCTTTTTACAAAAATTTAATTACTACAAGCAAACGAAAATTAATTTACACAATTAATTCTTTTTTTTTTTTCATAACGGTAAATTATTCCTTGTTCTTTAAATTCCAGGCATTAAAATAAATTATTATATTTAATCAAATAGTGATACAATATATTTTTTTCAGTATTTTTTAGACGTTAGGTTAATGTTGCTTTTCAGTATGCTTCGGTTATTCCATTCAATTGTTTACATGATTAATCATGATTAATACTACAACCAAACCACTTCAAAAAGGTATGCAGATACATATATACTTTATTTATTTCCAGAAGCCAAAAGGCATAGAACATTGTTCTAAGAACATGTCACATTACAAAATAATAAATAAATTAATAAATAACATAGGTTTACACTAGACGATTAAAATGAGGATCTAAAACTCTGATTTAAATTTCTTTACTGGTAACTCACGAACAAACGACAAGTTATTGTAAATTTTTATTAGTTAGAAAGTAGCATTTCATTGTACTAGAGCCAGTTTTGTTTCATACAGATTTAGATGTTTTTCCCCTTATGTTTAAACTCTAGATCTTTAAATTAGTCATTTTTTTTTGACCAATAATAAACATTCTAGTATGTAGATAGATGGTAAAGTATTTCGTTGATGATAGATAATTGGAAATAATAAACTTGGTTATTATTATTCTTTTATTACATTTATAACCATTTCCGAGAAAAGATTTATGTTGTTATTATTATTATCCCTAAAATATATATCTACGTTAACATTTGCCATAAACCGGATATTCCAGAGAGGGGACAATAATGATTCATTGCCATAACCACGGTGATATTATTAATATACCTGTACATCTACTCTGCCTTCAGTAGTAAAGGAATGGCATTCGTAAAAGTATAATTTTAAGAAAACAACGAAAAACGGTTTCAGTAAAAGCCAAGTGAAAAACTTAAAAATGTTTCAACTTTCATAATTTTTTTGGGGTTAGCAACGAAATGCCACCTAACCGAGTCAAACCAATACCAGATTCGGATCAATATACAACGATATAGAAAAAACCATTTGTCGATATATTTTCTAAAAATTAAGTTATCGAGTTTACAGACAGACAGACAGACTTAGTAGTAGACCCAATTCGGGCAGATTCAGGCCAAGTTGAATGTATTATAGTAATGGATTTGGCTGAAATTTGGACAACTTGTTCCTTAAGTATCCTTTAGAAGATTTCTTGGAGGATTTTGCTCAAAAAATTTTTTTCAGGGATATAATTTTTTTAAAACTTTCCATAAAAGTCTATTTTTGTGAAAAGTTGACTTTCTCGTCCACTGAATATGCGCGGTCAGTACTTATTGCCGATGTAAAAATGCAATTCTCTAAAAATATTATTTACATACCTTTGTTTAACCTACTGAGGGCTGTAAGTACTGAACCCTTCGACAGAATTAAATTAATTTTGGACCCTAGCAGTTTCGCCTGCTGGACACAGTGCCCGGGGAGTTATATGTCAATGTATTTAAAACAAACACCCCTGATGATTGACAATAATGGGGATATTGAATTATGGACATTATAAGGTTAATTAGCTAAATGGGATTAAAATGATAGAGGGTTGGAAGAATGTAGATTCCATATTTTGTAAAGTTCTACATGTTTTTTAAATATTGACTTGACTAATTGATTGATGTATCACCTTCTTTTTTACATCGGCACTTAGTGCTACTAAGAGTGCCGATGTATTGAAATGTTCGCCGAAGAGTCAAAATCTTTGACCATGTTTTTTTCACATTTCTCGATGTCTATGGTCTAAATTCTGAGTCGAAATCAGTAAAAAATTTTTTTGCGTCCGTCTGTCTGTCTGTCTGTCTGTCTGTCTGTCTGTCTGTCTGGGTGTAAACTCTCTAACCCCATTTCTACATGAGATATGGACTTGCGATTTTTTGCATATTGTTTCTTATCGTATTCCGAAGAGCTGATTAGATTTTGGGGGTAAACGATTGGGGGTAAGGGGGTAAAAATAGGGTAAAACTACTATTTTTAGGGTTTTTTGTTTATAATTAAGGCAATTATTATTGTATTTGGTTAATTTAGCACATTTATAAAAGATAATTTTAAATTGGTCAAAAAACGTTATAAACAACGTTTTACTAAAACGCATTGTTTTCGAGATATTGGCGTTTAAAGCAGTAAAAGGTTTTTTTAGCATATCTCACATATTTATAACCCGATTTCAAAAAATTATATTTTAAATAAAAGCTCTTTTTAAGCCCCTTTAAAAATGTTATATACAGTTTTTTGCTAAAATATAATGTTTTAAAGATACAGAATTTAAAATCAAACAAAACACCTAGTTTGAAATTTTCAAACTAGATAGCTCTAGTGTACAATAGTGCCGATGTTTTGACAGGGTGCTTGCAATGTTTCATCTAGTTTGTAATTAAAACTGAATATACATAATTTAAAAAAAATCAATAATTATTTTTCATGTTTAATTAGAACTTGTTTCCAAGAAATTAGTATTTATAATGTATTTTATCATTTTAAGTATTTTAAATACTAAGTAAGTAAGTATCTACTTAACATCTTTCATTTAAGTTTCTTTAAAATTTAATTCAAGGAATTTTATTACAACTACAATTTTATTACAAGTTTTGAGGAATGGTCTAAGTAATTCTAAGCATTCAACTACAGTCAAGCAAAACATTTGGTTTAAGCACTTTACCTATTGAGAAAATAAAAAAAATACCTATAACATCCTAAACTATTTATTTATTTTATTTCTTTACAGCATACACGTTGCTTAAATCTATTCAAAATGTTATAAATTAAATAAAACATTATTAAATGACTTCAAAAGTTTCTCATAATTATTTTGAAACTGTAGGTATTTATTTTAGTGTAAGTATTGAAATCATACAAGCATAACTACTTATATGTACAAAGTAAAATTTAAATTTCATTTCTGCAATATATCATCTTATAAATAGGTAAGGTACTTACATATACAAAAGCTATATCTAGAGAGTCGTAATACAAAGTTATTATTGTACAAGCTGTGAAGATAGGTATTGCTACGCATTATACAGTATATTTTAAACAGTTCACGAGTTTTCTTTCATACTATACTGGAAATTCAATAAAACCAGCAGTGACTCATACCTCTGCTGCTTTCGTATAAGGGGTCTGCCTTTGCGAAGCTTCGACGAAATTACTCGAGTCGCAACCGAACTGATCTTCGCCTTTTACCACTGCAGATTTTATTGAATTTCCAGTATAGGTGTATTTAAAATGGAATTCTAAATTTTAAGGGGTGATTCTACATTATAAAATAGAAAAAAAAGTTACTATAAAAATGTCTTAAAATACGTGGTAAGGGAACTAATCCCCTTTGAAAGTGGCTAAAACATTCGGTTTTTATTTAATTACTTAGGAACCCTTCCAGATATAGCAACGACGTTTTGCAAGTGAACTAATCCTAATAAGGCCCATATTCGTATGTTATTTTCATGTATTTATTTTAACCAGGGGTGGGCGAAACTTTTTTCTGGGTAACTTTTTTGTAATTTTATTTTCGGAATATGATTCCTCAGGTTAAAATACATAAAAAGGATCCGTGTTGTAATACTGTAGGATTACCGTTTTCGAGAAAAATTTATTTAAAGGTGAAATTTCAAGGTTCGAGGACGAAAAATTTAATACTAAAATGTTGAAAACAAAATTTCAATGATGCAGGGTTATTCAAAATTTTAATGATGCAGGGTTGTAGGCACTTGCGCGCTTTTTATTTTTTTAAACTGTATTATAAAGTCACACCACCTTTACCTTAGAGCACTAGATACTATTTACCTATTAGGTAGGTTTGTTAGGGTAGGTGAGTAGCTTGAGTGGTTCCGTTAGGAATCACTTTTGTGTAGTGTGTACCCTAACAAACCAACCTATCCAGTGCTCTACTTTAGCGTTGGATTTTATTTAATTAGTGTGATTATTTTTTAACGTTTTTATCAACCAATCATTTAACAATATTTCTGGGCACGTGTTTATTTCTATCCAATCATATTATAGCTATATTGGGAATTTTCTACTGTAGAAAATTCTAGTGAGAATGGCTGTAGTATTTTGTTTTTCAGTATTTCTCTTTTACAACAAGATTTCATTCCTAAAACTAATTAATAATTAAATATGAATATATTAATATTTATAATTATTGTTATTAATTTATTATTTACCAAAAAATACCTCAAAATATTCTTTTTATAAAATGTAATGACAGTTTTTATAGGTTGACTTTTATGAACATGCTTGCAAGCCTAGCGCAGTACTGCGCTAGTCAGTATTGCAATGACTAAACTATTGACAGAACTATAATTTGCAATTTAAAAATAGACAAAAAGGTTTTAGTTTAGCAGTTAAGAATATAATTAAATTAACCAAACCAAAGAATATGCCTGTAAAAATATTAAGATAAGTAATAAAACAATTTATATCAGTTTTCGATGAAAAAAAATATAAAAGTTGGTTTGGCATATTATAAATCGTTAAAAAATAACTTTCCGAATTACACATGATTCTTCTAATTATCGGTAAAAATTCACAGTTTTCATTCAAATTTACTTTCAAAGGAAATAATTACTCCAGGTTCATCGGGGCGGTCGTAATTATTTCCAGACTGCAAAATTTCATGAAAACAGCAAATTTTTCCCGCATAATTTTCTGAATCTTGTGTAATTATATATGAGTATTTCTATTATTTTAATTAAAGTTATGTTTCCCTTCTATTTTTTTTTTAATTTGCGCCCTCTAGAACTCGTTTATTTTCGATTTTTCCTAAAATTTTATATCGATCGGATATTCCGTTCTTCTGTTATCGTTTACCCAAGATTTGTGACATGTGGATGGACTGACAAAAATTCAAGTTGTTTAGAATTATAAAAAAAACATTTGCACCTATATAAAAATTTTAATCTAGACTAATTTTTGACTAATTTTGAATTTTCAAAACCATAGTATAGTACATTGAAAATTTGTTACCGTATTGAATACTAAAAGTTCTTTCAGTTACAAGAACAAAACAACGTTATGTTTTACTGTAACAAGTTTTATTCAATGGAGAATTCTCCCATTAAATTAGACAGGGACAAACGTTCTACCCAAAAAGGATAGAAGACATACATACACTCCCACTTCCACCCAACCAAACAAATTCTGTATTTGTTCTTTGTTGAACAAATACAATATTTACTTGGCCGGGCGAAAAGTGCATTATTAAAGAAATTACTGGCGCCATCTAAATTTTAGTAGAATTATCTTATTCTACAGATTCACATTAGCTATGTTCGTACGTGCCGCTCACTGCTACACTTTCCGGCCAACCAAATAAATACTGTATTTCTTATAAAGAACTTTCACTTTCGGGTTTAGACCGTGTCAATGGATTTTCACTTTCCGACGTTTCGTCTCTTACTACTAGAGACATCTTCAGGGATTAATCTGAAACTTTCAGTTTAACACGGTCTAAACCCGAAAGTGAAAGTTCTTTATATCTTAATGGCCGTGAAAGCTTAAAATCTAAAACTGTATTTCTTGTATGAAAAACAAATACAGTATTTATTTGGTTGGCTGGAAAGTGTAGCACAAATGAGATAGAGATAGGGTAGACGTCTTTTGTTTCATAATTCTAGTTGTAGAGAGCTCCATTATAAAGTTGCTGGGATTCTCAATACACAAAATTGTATTTAATACGGTAACAAAATCTCACTTTAACTATTCTTTTAGCAAGTAGTACAGTGAAGAGTATAACAAGAAATGTTGACTTGCATGGAAAAGCTTGTTCTATATATAACAATATAAAATTAAAATATATATTGCATACATTGAATATACAACAAACATAAAATAAAATCATACAAATAATACACCATATGTTTATTTTAAATAAAATTTAAAATATTAAAGTCCAAACATTTTTATTTGTAAAATAATAATAAATAAACAAAATGCCTGAATATTAAAATATAACAAAATTAATAAAGAAGAGTAAAATTATTAATAGTATATTCAATTTCAAGATTCAGTGGGTGTAAACAAACGCATGTAAATAGAACGGATTTAGGGACAGAGTAGGACTCAAAATAAGGGAACTTCTATATGACGGTCCATTGCAATGCATGGTACGCTTCGTCGCAAGTGCTCCCGAACTGACCTGTTTAACATTCTACATCCCTACTTACGCAACATTTGAGTGTCTTAACCAATAAAACCACGCGCACGCTGCCGTGGTGCGCGATTCTTTTGTTTACATCCACTTCATCTTGAAGTTGAATTTACTATAGCATTACAGTTTTACCAACTTGGAGACAGGACCGCTCTGAACTTTTAGTTTTACGTAGTGGCGACTTCGCCATATTTGCAATTTTTAAAATTTTTTAATTACTCATAATTTATGAGTCATAAAAAAATAAAGTTATTTGTCTATAAACCAGACTATATTTTTTCTACGTATTTTTGAGAGCTTAAAACAAGTATGCATATTCCATATATGGCAATGAAAAAAATTATTGACCCTCAAAATCTTTAGATATAGCGCATAATGGTTTTTTTTGTATGCATTTAAGGCAAAAAAAAAATCCGCAAGATTAAAAAAAAAAATCATGAAAATATCGCTAAATAAAAATGATCATGCCATAACTTGCAGATTTTAAATATATATTTTAGTTAATTTTTTACGGAGCCATTAAGTCCAAATATGGCAGTTTTTTCCGATATATTTTATTAAAAATTTTATATAAATAATATGGATACAGTCAAAAATTTTAATATGTAATACTACTACATATATATGCTTTATAAAAAATTTACAATTTTTATTTTTTATATCCAGTGGTGGACAGTCATCCGGGTGTTTAACGTTGCACATGACAAAAGAAATATCATAAAATTGTTTGATACCCTTAACCAGACTGTTTTTCTCGAGTTCTCTTTTATTGATTTAAACAAATTTGACAATAAAGGAACTTCCTGATCCCCAATTTGTTTTAAAACCACACGCATGTTGGCTAAATGTTATTATAAATCTGGTAAAAGCCGAAAATAATCTTTTTTTTTTGCAAAACTGGTAGCGTTTGGAGGTCGTCCATTTTAAAAATATTAATAAATTTTCAATAAATAAAATTGAGGATTCAGTATGGTGGAAAAAAATAATTAGTTATAATTAGTTTTTTCATAAATATATTTATGTATACATAGTTTCCGATTTTAACATTTTATTTTTACGGGAAAGCATTATTACAATTTTTGTTTCTTTATTTTTGGTCAATTTTGACCCCCTCTGACCCCCACCGTAAAATTTTATGTTTTTACCAGCTTTATGATAATTTTTTTTCACTGTGCGTGTGGTTTTAAAACAAATTAGGGATCAGGGGGGTCTTTTATTGCCAAATTTGTTTAAATCGCTTAAAAAAAAAAATTGAGAAAAACAGTATGGTTAACTACTGATTTGGTTGCCCCATCCACTATTTTTTCCCAGTGTAATTTGATTTTATTTTAAAGTGTACATCTTTCAATTGTATCCAAACAATTTTATTTTTTTCAGTCTAAAACATTATTCAATTTACTCGGAACAACGGCGACAACAACAAAATGTTCTACTTGGCGTTATATCGCGTTATTTTCTGTAGTATCTATTTCAGAAAAGTTAATGTTCAAATAAGCAAACGTCATAAAAACTGATAGCAAAATCAATAGGGTCTTTACGAAAGCTTGTAGCAACCATATAGCCTATAGTGCCATTATTTTTAAAGTGATGGCAATCGTGAAACAAGCTGTGAAAATATATAATGCCTGGCAATCTATACTATACTCCTCGCAGTTGCAAATATATTTTTTCCTGGTGAAGCTTTAACTTGATTGAATTGTACAAGGTGTTTGCTGTGTTATCTCACATACTAAAGGAGATGATTCTACATCAAAAACATGAAAAGCCACTATGGGAACATAGGTCCGGAAACGAACCATAAGGGAATTACGACCCTTTAAAATTGTAATATTAATAAGGTTTTTAATTAATAATTCTGGTATCCTTTGAGATAGAGCGACGAGGTTTTGCAGGTAAACTAACCTTAATAAGGCCCATCTTCTTATTTTAATTTTATGTACTTATTTTAACCAGGGGAGTGCGAAACTGGGGGGGGGACTTATCAGTTTTTTTCCCCAAACTTTTTTCTGTGTATTTGTTTTGTAATTTTATTATTGGAACATGATTCCTCAGGTCAAAACACATAAAAAAGGTACTCTTGTTGTAACGCTGTAGGGGAAAAAATCCTTTCAAGGTGGATATTTTTTCTTAAAGCATTTTTTATCTAAAAGCTTTAGCAAAAACGAAAGTTTTAGGCAAAGGCCTACCTGTAAAAATTTATTCCATTTCATTACTTTGCAAAATATAGTCACTTCAATATAGCCAAAACGATCAATAAATTCACAAATTGAATTCTTTTTGCTCAAAATAAAGCTACATTGATATTGTAAATTGGAACAAATAATCATAAATTATATTGACACAAATAGATCATATCAGGGTCTTCAATTATTTTATTTTTATTATTTATTAGTTGTTGGAAGGGTAATTTAAAAATAGTAAAAAAGTGAACACGGAAAGTTATAATTTGTAGGAAAATAAAACTAAAAATAGACGCCATATAGGTAGGTAAGTATAAAGTATAGTTTATTTTTACGTATAAGTGCTTTATAAATACAAAGCGTAAGGCGTAATTATAACTTAACATGTAGGTTTAGTTACTACTATACTACTTTAGTAGTTTATATATAAATTTATAATCAGACCTGCATGGTAAATTACTTATTAAATAAATACTGTTCATATTTAATTCTACAGTTTACGTTAATTTTTATTTTCTCATATAAGAAACTATTGTGAAAAAAAAAAACTTTTTTTTCCTCAAAATTTAAGTAAAAAATATGATTTAATCATCTTATTTTTTCCTGAAACGTCGAGTAAAATAAAAAATAAACAACAAAAAATAAACTGTCTGTTTGTATCCACGATAACTTAGGAACGATTTGAGTTAGCGACTTAAAATTTGGTATGCAGAAATATTTTTAAACTATCCTAGACTAATTCGTATCTGGGCAAAATCGATTGGGGGAAGAGGGGTGAAGGGAGGGTTAAATTTTTGTTTTCATCATAATTATTTTATTATTTACTATAGAAAAAAAAACATAAACCGTATAAAAGGTTGAATAAAATACATAAAAAATGTTATTCTCATTTTTTTCCAGAGCCACCCTTCTCCCAAAAATATAATAAATTGTTTCTGGACAACTATTTTAGTATTCACAATAGAAGAAAAACTTAAAAACCGCCTAAAAGATAAAATAAATTACAAAAAAAAAAATATTATAATTTTTTTCATGCCCCCTCTTCCCAAAATGTAATAAATTGTTTCTGGGCACTGCTGGTTTAATTTTTTATAGTAGAGACTTCGTCATATTTGCAAATTTTTAAATAATTTTAAAATTTGAAAATTTGGCGAAGTCGCCACTACATAAAATTAAAGAATTATGCCAAAGATCAAAAACTGCTGATTTTTGCATTTAATGCATTTTGGTAATTTCACCAATCTCATTCTAAATTTTGCAATATCCTAATGTGAAAAAACTCATATATTAAAAAAAATGGTTTTTGGTATAATATTATTAATATATAGGGTGAAAATCCAAAAAAAGTACACATAAGAAAGTTTGGGGCAAAAATGTGTTAAGCCTAATACATTTTTCCGTCTAGGACGCCTCTGGATAAATTCAAAAAAATATATTAACATAAACTTATTGCCCTTATTAATACTATTACAGATGCGAAAGCTCGTCGCTCCAGCTTAAAGGGTACCAGAGTTATTAATTAAAAATATTATTTTTATTACAATTTTAAAGGGCCATTTACGGACCAACCTTTATAGAAACTTTTTTTTATATTTTTGGATGCAGAATCACTTCTTAAATTTTGGCATGCCAGTTACTGATCACCCTGTATTTATGTGGTACTGTAATATGTCGTTAAAATTAAACTGCGGACTTTTATACTTTAAATAAATAAAACTCAACCTAGTGTATTTTGGTATAGTATAAAATTTAATAAAAGCCAGGCGCTTTCCAGCTTGGCAAATAGGTCATCATCAGTATTTTGCTTTGTTAGATATTATAACATTAGGTAATAAAGGAAAATTTTACTTATTAAAATGTGAATATTTAGACGATTAAAATAAATAAATTTGAACTTTTTACACTAGTAAGTTAACTTAGACAATG
The DNA here is from genome assembly GCA_958510825.1 of Brachypterus glaber. Taxonomy (NCBI): domain Eukaryota; kingdom Metazoa; phylum Arthropoda; class Insecta; order Coleoptera; family Kateretidae; genus Brachypterus; species Brachypterus glaber. The sequence goes on from OY294050.1 coordinate 27,782,727, forward strand.
GAATATTATTTCTTCTAAACAGCTATTGCTTTTCCATTTTGAAAATTTTCAAAATTTCGGAAAGCCTTGTATTCGTGTAAAAATTTTCAATTTTTTTTTTTGCGAATTTTTGCGTTTTATGACGTTTTATGTCGACATAAATCAATTTCAAGCAAAAAAAAATTGTCGGTCGATCGGTCGATCGGTCTGTCCGGGAAATCTTGTAAGCACGATAACTTAAGAACGCTTTAAACTAGAGACTTGAATTTTGGCATACAGGTATGTTACCAAAAGTTCTCGCTCGGGATTGTTTTTGGTGAACATTGGCGTACGGCAAGGGGGCAGGGGAAAAATACATTTTTTTTAGAAAAAATTTAAAATTGCTATATAGAGGTTTTTAAGGTTGCTAAAATTGAATATGATAATAAAATTTCTCTAACTCCACCCCCCGAGGGGGTGAGGGGGTAAATATTTTGAAATTTTTTCCAAATTTTCGTGAAAATTTGTAGATAGGGGTTTTTGAGGTTGATAAAAATGAATCTTGAAATATATTTTATGAAACCCACCCCCTTAGGGGTGGGGGGTGATTTTTGTGAAAATTGGTATATTGACGTTTTTGAGGTTGCTGGAAGTGAATCTGATAATAAAAATGGTCTAACTCTACCCCTACCCCCAGGGGGTGGGGGGTGATTTTGTGAAAGTTGGTATATAGAGGTTTTCAAGGTGGCTGAAACTAAATATGATAATAAAACACTGCTCAGTAAAAGAGCTTTCCCATTTTTCACCTCCGCGCGTGAAATTGATTTTTATTATCACATTTTTTTTTGAGGTTGCTAAAAGTGTATCTAATAATAAAAATACTCTAAATCCACCCCCTGAGGGGTAAGGGGTAGTTTTCGTGAAAATTGGTATATTGGGGTTTTTGAGGTTGTTGAAAGGGAATCTGATTATAACAAAATTGGTATATTAAGGTTTTTATGGTTGCTGAAAGTGAATCTGATAATAAAAAAATACATTTTACGCGCGGAGGTGTAAAATGGGAAAGCTCTTTTACTGGGCAGTGTATTTTTGTTTAAATTATATCGAACCCCAAGCGACATAAGTTAACGAATACAAATTGTTACACTAAGACATAACGTTGTTCTATCGTTGTTACTGTAACAACTTGTATTCCAGAACCAAAGTTGCTAGGACATTTAAATATATAAAATCGTTTATTATACTATTTACAGCACCTGCACTAGAATAGTATTATACGGCAGTTTTGAATTTGCCAAAATGTTCAAAAATCGTCCTAGACAAAAAATTCTTGGATATAAATTTGTTTCACGAAAAAATAAGATTTGTTTTTTAATGTCCGTCCGTCCAGCCGTCCGATGTCACGATTTTTTTTTAACACGATAAATCAAAAACAAGTAATCCGATCGATTTAAAATTTAAAAAAATAAAATTTTAAGAGGGGAAGATACCTATTGTTTTTTAAAGTAATCCCGCCCAAAACAAAAAAGTTATGGGGGGTTAAACTTAAAAAAAATCGAAAAAAGCTGAACGAAAATTCCGATTAACGTGACTTTTTGTGGAAAAATTACCTTTATTATAATTCTAACAATTTTGAAAGTAATGGGTAACTAGTTATCCATAACTTTCTTTTTTTTAATTCTAAAAAAAATAAAAAACTATAATTTTTTATTTTTTTTTATTTTTCGATTTTCGCGGAAAGAAAATGAAAAAAAAAACAATTTTTTTTCATTTTTTTTTTATTTTGAGTTTTTTTTTGAAGTTTTTCGTTTTATAAAAAAAGATCTTATTAAAAAAAAATTGTTTTTGTTGTTTTTTGATGATTTTTTTTCCATTTTTTTTTTTCGTTTTTCGCAAAAAGAAAATTTTCTTTTAAAATAAAAAAAATTGTTTATATTTTTTTTGAAAAAAAGTATTTGGGAAAAATGCAATATAGCATTTACTGTGAATAGTATATAATGGAATATGTAGCATTACATATCTTCACGGATTGTTAATTTTAAATCTTATTAAAATAGTATTATAAATTTCCAGTACAGTACAGTACAGTACAGTAAACAAAGTTGCTGGGGTTTCATTATACTATGACGCGTCCAGTAGCTATTTCATACAAAAACAAATTCTCAGTGTTACTGTATAAATTAAAATCATGTTGTATATTATCTAATCGATAATAACATTATAATATAAGCATTAACAATATGATATTATCATATTTCCTGATTATAAACATATGCATGCATGCACTGACTCAGAATCTGTTTGCACATCTTTCACTGATTACACTATAATCGAGGTTAATTAATCACTATAAACAATGAAATGTTGTTTGATTTGTACTGTGCGATATTTTGATTAGCTATATCAGGAGAATATTGATAATATACGGTCGAAATAACTCCTAACTCCTAACCTATTTTCATAAAACTGAATGACTAGGCATATCAAAAATTGATTTATCCTTTCTTCCTTTATTATTGACACGATTCACTCACTCCAGTAATGAGGAGAATCCTGCGCATGCGCACTGATTTTCTTATTTTTGTTTTAACGTATGCCAAAAATTATTTTAAGCTTATGTAACATTCTTTTGCAGAATTTTACAAAAATATCTACTTTTTTCTTATGCATATTGTTACACCACGCGAGCATTTATTTTTTAATTAGCTAAAGCTAAATTATTTAGCCTAAATATCCTATTTGATTCCTAAAATATATCTGTATCTGAAAAATGCCTCCAATTAAAAAAAAACACCAAACCAGCAAACTACCAAACCATTATTAACGTAAACCAACGCCTTCCATTAAAAAAAAAACACCAAACCAGCAAACTACCAAACCAAACCATTGTTAACGTAAACCAACGCCTCCCATAAAAAAAAACACCAAACCAGCAAACTACCAAACTACTACTACCAGTACACTAGTTTTTTTGTTAGAATATATAGCAAAATATTGTTAAAATACTCAAGAATTTCTGTTTGATTTTTTTAATGGGGGCATTGGTTTACGTTAACAATGGTTTGGTTTGGTAGTTTGCTGGTTTGGTGTTGGTTGGTGCTGGTTGTTTTTTTTTTAATGGGAGGCGTTGGTTTACGTTAACAATGGTTTGGTTTGGTGTTTTTTTTTTAATGGGATGCGTTGGTTAACGTTAATAATGGTTTGGTTTGGTAGTTTGCTGGTTTCGTGTTTTTTTTTAATGGTAGGCATTTTTCAGATAAGATATTTCAGAATTTAGAAGGCGATATATTTTAAGAATCAAATAGGATTATATCTAGGCTAAATAATTTAGCTTTAGCTAATTAAAAAATAAATGCTTGCCTGGTGTAACAATATGCATAAAAAAAAGAAGATATTTTTGTAAAATTCTGCAAAAGAAAGTTTCATGACCTTAAAATAATTTTAGGAATACGTCAAAACAGAATCAGTGCGCATGCGCTGGATTCTCCTCATTACTGCGGTGAGTGAATCGTTTATTGACAGATTTACCATTATGCTTGAAAAAGTGGAAATTTGTAAAAAAAATAAAAAAAAATAAACAGAATACGTGTTTAATTGCTTTAAAATATTTTGGGAAAGAAATGAAGTCCAAATAAAAAAATAGTTTAATAAATTATATATTTGGATAAAACTAAACTAATTCCAAATGTACAAACGATGATTTGGATAGTTTAAGTAAAGATAATGTATAACTCTGAGCTAAAATACATCAGACATTGTCAATTTAACTTTTAATCTTAACCTAATTTTTATATCTTTAAACAAGTACTAACTATGCAATGAAATGGTTAACACACACCACATACCAAGGCCAAAAGGAGGATAAATAGATTGGTAATGCCGGGTAATGCGTAGACTAGTTGCAGAGTTTATTTAAAAAGTCCAACATATTATGCCGTATAAAAGTTGCATGATTGGGAGTGCCATAAAACATAAATATTATTGTTTGGAGTGGAAGGAGAATATATTATTTTTGTGAGTTAAATAGACACAAGAATATATTCATGATTAACTAATATTTCTCTCTCACAATGCTAGTATCCCTTCTATGGTCCAAGCTTTTATTCATAAGTGATATATTCTAAAGTAATATTGACAAATAAAAAATAAATAAATAAAACTAAACATTTTTAATACGACCTATTTTTGCCAAATATGACGAAAACAAATCTTTAAGTTACGCCCTGAAGATGTACCGATAACAAACAAAAATCATAAAATAAACAAAAGCTTTTTATGTAAACACAACAAATAGCTTTCTAGTTTGTAGAAAAAAATAAATCCCAAAAATACCAAAAATAATATTTTTTATCAACTGAATTATTTTTTTTTGTTGGCTTTGAGTGTGCCGTAAATATAAAAATAAGATTGTATTTTTAAGTTAATACAACGTTGAGTTTGTTTGTTTGCGGAACATGCTTTAAAGTTAAATTGAGGAATTTTCCGTATCATAGCAACCTCTTATTTATTGACAATATATATGCAGCAGTAGTTTAGCAAATTAGGTTAATCGTGGCATTATGTAAAATACTTCTGTTATTCCGTTCCTTTGTTGTTTTAGTAAAGAACACATTGATTTACTAAAAAGAGCTAGCTACTTTTGCTGTATATGTGTAATTCTATTTAAAAAAGTCTTAAGTTTTAGCCAAAATAAGGCACGGAAGTTCAAGATCTTTCCTAATTTTACTTTTAAAGCTTACCCGGATAACATTTGCTATTTCACGTGGAAGTCATTATGACATCATTTAATGATTTTCTCTGAGTTCATGAACGCATACAGATGACTCCTCATTGTGAAGTCATCACGAGATCATGTCATGAAGATCTAGCAGCGGTCTACGGAATGCGCATGCGCAATTGACAGCAAACTTTAAATTGACCGCGAAATTTTAAAAAAATAAAGGAAATTTTCTTAATTACCCTGTTTAAAAAGATCACACACTCACACACACACACCTTTTTGCTCATATCTTGAAAACGCGAAGAGATATCAAAAAAATAACGAAAAAATCGACCCCTAGGACCCACACAATTCCATTTTTAACAACTTGAGGACACCGGGATGTTCCCACTGGGAACTTCCCAGTGGAAATATTCCCCAAGATGACTGGAGGAACTAGTTCCTCTAGGCTCAAGCCTCCAGATATCTACGGCTCACCATACCAATCCGACAATGTGTATCGAATTAGCTGACTAGTAAGTTAACTACTAGTAATTACTGGTAGTATATCCTTATAAAGACAGCTGCCTTTTAATACTAGTATTCCTAGAAGGTGACTTTATTCATTTAAAAAGTTAGTGGTAGGAAATAACATGTGGCTATAGCATAACGCTGTCAAGTGTACTGAAATTGAAACATTACAGAATCCTGTACTATTCGTAAATCGTTCTCAATCGGGTCCCGGGCAAAATTTGCTATTTCAGGTTGAAGTCATTATGACATCATTTAATGATTTAACGTTAAATATATATACCTCATGACAAACTCATAACAAACTCATAACATGATCACAAAATCATGAGATGTTCTCATCATGATGTTCGTATGAGTACAAAACGTGTAAATGAGGCCTCATGAGATCATGGATGTTGTCCGGGTAGCTGCCTTGATTCCCCTTCAGAACTGTCAGTAATTTTTATATTAGGGTGCTTATGGCAGACTAAAATTTAAAACAAAAATTATTAAAAATGTTGGCATTATTATATTTTGGAGTTTTTTATATGCAATTTAAAGATTTTGATACTTATGTAGTAGCGTTTTAAATTATTTGTAATTAGTTGTTTCAGCTAAAAACAAAACAATAGTAGATTACAGGTTGACTCGGAAAATAGAACTTTTCCGAGACCATTTATAGGTCGAGGAAAAGTACCATTTTCCGGGAGACCTGTTCTTTTATTATTTACCACCAATCATTTTCCCTGCATTTCACAAAAGAAGCACAATCATATAAAACTGAAGTTTCACATACAAAACCCAAAAAAACAACCACAAAAAGCATTTGTTGATTGCTCACAAGGCACCGTTTATAACATTTATTATCCTTTTCAGTCCCAAAAGTAAAAAACATTGACTAAAACTGTACATTTAGGTTTTTTAAACAGAATGTATTAGATTATATTCGTGTTGATCAAAGTACTTTGGTGTTTATCATGACAACAGCAGTTCAGCCATTCTGACATCTTAATCGGTAGCGCCATCTAGCGGAAATTAATGATTTATAATGTAGACCAGTAATAATTAGTTTACTGGTCTCTATTTTTCATTACAGGTCAGGTCCAGGCGTGAAAAAAATTGGGACAAGAAACCGCGTACTTCCCAAACTTTATTCATACATGTAATGTATGTATTACATATACAGTTGCGAATAAAAATAATTGTTGAACTCGAGTTCCAAACAAATCTTTAGAATGCCTAAATTTTATTCCTGATTTTTTTTGTGGTGGAAGGACACATATACATTTAGTAACCCATATTTGAATATTCTAGTTCTCTAAGTCGACAAATCTGATTACAATCTTGTTTAAAAATAAAAGAAATGTATTGGAGTTAAATTGACTTTATTTTCTGTTTAAATGTCTAAATTCTTTAAAATAAACGATTTTGTTGTAAGTAAAGAAAATTTAACAAAACTATCGCTATCAATGTATAGAGTTTGACTAAATAATTTAAAAATATAGGGGAAGATAGCCTATATCGTACCGGTCCGCATATCGTACTTTTTTAATTTCGAAAATTTTTTTGTTATAATAGCTAGCCTGGAAATTAACCCTCATACACAATTAAGTCCTTGCAAATTAACTTCAACGTTAAGATAAGGCCCGACAAAAAAATTGCTTAAACTGATGTAAAAATTTAATAAATAAAGTTTTTCTAATGATATTTCTTTTCAGTAATTACAATTACCACATCGTTTTATGTGAAATTACATTAATTAATATCACAAGAATTAACATATAAACTAAACTTACCCAAATTTTTAGTTTATACGTTTTATTTTTCATTTTTATGCAAAAAGAAGGAAGTTTCATAAATCGTACCGGTACTGAATTTCGATAATCATCCAGGGTTTATTTTCCGTAGAACATAATTAAATATGTTTATTTTTTTTTTTTTGGTAACTTTTTGTTAAGGAATCGTAGAAAGTTGTAATTTAAAATATTTATTCTTAGTTATTGACTTAAAAATACATACAAGTTACTACCCGTGAAGTCCGTTAAGTCCATGGCTAACCATTTTTATGTGTAAATGGAAAAGCCTTTTTATCTTTGCATAATATTTTTAATTTAAACCAACAATAAATAATTAAGTTAAGTTAATTAACTAGGTACGATTTAGGCAACCAGGCTCCTAAATCGGACCGTTTGGACTTAATAAAACACGTAAAATATTGCTTATAATAATAATAATAATAATAATAAAATAATTTATTTCACAAAAATGAAAATTACAATACATAAACAAGATTTACTTAAAATATGTACAGCAAAGAACATTGAATAGAAATTAGTCAAAAACATTAATATAAAAATAAAGTTTAGTAATTTTTTTTTATATGTTAAAAAATGATTATACTTTAACTTAAAACAATAGCAAGTTTTAAAATGTAACCAATTACGAAAAAATTAAAAAATAATGTTGGGTGGTACGATTATAGCGACCTTACCCTATAAAATAAATAAAAGTCTGCATTTTTTTGGAATAAATACTAAAACAGGTTTGGATGTTTGATTTGGATCTTTTCAGTGTAAAATGCAGTCATGCAAATTAAATCTTAAACATTGCGGTATATGAAGTGCAAGTTTTTCCCTAATATCAATAAAAAGCATGTATTTCTAAATAGTTTCCAATCGCATAGCGGTCTTAAACAAGATTTAAGACCGAAAAAGTCCAAACGAAAATGACATTAAAAATTAGGCTTAGATCTTGCTAGTAGGGTTTGTGAGAATTGTTAATGTGCATTACACAAATTCACTTTTTTAAATAATTTTTGTTGTTGTTAAAAAAAATATTCGAAAGTTGATTTTACAAGTGTGAAAAAAGTTTACATTGTCTTTTTTGTTAAATTGTTTCCTTAAGGAACTAGGTTCCTTTTTAGGGACTAAATCTCGCCTTTGAGAAGCTATTTAGCAAAAAAGTTCATAGATACTTTTTTAATTTTTTTTATCTAAAATGTACATTTTTTAATACATATCCTGTAATTTTTATTAAAATAAATGAAAATCATGTTTCTCACAAATGAACAAAAATATATTTTTTAAATTTAGTCCTAAAATATTAGCTTAAAATAATTACGTTTTGTAAAAAAATGGGTAATTTTTGAAGTCCTACTAAATGTTGATTCGAAACCACTGTGTTGTATTTCTAAATAGTTTCCAATTGGGTATCTTGCATGTAAAAATCAATTTTGCGTTACGAAGTACTTATAGCAATATCTAAAGTGCTAGAAAGTGTAGTGTCTGTATAGGACAAACCCGTATTAAATCTATGAAAAGGCGAAAACCCATAATCATCAATACCCAGTCGACTAGAACGACAAGAAGTCTGAGATACAAGCACGAAGGAAGGATATAGTAAATGCTTTTTAGGGTGGCATGAAAAGGTTAGCAATTGAAGAATTATATTACATGGTAATATACACATTTGGGAGGATTGGGAGGATTGATGTAGAATGGGATTGGTGTAGTGGACTTCCGCGTCGTACTTGGCGAGTTTACTACACAAATAGCGTGAGTTCGATTCTCACTGGCGCGCCGGTTTGCCTTCTCCAGTAATTAATAATTGAAATTTGGCGAAGGCATAATTGAAGCGGACACTCCCTATAAATTGGTTCGCAAGTCAATTAAAGCCGGTGGTTCCCTCTACTACTAGCCCACACAAGTCCTGAACTTAGGGGATGCTTAATTAAGTAAAATAGTACGAGGTTAAACAAAATGTAAATGTAAAAAAATATACACATTTGTAAAAAATTAAAAAGTGCGTATTTTGCAATTCTAAAAATGAAAAACGACTTAAATGAATCAGGCATACTTTCTATTTATTACTTCTTAGCATTCTCTCAAATAACGAGAAATTTCTATGTTGAAATTGCTATAAATACACACGGGAAGATATTTTAAAGGTAGTAGTGGATTGTTACAGAACACTCCTGTTAGTTTTTTACCGGGTGATTTGCGTAAGCCATCTTGAATTTTAGGGGTGAGTCGCTATATAAACAATTTTGCTAAGAAGGAAATTTCCAACAATTTTTGTATGGAACATTTTGCTTTCCCATTTTTAATTTTTTTAAAATTTATATTCGTGCAAAAATTTTCAACATTTTTTTTACGAATTTTTCTGTTTTATGACGTTTTATGTCGATATAAATCAATTTCGAGCAAAAAAAAAAATTAGTTGATTGGTCGATTGGTCGATCGGTCTGTCCAGAAAATGTTGTGTGCACGATAACTTAAGAACGCTTTAAGCTAGAGACTTAAAACTTGGCATACAGGTATGTTACCAAAAGTTCTCGATAGGGATTGTTTTTGGTGAACATTGGGATGCAGCAAGGGGGAGCAAATGGGGAAAATACATTTTTTTAGAAAAAATTGAAAAAGCTATATAAGGGTTTTTGAGGTTTCTGAAAGGGGGTAGTTTTCGTGAAAATTGGTATATTTTTAAGGCTCCTAAAAGTGAACCTGATAATAAAAAATCCATTTCACCTGCGGAGGTGAAAAATGGGAAAGCTCTTTTACTGGGCAGTGTATTTTTTATTATATTAATAACGACTGAGTTATAAATATTCAAAAATGGCCATGTGGGGGTGATATTGTTTTTTCGATTTTTCAGCCAAATTGTTCATCGGAGGATAAAAGTGGTTATAAGCAAACTTGTATATCTTGAAATTCTGTATAATTTTCATATATTGTAAATTTATTATAAGTATTTTGGTACGATAACAGAGGCCACTAAAAATCGAGCTGCGTCCTCTGTAACCTTACCAAAATACCTATGATACTTCATAATATATGAAACTTAAATTTCAAGAGCTAATGGCTTAGTTTATACCATGGGGACTATATTTTAAGTCCAGGTACTTTTTATCTACCTAAATTTGTTTATCACATTCTGTAAACAGAGATAGGTAGATAAAAAGTACCTGGACTTAAAATATAGTCATCATGGTGTAAACTAAGCCTATATCTACTTTTAAGTAAAAATCCTCCGATGAATAATTTGGTTAAAAAATCGAAAAAAACAGTTTCACCTCCAACATGGCTATTTATGAACTCGATTGTTATTAATATAATAAAAAAATTATCTTTACAAACATAGTTCAAAATTCGCTCCTTAACAAGATTGGTTATATGCATTTTTTATCGCAAGATGAATATTTAGCGAGATAACCGCACTCAACCCAAAAATTCAAGATAGCGGGCACCCTTTACCCAAATCAACCGGTGAAAACTAACAGGAGTGTTCCGTCACCATTCACTACTACCCTTTAAAATATCAGCCCGTTTGCATTTATCACAATTTATATTTATTATTTGACTGGACTATACAGTGCGGTCCAAAAGTCACCCCCCCCTTTTAACTTTTGAACGAGTTGAGATATCGACTTAAAATTCAGAACTGTTACATAAGACAACTTAAACTATCTTTTAGCATATATTTAATATTTTCAGCTCTTAAAATGTGGGCAGGGGGGCGTGGTGGGACATTTTTTTAAATGGAAAGGGGGGTCGTGTGATACATCATTTTAAAGCTTATAAAATTCTCTATTTAAACTAACATTTTTAATTTTTTTAAAAATGTTTTTTAAGGTTTTGATTTTTCAATTTTTTGTGCTAAAACATTCGATTTTTTAAGTTTTTTTATAAATTATTATTTATGTCAACTAAAATTAGTTTAAAAGTATAATTAACATTTTTTTATGATGAAATTAGGCATTTTTAAAAAATTATTTGTTTTTTTATTATAGGAATTTTGACATTAATAATGGGTATTTTAAACCCATTTTTTCTTTTATATTTAAAAATATGGAGTTAAATGAAGAATTTTATAAGCTTTAAATTGATGTATTACACGACCCCCCTTTCCATTTAAAAAAATGTGCCCTCATGCCCCCCTGCCCACATTTTAAGAGCTAAAAGTATTAAATATATGCTAAAAGATAGTTTAAGTTGTCTTATTTAAAAGTTCCAAATTTGAAGTCGATATCTCAACTGGTTCAAAAGTTAAGAAGGGGGGGGGGTGACTTTTGGACCGCTCTGTATATGTATATCTCTCGATCTTACTATTTTTTTTTAAATTGTGTACGGTTTTTGTGCTCTAATTTTATATTTGTAAAAAAATTCTCTTTTATCCACCCTAATATTTGCTCTTAAGAACAGCACATCCGATGATTTCTGTAAATGTAATCACAGTTTCCCAGGTAACAAAATCCTCTTTTCCTTCCTTTTATCTCATTTGAGTACAAACTCTATAATATACATCTAAATGTAACCCAACCATTGTATAATTTTAGACATATAATAAAGGTGGGATATTGCGAAATTTTGGGACAATAAGGTTATTATGTAATTTAAATTTAATATGAATAACTACGCTTTTAAAACAGTTTAAACATAAAAATTACTAAAGCGCCTTAAATAAAAGTAACTAAAACTTTTTATACCGGGTGTTTTTTTTTTAAGCTAAAACTTTCAAATATCTCGAAATTCAAGATTCTCGAATACTATGCCTCTTAGAAAAAAAAAATTGAACAAAAGTTGTTTATTTTAATGGGGGAAACAAAATGGCGTATTTATTTTTTACGGATATTTACGTTTTCAAGGTCATTTCAAGGTCAACCTTGTTTTTTTAAATGAAAGCATATATTTTTTTACTGCTATTTAGTTCTTCTCAAAAAAATAAAAATCTTTTGTAAAGAACTTTTAGTTGCAAAAATAACACAGCCACACAAAATTAAAAAAGTTGGATCTCCGACGGACTCAACTAGTCAATTCCTATGTATTTTGAGCCGCTGAATGCGAATCCGAGGTCAAAATTTAAAAGTTGGCTCGCATTTTCAACATACCCTCAAAAAACATACTTTTCACAATGCTATGATATGTTTTTTGAGGTTATGTTGAAAATGGGAGCTAACTTTTAAATTCCGGCCTCAGATTCAGATTTGGCGGCTCAAAATACATAGGAATTGACTAGTCGAGTCCGTCGGAGATACAACTTTTTTAATTTTGTGTGGCTGTGTTATCTCTGCAACTAAAAGTCTGATCAAAAAAAGTGTTTTACATCAGATTTCTATTTTTTTGAGAAGAAATAAATAGGAGGAAAAAAAATACGTTTTCATAAAAAAAACAAATGTGACCTTGAAATGACCTTGAAAACGTAAATATCCGTAAAAATAAAGCCATTTTGTTTCACCCATTAAAATAAACAAATTTTGTTCAACATTTTCTTTTTCTAAAATACATAGTATTCAAGATAGTTGAAAGTTTCAGTACTGCTGTTTTAATCTGAAATAAAAAATTTATTCGGTACCAGATACATCTTTGTGACTATCAAATTTAAAATTTATGACATATTTCAAATTATCACCTAGTAACACCCCCATTTATTCTACTATTTTACCCTAATTTAATCCTTTAAAATAATTAAGTAATAAAATAATAATGCAACAGGGGAATACAAACTGCTTTTATTCAGTTTAAGAATTGCTAGCTTGTAATGATAAAGATACACTTTTTACTATCGCAATTCACAATTGCTGCTTTTAGAGGCATTATTACTTTAGAGACCGGACTGAGACTAGTAAAAAATTCAGTCCTTGTTTGCTAGCTGGTTTTTTAAAAGACTTACAATCTCGTCCCCAGACATTTAAAATCCTAAACCCATAATCATCAATACCAAGCCAAGTAGAACAACAGAAGATATACAGAAGACATACAGTCCGTTTTAAAATGTACATGAAATTTTTTTTTATGTATCCTACTGGAAGGTCATTTACCCCCCTTAATTTTATTACTTTTTTAGATAGGATCGTGAAATTTTCAGAAGCTACATTATGCATAATTTAGGATTTTTTGACAGAAATTTTCTGAAACTTCCGGTTTCGCCGGAAATGAATCAGACTTTCGATTTTTAAATATAACACTGTATATTTTTACATATTTTGATTCAAAAATCAATTCTGAGAACTTGTCAGTTTTTGATTTTGATTTTAGATCTAGAGTGCCTTGAATTAGCTTATTCGCTTAATTTTTGGTCTAGTATCCTAGAAAAAATACTATATTGTTTCTTCCCAAAACTCTAAATTTGATACGCTCTTAAAACTTCGAAAATCATACTTTGGCCCATAAGTCACTTTTTTCAAACAGAAAAGGGTGGCTCATTTAAAAAAATGAAAAAAATTAAGGGGGGTGAACCACTTTCCTGAAACACCCGGTATAAAATAGATTATAATTAGGTTGATATTTATAATTATAATTAATATGTATTATTTTAATTTATTGAGTATCAAGTGGCGTTATAATGCTTGTTGGGAATTTTAGATTAAACGAAAAAATTAACGGTGACATTTCTTAAACCCAAAGGCATTTTACATTAATTTTTATTTGCCGTAGTACTTTATAATTTACCCAAAATAATTACAAAGGTACATATTTGCAACAAGAAATTATTGTATGTAACTTATTACAATTAATCTTTTCTAGTTTTTTTATTATCACAAGTGACATTAATTTTAGGTTCTATAATGTTTAGTAGCTAATTAATCAGAGTTATTTTAAATATTTTTTATTTAAAATTATAATCAATGTTATTTTAAAACTACCCTGTATAAGAAATAAAAACTTACTTTTAGAGCAGTCGATCCCTTGAAAACCGTCGATACAATCACATTTTCCCAGGTAGCAGGATCCCCTGCCCGAGCAGTCGTTCGGGCAGGTAGTGCTCACTCCTTCCGCTTCCGAGATGACAAGGGAAACCGTGTGGGGCAACAATTCGTCGTTATACACCGAGAGAAACCAGCGGCCCGTATCCAAATATTGTAGAAGGCTGACGTTAACCTAGAACAGAGAAATTAGCATAAATTCTTCAAAATAGACATTTTCAGTATAATATATACAGAGCGGTCCAAAAGTCACACCCCGCCCCTCTTAACTTTTGAACCAGTTGAGATATGGACTTTTGGAATTTGGAACTTTAAAATAAGACAACTTAAACTATCTTTTAGCATATATTTAATACTTTCAGCTCTTAAAATGTGGGCAGGGGGGCATGGGGGCACATTTTTTTTAAATGGAAAGGGGGGTCGTGTAATACATCATTTTAAAGCTTATAAAATTCTTCATTTAACTTTATATTTTTAAATTTAAACAAAAAAAAATTGTGTTTAAAATGGGGGTGAAAATGGGATTCATGTTAAAATTCCTCTAAAGAAAAACAAATAATTTTTTTAAAATGCCTAATTTCATCATAAAAAATGTTAATTATACTTTTAATTAATTTTAGTTGACATAAATAAAAATTTATAAAAAAAACTTTAAAAATCTTATGTTTTAGCACAAAAAATTGAAAAATCGAAACCTTAAAAAACATTTTTAAAAAATTTAAAAATTTAGTTTAAATAGAGAATTTTATAAGCTTTAAAATGATGTATCACACGACCCCCCTTTCCATTTAAAAAAATGTCCCCCCATGCCCCCTGTCCACATTTTAAGAGCTGAAAATATCAAATATATGCTAAAAGATAGTTTAAGTTGTCTTATTTAAGAGTTATAAATTTGAGGTCGATATCTCAACTCGTTCAAAAGTTAAAAGGGGGGGGGGTGACTTTTGGACCGCACTGTATGTTACATTTGTAGGGTTTATAGGACAAATATATTATTTTTACACGGCCATTCAGTAGACTCCTATCTCTATTAAAATATAGTATATTATATTATAATCAATATACAATATACAATACAGGGTGATCAATAACTAGCATGCCAAAATTTGAGAGGTGACTTTACATCCAAAAATATCAACAAAAAAATCCTATAAAGGTTGGTCCCCAAATGAGCCCTAAGGGAGCTACGGCCCTTTAAAATTGTAATAAAAATAAGGTTTTTAATTAACAACTGATACCCTTTAAGCTAGAGCGAAGAGCTTTTGCATGTATTCTAGTATTAATAAGGGCAATAAGTTTATGTTAACTTATTTTTTAAAATTTATTCAGAGGCGTCCCCAGACGGAAAAATGTATGTAATGCTTAACACATCTTTGCCCCAAACTTTTTTATGTGCACTTTTTTTGGATTGTTTGTAAAAAATATGGATTCCTTGAGTAAAAATACATAAAAAATGTCATATAGTGTAACACTGTAGGAGCAAACGTTTTCAAATAAAATACAATTAAGAGAAAGTAACATTTTGTGCCACCAAAAACGTTGCTTTCTAAAAGGCTATTACTCCTGTAATAATAAATTTACGTGTTTTGGTGAAGAATACTTTTTTGCTCAGTTTTTAATGAGGAATCACTCTGCAGCATTAAAATTTTATTGATGCTTTTTTTTGTTCCCCATTCAATATGTCATCTTCGAAGGGCCGTAGCTCCCTTAGGGCTCATTTCCGAACCAACCTTTATAGAGACTTTTGTTCATATTTTTGGATTTAGAATCACCTCTTAAATTTTGGCATGGCAGTTACTGATCACCCTGTATGTAGTATATTATATTCAATATACTTTCGAATATGACCCATACTCGAAAGCTAATATTTTTTTTAGAGAGATATCACTTTATACGCAGGTACCGAAAGTAAAACAAACTATATAAAACAAAACTTTTATATATTGTATTGTATTGTTCATGTAGTAAACTTCATGTACAATACCGGGTGTTTTTAAAAGGTGGCGCGCCTCTATAACTTTTTTATTCCTAGAGATAAAATAATGAAATTTACAGGGTGTCTATAAGACCATATAGTCGGAGAGCTGGTGACCATTATTATTTAATTATTTGCTCCCGGCTGTATTTTATATATGTCTTAAAGTACATTCAAATTAGGCTATTTTTAAATTGCTAGGCTTCGCATCCGGTTCCTTTGGGTGCTAGAAGCTCCAAAAGCTATGGCAATGAGCTACCAAAAAATCTATTTTGAACTTTCCGAGTTCATTTATTACATTCAGGTTAAGCTGTTTTCATAGTTATACACAATAATTCTGGGGCCAAGGGGGTAAGAACTGTCTTTAAAAAGTGCCTTTGTTATATGTGATACTTATTTTTTTAAAGAAATAAGAATTTATCAAATGAAATTTTGATTAAATGAAAATTATTTAGACTTTTTAATGTTGACATATGTCAGATAAAGTTTTTGAAGTCTTTTTTTACTCCTTGGCCTACTAAATAATTGTGTAAAACTGTGAAAATATACTAATCTAAATGCAATAAACAATAAATGTAATGTGTTTGACTCGGTAACTTAAAGATATATATTTCCCAATTCCAAACCCAATTTCACCACCTTTTCGAGGCTTCTAGCATCAAAAGGAACCCGATCCAGGACCTGGCGATTTGCAAATAGCTTAATTTGAATTTACTTTAAGACATATACCGGGTGTCCTACCAGGTTCTTATCAAGCTATATATTCGTTATTTAAAAAGATAGATTTTTTTGCAAAAAATAGCATTAAATGGGAGCCATTGAGGATTTTATTTCCGTACCCAAAACTAATCCTTGCTTACCCACTCCCTTGAAACCACCCCCAACTTCTGTTTTTCAAATAGCACTCCCCTCCCCATTTTTATCAAAGAATATGAAAGAACATTTCATTTCGAATTCAACCATATATTATAAGTGGTATCTTATCATTTAAGGGGCTCCAAAAGTTCAATTATTATTTATTAATAATAGAGTGTAGAGAGGAGAACAAAGAACAAAGTTGCAGGTGGTTTCAGGAGAGTGGGTTTTTAAGGATGCTTTTTGTATACATTTATCAGTTCTCTTTAAGATATAATCTAACGTGAGTTTTTGGATTTTTTTTTGATGAAAAATATTGCTTGTGATCTGATGGGGTTGTACTTTGAAGCCCCTTAAAAAAATAAGATATTACTTATAATACATGGTTGAATTTAGAATGAAATGTGCATTCATATTCTTTAGTAAAAATAGGGAGTGCTATTCAAAAAATAAAAGTTGAGGGTGGTTCCAAGCTGGACACCCGGTATAAAATACAGCTGGGATCAAATAATGAAATAAAAATGGCCACCAGCTCTTAGACTAATATTTTGAGTTATCATCTAAGGTATTTTTTTTTCACTTCCGGTTTAACCGGAAACGACCTCTACTTTTGATTTTTAAATTGAACACCCCGTATATTTTTACATATTTAGATTCTCTATTAAATTCTGTGTTTTTTGTCAAATTTTGACAGTTTTTCTAATTTTTTAAATAAAATTTTGTTTTAGATGTTTTTATCTGGAAAGTCATTAAATCTATTTATTTTGGATCAAATATTATTAAAAAATACAAATTATTAAAAACAAAATGTTTACTTTTAATTTTACACTAAAACTAAACTTGAAAAATCACATTTTTTGCTTTTACTTGAATTTTTGCTTAATTACGTCTATGGCTCGTCGATATTATAAAAGCGATTTTTTTCTTTTTATAATGATACCAAAAAGTTAATATTTTTATAATCTTTTTAAATTAAAATAATAATAATAATAATAATAAGCTCGCACGCACACATGTCTGCGGCGTTTGCTTTGCGGCATGATCAAAGGAACAAGTCAGTACGGGCCAAGAACATTTAGCGTATAAAGCAAAAATTTAAGTTAAAGCAAAAAATGTATTTTCCAACTTTAGTTTTCGTGTAAAATCATTTTTTTTTAATAAATTGTATTTTTCCACCAATATTTGAAATAAATTAATATATTTAGAGACTTTCCAGATAAAAAAAATCTGAAACAAAATTTTATTTAAAAAATAACAAAAGCTGTTCTTTAAAAATCAAAAGTAGGGGTCGTTTCCGGTTAAACCAAAAGCGAAAAAAAAATTACGTTAGGTGATATAATTCAAAATATGGTCGAGTCGAGTCGAATAGGGGCAAGCCACCTTTGAAAAACACCCTGTATATATTTTATTAATGTCATTGACTTGACAGATAGTAGTATAACCTTAAAAACAGAACAATTAAAAAATATTTTCATTCTCGATTTTTATGCATTAATTTTAGTGTAGCCGTCTTAAAAATATTGTATGAGCCGTGGTTGAAACTACTTATTTTCAAAGACGTTCTTTATGGCCTTAGTACACAAATAACTATTCCTATAGGAATATATTACTATGCTTACCAACATGGGTTCCATCTCGGTTGTGTCACGCTTCGAGATTACGTGTTTGTCGAGAGTGAGGTCAAAATCAGAAGTAGGATGGGGAATGTCTGTTGCAAGGCGGTCGGGATAGTTTACTTTGATGTTGTGTGGGATGTAGAATGGTCCACGAGGCTCTGAGTCGGCTAGGATTTTTCTTGTTCCTAAAACAAAAGAGTAACTAATTGTCTACTTACGCCAAAAAAGACATTGCTCGTCTAGTATAGAGTTATATGTGTAGTAAGTTATGCTTATTTAGAAAAGCTATGATTATAAATAAGTAAATTAAAGTAAATAGTTAATAAAAAAACACAAAATAGTTAATACCCATTTCATTAGACTAAGAAAAGTACCAGTAAAACTTATTAGACCAAAGGAAATTCTGCATTATTTTTTTAGAAATATATAAGAAGTATTTTTGACGTCCGCAGTAAATTATGAAAGAAAATATTAGTGGCATTCGAACGGGAGTCTCGGTAGCTCAGTTGGTAGAGTACCAGGCCGGAAACTTTGGGGACTCTGGTTCGAATCCAGACTGAGACCTGACTTTTTTTCTAATTTTCTCTTCTGTCCGATATGCCACTAATATTTTCTTTCATTATTTTTTTACATTAAATTTTATTTACTCTCGTGAATACAGTATATTCAAGGCTATTGATATTAAAGAGACCATGTCATGGTCTCTTTAATATCAATAGCCGTGCATTAAAATACAAATCTTGTGTAATTACGGTTACTTTTCATTGGTCTATAAAAATGATACGTTTATGAGTAAATATTTATTAAAATATCAGTCAATTAAACACATAATACTAAGTAAAAACACAATTAATAAAGCACCAATAAAATTTAATTATCAAATCAATAAATTTAATTATACAAGTTATATAAAACAAAATATATTATTACATATTTATCTCATTAATTTTTATTGTTTGGCTTTAATATTATAAATTCAAACAGATGTAAACAAATAAACTCATATAAAATTATGTTTAATGTTTGCACAATGAAGTAATATATATGTGAATTAAAAATCAACCAATATATAAATATATGTAATTATTATTAATTAAATTGACTCCAAAATGTAAAAGCCCACTAAAAGCTTTTTTTTTTAAATATGTATAAAAAATTACTTTTTACTATTTATATATTTATTTATTTATTTACTTATAGTTGTCATATTAGGGCTATTTGCAAAAATATATTTTGTAATATACACATTAAAAACCAGCCATGTTGAATGAGATGTTATATCATATTTATTTATAAAATACAATAAAAAAATTCGTGTCGACTAAATTTCACAAGGTTTTTTTTAACAAACAATATATTTAATACAAGTAATTTTTTAATTGGGCTTAGACCTAAATTAAATCTTAATTTTATAATTATACACAGGGTTATTCAGAAATATTCAGAAATAGTGTCATTAATTTTAAGGAGTGATGCAACATAGGAAAATTTGAAAAAAGTTCCTATAAATATAAATCTAAAAATGCTTCGTAAGGCAGCTAAGCCCCTTTGAAAGTGGCTAAAAAAATCGGTTTCTATTTAATAATTCAGAAACCCTTTGAGATATCGCAACAAGTTTTTGAATGTAAACTGATCTTAATCCCTGCGTCAAAATTTTGCCTTTTGACATTTTAGTATTTAATTTTTCGTCCGCAAAAAGTGAAATTTCACCTAAAAATTAATTTTTCTTGAAAACGGTTGATCATACAGTATTACAACAAGAGCACCTTTTTTATGTATTATGGCCTGAGAAATCGTGTTCCTATAATAAAAATACAAAAAAGTTACACAGAAAAAAGTTTGGGACAAAAACTAAGGCTCCCCGGTTCGCACATCCCTGATTAAAGTAAGTACATAAAAATAACATACGAAGATAGGCCCTATTAGGATTAGTTCACATGAAAAACCTCGTTCCTATAAGTCCAAGGGTTCCTGATTTACTAAATAAATACCGATTTTTTTAGCCACCTTAAAAGGAGCTTAGCTTAGGACAATACAAAAAGAAATTCCGAAAATTTTTGTTACAACTTGGGACACTATTGAAAAAGGTATACGACAGAGAAGTTTTTATAACTATTTGATTTCCCTGAACTAGTGCCGTTTTTGAGAAAATTTTGCTTGGAATAGAAAAATAAATTCGATCCTCTGTATTTTAACTTATAAAATGGCCCACATATTTTTTATACTAATAATTCAGCATTTCTTTTTAAATTGTTTCAACAAAGTGCATATTAAGAATATCTAAAAAACTATTTAGGAAAACTAAAAGTATTTAGTATCATAAAAAATTATATTAACAGGAAAAAATTAAACTATTTCGCGAAAATGTCAAAAAGGCCGGTATCTCAAAAACGGTGAGACTTTGTATAAAGGTATATTTGACCTAATAGACTCAAAATGAGCTCTTCTATCACCCCTTAAAACATTTCTATTCATGTACCATACACCCTGTATATTTAGTTTTTTATATTTATTTTTGTTCATTATTTACGGGCGAAAAGTTGAACTTTGTGGCCCTAGGGCCAAAAAGTTTTTTTCGCCCGCTAACTAAGACTTGTTATTTTTAAGCTTTTTAAAAGATGCTTTACCTTTACTGTAATATTTGGACTTTGGACATGGAGTGTTACGCCCATGTTAATGGTATAGGAAAATAGCGCTACAAGGGGGGGAGTGGGGGTCCAAAATGATCAAAATTTGCGTTACGTAATACTTGAACGTTCCCTAATTATTATACTGTTATAGTATAATTTAAATTTATAGTTCAGATCCAATTTATGATTATTCTAACCTACATATGACTATTGTTAAATTATACTTTATTACCCAGATAATTTTAAATTTGAATACAAGACGAATACTTAAATAAATTTTATTAATTATTTTTTTTTTTATACCTATACACGGTGTATTTGAAATAGGGTCGGAAATTTTAACAGATGATTCTACATCATAAAATATGGCAAAAAGTTCCTATAAACATATGTCTAAAAATGCGTCATAAGGGAGCTACGCCCCTTTGAAAGTGGCTAAAAAAATCGGTTTTTATTTAATAACTCACGAACCCTTTGAGATATATCAACGAGGTTTTGCACGTCAACTAATCCTACCAAGGCCCGTTTTTATGTGTTATTTTCATGTACTTATTTCAACCAGGGGTGTGCGAAACGGGGGGGGCTTATCAGTTTTTTGTCCCAAACTTTTTTCTGTGTAACTTTTTTGCAATTTTATTTTTGAAATATGATTCCCCAGGTCAAAATACATAAAAAAGGTACTCTTGTTGTAATACTGTAGGATTAACCGTTTTCGATAAAAATTCATTTGAAGGTGAAATTCCACAGTTCGAGGACGAAAAATTAAATACTAAAATGTTGAAAACCAAAATTTTAATGATGTAGGGCGAATGTACATTAAAAACTAAGAAAAAACCTCATATACAGGTACTTCCAAAAATGAATCTTAATGGAGCTATGGTCTCCTAAATATGCACCATTTTTAAAGGGGTATGGTAGCTTTAAAAGCGTTTTTTCGACCTACATGTATGGAAACTTTTTTTCTTAGTTTTTGATGTAGAATAACATTGTATCATTAAAATTTTGGTTTTCGACATTTTAGTATTTAATTTTTCGTCCTCGAACCGTGAAATTTCACCTTCAAATGAACTTTTCTCGAAAACGGTTAATCCTACAGTATTACAACAAGGGTACCTTTTTTATGTATTTTGACCTGAGGAATCATATTTTAAAAATAAAATTGCAAAAAAGTTACACAGAAAAAAGTTTGGGACAAAAAACTGATAAGGCCCCCCCGTTTCGCACACCCCTGGTTTAAATAAGTACGTAAAAATGACATACAAAGATGGGCCTTATTAGGATTAATTCACGTGCAAAACCTCGTTAATATATCTCAAAGGGTTCCTGAGTTATTAAATAAAAACCGATTTTTTTAGCCAATTTCAAAGGGGCGTAGCTCCCTTATGACGCATTTTTAGACATATGTTTATAGGAACTTTTTGTCATATTTTATCATGTAGAATCCCCTATTTCAAATACACCCTGTATAGTCCGTGTACATGAGATCTTCTCATTGGAATGTGTACGAAAGCTATAAATACGGCAACAGCGCGTCGAGCGCGCGCATAGATGTAGTAAAAATTATTCTGCGGCGCAGCACCAACTAAATAGCTGAGAAACAGTGCTGCTAAACTGTGGGATTTCTCCAAATTAAGAACAAGATGGCGGACATATGACGTCCATATTGGAATATTTCTGAAACTTGACATTTCAAATCTTTTAGTAGTCGGCTAAGAATTTACTGTTTATGTGAAACTGATTTTCTTTTGTTTTTATGAAAATGGCGTAATTTTAATGTTTTTTAAATTTTCAAATGGAACGACCTATTTTTGATTTCGTTAAATTAAAAACTCAGGTATACTCTACAAGAAAAACGTACAAACACCCTAATTGGATTGGCCCTTTTTGGGAAAAATAACCATATTTTTTCAAGTTTGATATAGCTCCTAACAAAATATGGCTATTTTCCCCGAAAAGGGCCAACTCAATTAGTGTGTTTGTACATTTTTCTTGTAGAGTATACCTGAGTTTTTAATTTAACAAAATCAAAAATAGGTAGTTCCATTTGATTAAGCACAAAATGGCTTTGAAGTTGATGATTTAAAAAAAAAATTAAAAGACGCCATTTTTATAAAAACAAAAGAAAATCAGTTTCACATAAACAGTAAATTCTTAGCCTACTACAAAAAGATTTGAAATGTCAAGTTTCAGAAATATTCCAATATGGACGTCATAGGACCGCCATGTTTTTATGAAAAATGCCTCCATATTTGATGCAAATATCGACTTGTGATATATCAGTAAAAAGAGAATTTAAAGGCGAATCCAAAAATGTAAACAAATATATAGTTTCAATTAAAAATCAAAATTTGGTATTAGTTCCACTTAGACCGGAAGTGCTATTTTTATAATGACCATGCCAAAATGGGGGTATTTACCGTTCATACAAGCTCTGTAAATTTTAAAAAGTTACCTCTTATAGTTACGGAGATAATTTGTAGGCAATACTTATTTTGACACCCAGTATAACAATAATATTTAATTCTTGATGCTGTGGTAGCAGTTGACGCGAAACGACCCAGTATATGTTTGATTAAAATAATAAACTTACCTTCATATGAGCTGGAAATGCTATCCAACACATCGCTTTTATGTGAATTTCTAGTTTCATAAGGGTATTTGTATTGTTTGATCGGGAGACTATCCTCCGCAGCGTCAACATCCAAAACATCCCGCTTTCGAAGTCTGTGGCCCAACCTTCCGCCCTTTATAAACTCGGCAAAGTCATACTGGGTGACACTCGGGGCCACATTTCTCCTCCCGTAGACGGCCAAATTGGCACCCCACGGGAGAGTGAAATTAAAACGGATAAACGCCGGCTGTTTGTTCCGGAATTCCGAATTCCAGAATTGATATGGCGGAATTGTGGCTGTATGGAGGACGTCCAATTCGCGCTGCTCCAGCAAAGGCAAAGGTGGCCATTGGGTTTGTGGTTGGGAGCGCTGTTGGGGCGCTTGCAATGAACTGTGTTGCGTGGTGGCGCTTGAATGTTCTGCCGTACTTGTTGGAAGAGACTCTGCAAAATAAAAAAATAAAATTTTATTTGAACAGTTTGTCATAAAGGGATACAAAATGATTACAAATTTATGGGAGTATAACCGGGCGGGTTAGGGCAGCTGTTTTAAAACCTGCTAGCGTGAATTCGATTCTCACTGGCGCCGATTGCCTTTTTTAGTTAAATAATAATTGAAATTTGGCGAAGGCGAGACGCTCCCTAAAAACTGATTTGAAAGTCAGTTAAAGCGGTTGTTTCCCTCTTCTACTAGCCCTCACAAGTCCTGGACTTAACTTTTGTTATTGCACACAAATCCATGGTAACTCACTTTACAGCAGCAGAAAAAATTACACTTTCTTTAAAATATTTTATTACACTATTATTAAAGATTTTTCGTTATTTATTATTATTAAAGAATGTTTGTTAAAAAATAATAATATAATAAAATATTTAAAAGTAAGTGTATTTTTTTGCGGCTGTAACGAGAGTTACCAGTAAACCGTATGGTTTAATAAATATAAATTTTAAATTTGACTAATTAATCGTTATTTACTCTAGTTACTCTGGTTGTTACGATTATTTATAAAAATTTAAAATTCTTAAAAATTTAATAAAATTTAATGAAATTTTTAGAAAGTTTAACGAAAAAAGCTATTATCCTTTTAAAATTAAACCTACCATTGACAATTTTGTTTAATTCTAAAGGCGCTTAAGCCCCTCTTTAATACCACTGTTCTTTGTATTTACGAAAGCTAGGCGCTTCTCTTCTCCTGCTTAATCTTACACGTAAATATCATATAATTGTAGCACTATATTAAGAGAAGCAGACTAGTTAATGCTGACAAAAAGCCATAAGAATGTAACCCTTTACCGCCCAAAGTTTACTTTGATGTCAAATAACAATAATTGTTATCAGAGAAGCAGACTGGTTAATACTGACAAAAAGCCATAAGAACGTGACCCTTTACCGCCCAAAATTTACTTTGATGTCAAATAACAATAATTTATTATCAGTTGTTAAAATTTAAAAATAAATTATTAAAATTATTATGAATTTTTACTAACAAATAACAATATTATCAGTTGTTAAAATTTAAAAAGAAATTATTAACATTATTATAAATTTTTACTTTTGAGATTTATTTTTAAATATTATTTTTTTCAACCTAGTACCAAGTGCATATGCGTGTTATTGTTTGCTTTCGTTATTGTTTTTCTTTTTCAAAAAGTTTTAAAGGTAATTCGAAAGCTTCTTAAGAATTTCATAAAAGTTCTTTGTTTGACTTCAATTTATCTTTTAATTGTATTACCAGCGAACGTTGAAGGGCTTATACAAATAGCTATAAGAATTTAATTACGTTTCACTAAAACTTTTAGTATCTTTAGCGCCGTTGAAGTAAATAGCAATTCAAATGGGGAGTACAACTTTCATAAGCTATTATCCATTTGGCTTTTTAGCGATATATCGCGATATGAGGTTTTTGCATCAAATCGGTAGTATGACTCATACTTGACCTAAATATACAAAAAAATGACATTTTAAATTTTAAAACTTTGAGAAATAATTTATGTTTAGCGACTCTAAAAACTAAACGACATTTTGACAGTTCTATCACAACTATAAAATGGACATATAGACTTTTTTATGGCATTTACTTCCTCTTAAGAGTCCTTCCGAATAAAAATACTCTACAAAGTTTTTCTGGTTCGTGATAAAAAAATATGTATGTGTGAGTTAGACCCGGTTGCGATTGGTTAAAATGCAATGTTTGGCATTTGCAAGGCTTTTTTTTATCCAAAAATTCTCGGCTAATAATTTAATTTAATTATAATAAAGATATCGCCTAACGTCGCTTTTTTTCGTTTTTTTTTTGTTTTTATATATTTGACTGAAATCTAGGAAATTTTACTTAATTTCAATCATAAAAAAATAAAAACTAAAAATTAATTAAAAAGGACGATGTAACTTACATCATGTAAAGCACTCATTAACTCTTTAACTATACAATAAAAAACATATTATTATCTTTAATTATAACTGGGAATTATCGGCTCAAAATATGGTCTGCAATGGCGAAATGTGTGAGTTATAATATAACATTAGGGTGGACCTTATATTTTTTTATCACCTTAAAATTTTCTTTTAGGTGTAAATAGAAAATTCTGAAAATATAAAAGTCCATAAATCGTAAAAAAATCGTCGGAAATAGTCTGCAGTTTTTGTATAAGTGAAAAATTTAAAAAGTTTGAAAATCCGCCAAAGTTGCCCCTAACACTAAAATTTACGTACTTCGACCATAAACGGTAAACAAGCATTTTAAAAATGTATCAGATCGGACTCAATTTATTTTTGTTTAATGCATTCTAATAACACTGCTCTACAAAAAAGATTTTTTTTTATTTGTCGGGAAGATTTTAGTTGCGTCTGGCTATATTTGATGCGCTGATTTCGGAACCTTTTTCCGTTTTTCTCGATCAGCTCGTTTTTTTGAGATATAGCGCACAGTGTTTTTTTTTGCCTATAGTTGTAGTAGAAAAAAAATAATTTATGTCTAATTATTTTTGTTTTGCCGTGGATTGATTCTCTATTAGTGGGACTCTAAGCCAAAAAAAGCGGATTTAAAATATCTTTATATAATTGAAATCCGCTTTTTGGGCTTAGAGCCCTATTAACAAAGAACCAATTAAACGCAAAAAAAATCAATTGAACCTTATTTTTTTTAACTAAAACTAAAAGCAAAAAAACCACTGTGCGTTATATCTCAAAAAAACGAGCTGATAGAGAAAAACAGAAAAAAGTTCCGAAATCAGCGCATCAAATATAGCCAGATGCAACTAAAATGATGTCGGAAAACTTTCATGATTCACAATTCATAATAATAATTTTGCTTTAACCAAAACAAAACCAGCTAAGCTCCAAATAAGAGCTCCCAAATAAGCCACTTTTGCACGGAAAGAAATTAGTGGGCTCTGCGCTATACATTATAAGATATTTGGTAACAGTGGCAAATTATAGTGATTTAAGCTATAGATTATAAGGGACACAATAACTAATAATGTTAAAAATAAATTGGAAACAATTATATATATTACAGACACGATTATATTTATTACAGGCACTATTATAAATTTATTTCTTGTTTTTCTTGGGTATTAGGCACATAAAGACATAAGTTTCTTTAGTAGTTAATTACTTTAATTCTAACGTTTCGCTCAACTTGAGCTTCTTCAGAGAACAGGGACATCACAAGGACAGGAGGACCACTTCATACAGAGATTTTTTTCACTGAATGCATATTTTGAAAAACTGCATTGGTTAAAGCATAATACTTTAACCAATGCAGTTTTTCAAAATATGCATTCAGTGAAAAAAATCTCTGTATGAAGTGGTCCTCCTGTCCTTGTGATGTCCCTGTTCTCTGAAGAAGCTCAAGTTGAGCGAAACGTTAGAATTAAAGTAATTAACTACTAAAGAAACTTATGTCTTTATGTGCCTAATACCCAAGAAAAACAAGAAATAAATAAATAAAAAAAGCACAAGAAATACCAAAATAAATAAAGCACTATTATAAATTTACAGAAATTTTATTATATTATAAAAATTATTAACACGGACAATAATTAAATCTATTTAAGCTATAAATGCCATACTATTTGTTATATTTTATTATTCACTAAACAATTAAAGTATTTCATATAAATTTTTACACTGACTGCCATAATTGTAAGAGAAAGCCTTGTATTTATATAATAAGCGATTATAATTTGCTTGGTATGTGTGTTATAGCGCTCCTAGCTATAATTTTTTTTTTCCGTGTGGGAGCCCTTATTTGGCGCTTGTTTTAGTTAAATCATTTTAATATTATGACTAATTATTGAAATGCCACAAATAAAAGTAAATTCAGTCCGATTTAATAAATTTTTAAAACGTGTGTTTAGTTTTAGAGGCTTTGGCGGATTTTCGGCACGGGTTATAAACTTTTGATTATTTTGAAATTTGACACATAATTTTGTATAGGTACCCAAAATGAAACAATAATATTTCAAGCCCTTTAATTTTTTCATTTATAAATACAAGAATTACAGACAATTTTCAACGATTTTTTACGATTTATGGTAGTTTTACGAATTATAGGATCCCAATTAGGACCCTTAGAGAAGTTTGATCACTCGTATATTTTCAGATATTTTTTTGTTTACACCTAAATGAAAATTTTAAGAAAATTTTGAAACCTAAATGAATATTTTAAGAATACCTAATATAACATATTTAAATATATACATATTTTTTTTTTCAATTTAAAATGATCCCTAAAACCCAATAGTATTAAGGGAATTTAGAAGTTTGAAATTTGCTGCATTTTTCTTAAATTGTACATAATTGTACATAATACCAAACTTTTTATCGAATTTTAGACATCATTTTGTATTAACATTTTGGTTTCGCAAAAAATAAATCAAAACCCCCTATGAAATTGGTACTCTTCAAATATCTCGCTTGAAGATTAGAAAATTTTAAGTGGCTTCTACTTAATTTAAAATTGATTTCAAAGATACGCTTGCAAAGTAAACAGGTCGTAAAAGGTTTATTTTTGGCGTGCCAATTAC
The DNA here is from genome assembly GCA_958510825.1 of Brachypterus glaber. Lineage (NCBI taxonomy): Eukaryota > Metazoa > Arthropoda > Insecta > Coleoptera > Kateretidae > Brachypterus > Brachypterus glaber. The sequence continues at coordinate 27,811,316 of OY294050.1, forward strand.
AATATTTTTTTATAATTATTTCCCAATTTCCTGGGAATTCATAATTGTCAAAGAAACAAAAAATAATAACATGAGTAGGTGAGGAAGAAAAAAGAAAAAAGTGATTTTTAAGTGACGAAGGTTGGTTTTAATATATCTAAGATATATCTAAGTACTATACCGGGTACCCGGGTGTCACAGATCCAATGTACACATCCCTTAACTTCTGTATTTGTAAAGATAAAATTTTGAAATTTGGTACCTATAATGTACTTAAGAAACTTCAACTTTTAAGATATTAAGCAACATTTTGCTGTAAAACCGGAAGTGCTGAAAACTTTCACATTTTAACTGCGACTTCTAAGTGCCTTACATTTTTGGATTTTGTTCACTTTTCTGAAAACATTGATACCACATAAGTGACATTTCAAATATTAAATGTTATTTTAATTTTGTTTTAATTTTTTTAACTAAGTGCGCCATAACATCTTTAATAAACTCTAATGATCCAATTTTAGATTTTAAGCTTTCACGGCCATTAAGATATAAAGAACTTTCACTTTCGGGTTTAGACCGTGTTAATGGATTTTCACTTTCCGACGTTTCGTCTCTTACTACTAGAGACATCTTCAGGGATTAATCTGAAACTAAGTTTCGAATCAACTTGTGTCACTATTTATGACGAGTTGTGGTTATTCACCCGTGACGAGGTTTTTCCTATCAAAGACTTCCATATTGCAGGTAAGTGGTAACCAGTGTCCCGATTGATATTGTTAGGATGCTTGATGATTTCTATCGATTCCCGTATCTTCCTTGGCATTTTTCTGTTTTCTGTTAATATTTGTTTTGTTTCAGACAAATTGATTTTATGACCTGTTTCATGTACATGTTCGGCTACTGCCGATAAGGAAATTTGTTTCTTTCTTATATTGCGCTCATGCTCTTGAAGTCTTGTAGAAATTTTTCTCTTAGTTTCACCTATGTAAACCGTACCACAGGAGCAGGGTATTTTATATACGCCTTCTGAAATAGTGACACAAGTTGATTCGAAACTTAGTTTCAGATTAATCCCTGAAGATGTCTCTAGTAGTAAGAGACGAAACGTCGGAAAGTGAAAATCCATTAACACGGTCTAAACCCGAAAGTGAAAGTTCTTTATATCTAATGATCCAAACCAGAAATGCTAAAAAAATAATTTTCACTTGTATAACTCTTTAAATTATTAGATTTTAAGCGATTCTCGAATTTGGTACCCATGTATACCCGTCGTAACATGGTACCATTTAAAAATGCAAGAAATATGGAAACTATCTATGCACTAACTTTTTATACAAGTCGAATAATTACACAGGTTTACAAAAAAAAAGTCAGGACTATTTGACCGGAGTATGGTATTCCTAGGTATTTTGGCGCCCTGAATCAGATCCCGGGGTCAGTTTTGCCCCATTACGTCAGGAAAACGAGATTTCAAGGTCATTTGAGGTCAAAATGGTGATTTTTTGGAAGCGGCCCCGCGACAATATCTTAAGCGACCTGTTAACTTCACGGGTAACTGTGTAGGTCTTGAATACTTTCTGAACATTGAGATGTTGTCCCGAGGCCGCTCCCAAAAAATCACCATTTTGACCTCCAAATGACCTTAAAATCTCGTTTTCCTGACGTGATGGGGCAAAACAAATAGTCCTGACTTTTTTTTTTGTAAACCTGTGTTATTCAAATTAAAATTGGTAATTATATTTTCCAATTTTAATTTTTAATTAAACTTTTAAACGGTACCATGGTACCATGGGTGTACATAGGTACCAAATTCCAGATCCGCTTAAAGCCTCTTAATTTAAATAATTTTACAAGTTAAGACAAAATAATTTTTTTTTAGCCGTTCTGGTGTTCATAAGAGTTTATTAAAGATTTCATAGGGCACCTAATTAAACAAATTAAAACAAAATTAAAATAAAATTTGACATTTGAAATGTCACTTATGTGAAATCAGTATTTTCAGAAAAGTGTACAGATTCTAAAAATGTAAGGCATTTAGATGACGCACTTAAAATGTGAAAGTTGTCAGCACTTCCGGTAAAATCGGAAGTAGCAAAATCTTGTTTTATATGTCAAAAGTTGAGGTTCCTTATGTACATTACATGTACCAAATTTCAAAGTTTTATCTTTACAAATACAGAAGTTAAGGGAGGTGTACATTGGATCTGTGACACCCTGTATAGTTTCAACACAAACTAAAAAATCGCAAACTTCAAAGTGAATATTTTATCCAAATTATAGTTAATTGAATAAACTGCTTACGGCTAAAACTAATATGTATTTTTATTAAAGTTTAATATTTAAAAATATTTGCATCTAAAATCAAAACTAAATTGATTTTACATTTTTTAATTGTTGTTAAGGTTGGTCAAATATCAATATTTTTTTTGGATAGAAAATTTTTACTTTTGAATAGTAAAAAACGTAAAGCTTACCTTCTGTTGGAGATTGTGTGGATATAGAACCCATGGTCATATGGTCGTGGGTCACATCTTTGACATCTTGGACCAGTATACAATTTGAGGAATCCATATTTGGCTTCATAGAACTGACAGCTGAAACGAAAAAAGGTTTTCAGTAAGTATATACGTTAATTTACATATACATAATAAATTTTTAATAAGCTGTAATTTACATAATATTAATTATATACCAAGGTAAAGAAGACATTTTTTATAGCCGAGCGTATTAAATCCCGAGGTGCGTAGCAGCAAGGGATTTAAGAGTACGAGGCTATAATAGTCTTCTCTACCGTGGTTTATATATTATTTTTTTCACTACTAGCACTATTTAGGTATTTTTATTCAAATAATAAAATAAATTATTAACAGATATAATATTTCTTGAAATTTTCATAAAAATCAAGTAGCCTTGATCAATGACATTTGCTCAAATAAATACTTTGAACTGACGTTTAAATATTTAGTTTTTAAAAATTCTTTTTTCATAATATTTAGCTAATTATTGATTGTATTAATTGGTAATAATTATAATTAATTATATTTAATAAATAGAAAGTATTTAAACCTATTTTATTGGGTTTAATTAGTAAAAATTGAACAAAGAACTGAAAAATCTAAAGTGACAGAAATCAATTGTTTATAAAATTTACTCCTACTAGGAGAGAAAAAATTATTGCTATAGGTGAAGAAAATTGATTTTACAGTCTGAAAACATGATAAATAATCGTATTTTCTAAAGCTAGTAGTGAAAAAAAGTGTTTACCGGGCTTTCTACTCTAGTAACTTTACACACCAAGTGCTCTAATGGGAAAAAAATTGCGCAGTATCAACGACGATATTAAATATCAATTTTTTTTAGAAAAAAATCCTAAAATTTTCAGATCGATCGGGCTTTACTTGTGTGTCTACAAAAAATGAAACAAATACGGACAAAAATTTATAAGTTATTCAGAATTTATTAAAAATATTCGTGTGTAAAATATTTGATGCCGGTTGGGTTTAGACAATTTTGGGTTTAGATAGAGCTGTGATAATAATAATTGATAAATAATTTATAATTTATTTATTGAAAATGTATGTTATTGTCAATCAGATATCATTTTGATAAAACTTATTGAAGCTAATTATTGAAATATTTATTTAAAATTTAATTAATTTTCATTTTAATGATAATACTAATTTCAGTGTTGGTTAGTTTATCGTCATGCGGGTTTTGATAATTCAATGGAAAATAGTTTTAAATTACGATTAAACCCGTATTGTTATTTTGGTTTTCAAAATATGCTTTTTGGATTATCTTTATACTAATTAATATTAACATACAAACTGTAAATCTCATTAATTAATTCAAAAAACAAAATATCTTATTATTTTTGTAAATTATCTGTTTATTTATAATAATAATATTTCATACAGGATGCTTCTTGAAATTTATTTAGGGTTATTTGTGATAAACATTCGGAAATAAAGCAAATAAAAACTTTATTGCATTACATAATCAACGTTTCACCTAATATTTAGGCTTCTTTAGGGCTAAATTATTAAATATGCATTAAAACAAACAAATTAAACAAAAACATTACATCAACAATTTATTTTTATTGTTTATACTAGTAACTTTTCAAGGTTTCTCAGAACAAATTTGATACTTAGTTCAAGCTAAATCTTCCTAGATAAAGGAATGTATCGGATATTGGGCTACATCCACAAAATAATAAAAAAAAATATAGATATATAAAAATATTTACTTTCCCAAAATTTCAGCTCTTAAAATGGCTTGAAATTCTTTTTTTGATTTTTTTTTTTGAATTACGAATAAATTCGTAGAGAAGTACAGGATAATATCCTATATTATGTATATTATGCAACATAACAAGTTAGATAGTGAGAAAAATAATCCTTTTTGGTCAAAAAAATGGAGTTAAGAATTCGGGTGTTGTGCGTTGTTGCCAAATTTAATAATCATTTAGGCGATAAAAATAATCCAGCTTATGTGCGCGTTTCGTACGTTACAAAATTTGGAAGTGTACTTATGCACATGAGATAATAAAAAAATAAATAAATATGATTTTCAGAAATTATTATAGTTGTTACGTACGATACCAAAATTTTTACGTACGTTACCTGAAGGTTTTCACCAAATTTCAAACTGAATTTGGGAAAACTACCTATACGTTAAATTTTTCTTCTGTAGGGAATATACTACATTTTTTTTTTTGCAGTTGGTCGTGGTTCATTTAGGGGTCGTTTAGAGGACCTAAACTTTTAATTTAGGGTTTTTTTGGACTTTTTATTTTATCATAACAGTTTTGGAAATGCTGGATGAATTTTAAACTTAAACCTTACCCAGTATCTAAATAAATATATAATAATATTTATTTTTTTATGCTGTGGTAGCAGTTGGTGCCGAATGATCCTAATCAGTTTTTCCTCATTTAGCATTTTTTTAACAAAAATATATTTACAAAAATTAATTTTTGGCATTCACCAAAACTCCCTAGTAAAACGATATTCTTCTTTGCAAAATATAACACAGGCCAACAAGGATTTTGTGATCGTATGTTTTTATTTTCTGGCTTAGTTAAAACTCACTGACTGCCAAACAAGCGTTTTTTTTGTTTCCATCACGTATAATTGTTTTGAGCTAGGAGCCATGTCAAAAATCTCATTCATTAACATGAAGTGTAGAATTTTTAAGTTGTGGACATTGGTCTACATCAAAAGAAGCCATTTTACACATTTTTAGCAACATCAAAAGAAAAAGGAAATTTTGGACCACTCTAATGTCTAATGTTTTTTGATTTTTTTTTAATTGTACGTTATTTTATTTAAAATCAGCGGTATCAAAAATAGTCGTAAGCAAAAATTCAGAATTTTTTCCTCGTTTTTTTTTTTTGGGCCACTGTGAGGTTGTTCAAAACCCTTACATGATAAACAAAAACGGAAGTTATATTCGAAATCAACATAACTTAATTACCTGTCAGATCCAAATCAACTTTTAAAAGTTTAAAATTTGTTGACCTGTGTAATTAGTTATCTTTTTTACGTAAATTTAAAAATAACCACAAGTCAATGGTAGCGCCTTCGCTATATTTTGCAAATTTTATAAATATGTTATACAGTGTGTGTCTAAAGCTTGCCCCCCTTTAACTTTTGAACGGCGTTAGATATCATCTTAAAATTTGGAATACGCAAATAACAATAATATTTTTTGGTATATATTTGATGTTTCATCACAATGGATGTAGGGTAAATATGTTTTTAATAGAAAGGGGGGACGTGTGATGCATTTTAAAACTTATTACATTTTTCTTTGAATATAGCACAATCCGTAAGCGAATGAAGGAATATAAAAACTCTTACGGTATATAGCACAGTAAGGGGTTTATTTTTAGTTATATCAACATAATAATACACAATTTACTATAAAATATTAAATTATTACATAACAATTAAATTATTGGATGTAAATTATTGTTTTTTATTAAAACTTTTGGTTATTATATAATTTATATAAAAATATGAATGTATAAAACTTTAGTCGCAATTAAAGTATAGTCTGCAACACTTGTAAAATGGCTGTTCCTCACTTACGGGCCGTCCCGCTCGTCGCTATCGCAGCTCGGGCGACAAACATCCACTTGTTCGGAATATGCATCATTCTACACTTGTTATAGAAGTTTTCTCAGAAAACCTACTTAGAATTTGGCAATTTGTACTGCATACCCAATGGGTATGGGTATGGGTATTACCCATTGGAGATGATATCCAAGCGTTTGGACTTTTATTATAATCTAAAAAGTTCAATCAATCTAGGAGAGATTCACCCAAATTTCCTTAGGGAAATCTCAGCGAGCGACATTATTATCTTACAAATTTAATTCTAAACATCTATGTTATTTCTGGATTAATTCAAGATATAGCCTTTTAACTACACTGCATTTTGTAAAATTTGAAAAAGATATTAATTAATAATTATAATTAATAATTATAATGCGATTTTCTTATTATTTTTTTAGAAATAAAAAATAGTCGTAAACAAAAGTTCAGAATTTTTTCCTCGTTTTATTTTTTTCTTGGGCCACTGCGCGGTTGTTCAAAACCCTTACATGATGAACAAAATTGATAATTATTGATGTAATAAGAATTATTATAAATAAATTTTAAATTAATAATATTATAACAATATTTTTAGTAATAAAATGTACAATCATAAAATTTAAAGTAATGAAAAATGATTTTATAGAGTTTTATAAAATGTCTTTTATTAGACAGTGATATATATTTATATTGCTTGTTATTAAATATACATTAACTGTAAATTATCAACCATTTTAAACAAATTGTGCTATTATATTTTTAATGTATTGTATTTTATTATAGATTTATATTCAATTATGGATCAGGATATTGTTAAATGTATGCATAATAATATAATAATCATTATAAAATAATATACATTAAAAGTATGTGATATACATACCAAGCGGTCTAAAAGTCACCCACTCTCTTAACTTTTAAACGAGTTGAGATATCGACTTTAAATTTTAAATACGTAAATAAGACAGTTCAAGCTATTTTTTTACATATACTTGATATATAAGTCGTTTGGCACATTGTTTTAAAGCCTTTACTTGCCCATAACTGTTATATTTTTTATTTTTTTTTTGAGGGTTTAAAATGGGGTTAAAATAGGAATTTTCGTCAGTTTCTTGAAAAAATCAAACAATTTTTAATAAATGATTAATTTCATGATGACAAACCGTACATTATAGTTTTAAAGTAATTTTAAATTATATATGAAAAATTTCAAAGAAAGTTTCAAAATACCGCATTTTTAGTAAAAACAATGAATAAATCAACACTTAAAAAAAATTAAAAATTAAAAATATATAGAATCAAGTAGATAATTTTATTTGATTTAAAATAATGTATCACACAACTTTCCTTTCCATTAAAAAAAAATCCCCCTATGCACCCTGACCATATTTTAAAAGCTATAAATATCAAATATGTATCTAGTTTAAGTTGTCTTATTAGTGTTTTAAATTTGAAGTCGATAACTTACTTCGTTTAAAAGTTAAGAGGGAATTGTGACTTTGGACAACCCTGTAATTTGTTCTTCGTATTAATTTTAATGCATACATTTATTAAACTTTTAAACTAGTTTTAAATGTATAAACCAACATCTTAAAAAAAAAATAAAAAATAAAAAATATATAGAATCGAGTAGAGAATTTTATTTGATATATAATGTATCACACAACTTCCCTTTCCATTAAAAAAATCCCCCTATGAACCCTGACCACATTTTAAAATCTATAAATATCAAATATGTATCTGGTTAAAGTTGTTTCAAATTTGAAGTCGATAACTTACTTCGTTTAAAAGTTAAGAGGGAAATGTGACTTTGGACAGCACTGTAATTTGGTCTTCGTCTTAATGTTAATGCGTACATTTATTATACTTTTAAACTAGTTTTAAATGTTATGAATACAAATTTCAAAAACAAAATTGCAATAGCAATTTTTTAGCAAAAATTTAACAATTAAAAAATAATTAATATATGGTTAAGAAGAAAACTGAATAAACCTTAAAATGATGTATCTAAAGACCCCTTTTCCTTAAAAAAAAACAGCTTGCCCCTTGCCTCCATTAGCAACAAATAATTCTGGTTTGTTCGTTCAAAAGTTAAGGGGGGGGGGAAGAGGGGCCAAACATAAACTATATCTATAAAATATAAAATTGAAGAAGTCTTACCTGCAAAATAAGCCACCATAGCGGTGAGGACGACGGCCAAAAATATAAGACCAATACTCAGGCATTTCCAGGAACACCGGTGTTGGCATCTTTTATCTATATGAAATCTGGACGGCGAGTAGGGCGAGTAGTGCGAAGTGGTTGATGCGGGCGCGGGTCGGATGGGAAACACTGGCATCACGATGGGGGCCTGGGGGCCGTTGCCGCATTGCTGCAGAGTCCCGCTCGAGATCTGTTGCGAGAGCTGAGTTTGTTGGATACCCGGACCGAGCCTGAAAATAAAAGATGAATTTTATTAATTGGGTTTGGTTTCAGTAGTTATTTTATTTTAAATTTTTAATAAATTAAATGCGTCTTTTGTGTTGTGAGAATAATAGTATAGTATATTCTGTAACAAGTGTCATTTTAATTAATAAAATTCATTGTGATTTTTTATTAAAATAAGCATTAAGATCTCCATCGCCACCTCTATCGCTATTCTAAAGAAGTCGTAGAAAAAATAATATTTTTATATTAATAAAATCTTGTATATGATGGAAAATTTTCGGCAACACAACTGGGATTTGAACTCTAGACTTTCCACATTCACTATCTGTACTCTAGACTTCCACTATCCCAGTTTTTGTTTTAGATAAGGTAACAGTATATTTCTACTATTTCATTTTGTTTTAAATTTTTACCTATTTTTATAAACTTGAGGATGTATTCACCCCCTATATAACCTTATTTACGCCACTGTAGCGAGAAAAATATTTAATTACTTTTTTACATAAACAAAAAGTCAATGTTGGCGCCTTCGCCATATTTGTAAATATAATTAAATCTCAAATTTACTCCAAAGTCCAAACGGAATTTTTACTCAAAAATTTTCTTCTTGTACACATTAATTAAACATAGCCTGCTGCAGTGTATTTCTAATAAATATGACCTAAAATTCTTTAGGTAGCTGACAGAAGTTTCATTAGATTTAAAATTGGCTACCAGGCAAACTGGAAAATAAAAATAACCAGAAGTCAAAGGTGAAGCCTTCGCCATATTTACAAATTCAGTTAATAATAATACAATTACTTTTATTTAAATGGTAAATTTTACAAATAAATTACCTTTGTATAAACATTTCTTTTTAACATACTATAATTTAACGCTATTTAATATGACGTGAAGTGTTTTAGTTAGCTGACAGAATTTTTAGTATGGTCCATCCAGTCATGCAAGATAGTTTAAAAATTTCCGCGACATTTAGGCCACATGATTGGTTAAAAACACGTATGTTTTAGACTATAATACATTGAGATATTTTTCACAGCATCGCATTCTTATGTACTATGCTTGTTATGCGAGTCTCTGGACAGGCCTTTGGGTACAATATGCAGGAAAACAGTACCGACATCTGTTATATTTTTGATACACTACGACTTTTGCAATCTTCTTTATCTCCATGCATGCATGCAGATTTTCAAGCGCTCTGTTGTGAAAAACAGGCCGCGTCCCTTACTATTACGCATGACTGGATGAACTATACATTTAAATATGGATACAAAGCAAACTGAAAAATGCTCTAGCCTATACCGAAAATCAAAAATGCTTTGTTGCCATTATTTCAAAGTAGTGTTCAAACCCTTATTGTAAAGTTAAATGCCAATAATTTCGTATTAAATTGCTATCTAATTTTATAAACTTGAGGGATATTTGCTCCCCATACACTGTAAAAACTGCATGTAAAATAATGTAAAAGTACATGAATTTACATAGTACGGAATAGTAAATTTACTATTCTGGACTATGCATAATTCATGAATTTATGTAAAAGAATGTAAAATAATGTAAAATAATGTAAAACAATGTAAAAGAATGTAAAAGAATGTAAAAGAATGTAAAAGAATGTAAAATAATGTAAAAAAATATATTTACATTGATTTACATATTTTTACATGATTTTACAATGTCGGGCTATGTTATTTTAAGATGCGCGTGCGCTTTGGACAATAACCAAGAGGCGTCGCATCATGAGACGGACCGTTTAATATTGTTATTGTTAGAGAGATAGCGACGCATGCTGCTAGGTTAAAGTGTTAAAAGTGTAAAAAAAGGTAAATATTATTTATGTACGATATTTAAATGCTTTATTTGTGGTCTAAAATTTACGTTCATTATAAATTACGATCTTTATCAACCAATAGATCTTTAAAGAAGTTAAGCAGTTTATACTCGTACTAAGGGTGCAAATCGTTTGGTTTATTAAACCAAATGAACTTCACGCTACGATATTTCAAAAAAGCTTTGAAACAGAGACTTGTAATTTGGAACAAACATTTTCTAAGTAGTAAATATTTTTTTTCAAATTTCAAAAAGTCCAAACCATTCTGGACTATGTAATTTTTAGCGTTCCGGTCTATGCAAAATATTACCATTCTGGACTATGTAATTTTTACCGTTCCGGTCTATGCAAAATATTACCATTATGGACTATGTAATTTTTACTGTTCCGGTCTATGCAAAACATTACCATTACGGACTATGTAATTTTTACCATTCCGGTCTATGGCAACATATTACTATTTACGGACTATGTAATTTAATGTAATTTATTTTTACCGTGTACCTCAAATTTACTCCACTGTAGCAAGAAAAAAGTAAATTTACATAAATATAAAAATAACCAGGAGTCAATGTTGGCGCCTTCGCCATATTTGCAAATTCAATAAAACCCGGTAAAATGGTTAGGTAGCTGACAGAATTTTTATTAAATTTAAACATGGCTACAAAGCAATCTAGAAAAGGCCCTAGCCTATAGAGAAAATTAAAAATGCTTTGTTACCGTTATAATTTAAAAGTGGTAACCAAACCCTTATTGAAAAGGTAAATGCCAACCTAATATACAAACTCAAGCGAACTTTGTCAAAACATAAAATAATTATAGAGCTCTAAAGCTGTATAATTTTCTAGAAAATAGTTTAATGGCTTATAATAAATATAATTGGCCATGATAAAATTAGGTAGGTAGCTATATATTATTATAATTAAACACAAAGAAAAATTTACTTTAATTAAAGCCAAGATGACTAAAAGTCATTTTAATAAAACCATGCAATTTAATGTGCGATTTGTATAAAAAAAATCTTTTCTTCTTTGACGTAAAGTGTTTTCTCAGTCTTCGGTATTTGAAGTAAAATAGTGTATAACTTAATTTAAGAGTATATTACTTTTCCCAAGAAAAGTCTTGCGTTTGGACTTTTTGGTTGGTAAAAAAATTTCGCTTTATACAAAAAAATTATTTGGGTTATGGAATTCACGTATTTCAAATTTTAAGTTGATAGCTTAAGCCGTTCAACAGTTAAAAAATGGTCCGACTTTAAACACTCACTCTATAAGTTATAATACAGTTAACTAAAAATACAAATTATTGTACTGAAAAGAATGATTTGTATAAAATCTGGCTTTAAATAAAAACAATAATTTTAAGAAATAAATATCTTTTTTGAAGAACATTTTTTTTTGTTTAAAGTTAGTACATATTATAACATACTATTAGTAATAGTTATTTGCGCTTCTAGTAGAGATAAGTGAATTTTTCTGTGAGGTTGTATTTTGTGGACCGAAGCGGAGCTGAGGTCCATAAACACGACCGAAAACAGAAAAAAACTTACCTGCGAGTAGTGTATTACATTTTTCTCACTACCAATGAGTTAAAATCTTATTTTATTAATAATATTTTTGACATTTATATTTGTAACAATTCAAGAAATCATTTTTTTATGGAATCACTCTATAAAATTGGAAATAGTAATCTTGTGTCTAGATGTCCCCCCGCGGTAAATGTAAGCACACTTAGTGTCATGCGGTAAATCGTTATTTTTATCTTTAGTTACGGTTTTGTTTGTCTTGATTTAATCTATCACTAAGTATGCTCGTTATCGTACTTTCCATTACTGTCGACTTTTTGATTAAGTAATGTCAACTTACTCAGTTGGTAGTGCGAAATAGTATATTCTATAACTAGTATGGAATAGACAATATTCCGCGAGAGCGGAAAGTTTGTCATACGAGCCGGCAGGCGAGAATGGCGGTCCCGCGAGCGCGGAATGGCTATTCCATACGTGTTGTAGACTATACTTTTTCTTCGACTGCAAATATGAAACACTGCATGGCTTTAAACTACGGACAAGGTTAAAAACAATGTTTTTTGTGACTCGACATTGTAAATGCAACAAAACACATATTGTTAAATAAAGAAATTAATGTTATTTAATAATTTTATCAAATCAGTACTTAAAACATATTTTTATTTAATTTTAGCACATATTTACAAATTATAATGCAAAAATTGAAGGTTATGTCAGATTGTTGTGACAGATATCAGGTTTAAATATTTAACAATAGATCGAGCAGTTTTAACTTTTTGAACTAAATTGATAAAAAATAAATAATAAAGTTTATGTAATTTTTACGAAAAACTTTAAATTGCATTAAATTATTCAATATTTTATGGTAAAATATATATGTTTTTGCTAATTTTGCTACAGTTTTCTTTACTTTTATAAAAAAGAAATGGCACTACATGTGCTCATTCTAATACTTGATACGGAATATTCATACCGTATCTAGAGCTAGAATGGATTCACTCTGTGTTTGAAAAGTGTGTGTATTTGCTTACATTCTAAAGCAGTCGTAGAAAAATGGTATGTTCATTGTAACTAATTAAAGTTGAAAACATGATAATTTACCAAATTCATATCGGGTCAGTCAGTTATTGTTAAAAAACAAAAACCCAAATTTTAAACAATGCTATAACGAGAGCTTTATGAGGGTTTGTGGTCCGTTTGAACCTTGTACAACGTGCCTTTCAAGATCTGGCATATTTATGTTTGCTGAAGACCCGAGGCTGCTATAAAATAAAACGATTTTTTTATTGTTTTAATGGAATTGTACTTTTATGCTGCGGGCGAATTTAAAATTGTCGGTTGTAAATAATGAGGAATTTCGAGAAAACATTTAAGGTTTCGTGGAAACAAGTCATGCTGAAATGATTGTAAATAATAAATTTCAAGATTTTATTAGAAGAATAATATAAATTTAAAATATATTATTTTAGACAGATATTTTATATTTTAAAATTTGAAAATGTGTTTTCTAGTTTTAATATATTTTTAAAAACTAGATAAACTTTTTTTAATAACAAACTGGAAATAATTACAAGCCTTATTGCATACAACTTTTTATTTGACTCGTTTTTGTTTCCAATTCAAAATCAAAAAAGAGAAAAATAATATTTATTTATATATGGTAGACCCACAGAAGTGGGTAGATCCGGTGCCTGTTGCATTAGGGTGGTCCAAAAAAATTATTTACTTATTCTTTTTCCAAACCCTAAAATCACGCAAATATCGATAAAATTTGTATAAAACCAGCCCTAAAGTTTGTAATTTTATAAAATTTAAAAGCCTTGATATCTATTGTTTTTTTAAGTATCAAAATAAGCCTGCAAAATCTTAGCCTGATCAAAAGTTTCTAATGTCATGCCAACAAGTCCCCGAAACCCCAAAATTGCCCCAAAATTCCGAACAAGTGCATTTTATATTAATTTATGCTACTGGCGAATTATAAATATTAAATAAAAAAGTTTATGTTACTTTTTTTTCTATATAAACCTATTTTAGTTGTTTTAAACTATCACGATAATCTAAGCAACGAGTTTGGGGTCTAAGCGCCATTAAACATCAACATTTTAACAAAAATCGAAAATTTTAATAATATTTTCAAATGGCGCTTAGACCCATAATCGTTGCGTAAAATATCATAATATTTTAAAATAGGTTTATATAAAAAAATGTGACATAAAAACTTTTTTATTTGATATTTTTAATTCGTCAGTAGCACAAATTAATAAAAAACTTACTTTTTTGGAATTTAGGGGCAATTTCGGGGCCTTGTTGGCGCGGGTTAGAAACTTTTGATCAGGCTGAGATTTTGCAGGCTTATTCTTATACTCAAAAAAAATATATATAGACATCAAGGTTTTTAAATTTTTTAAAATTACAAAGGACCCTAGGACCCTAAAAGTACCACTTAGGGTTATCTATATAATTTTTTTTACTCTAGGGGCGTTCTAAAGACGACAAATCGAAAAGATTAAGTAAAAATTTTTTTTTGGACCAGCCTAATGTTGCATCTTTAACCCTGTTTTAGGTAGCTTTATGTGCTCTCCAAAGAACTTGGTTACGGAGGAATTTTTGTTTAAAAATATTATCCTCAGACAGAGGATCGAACCTCGGACCTCTTTGTTACAAAACCAGAGTCGTCCTAACTGAGCTCTGAGCTACCACTAAAATATTGATAATATTAGTGTACTAATTAAATATCATGAACATAAAATTTAAGTGAGGTATAAGTATGTTTTGTTTTCTTTTAAAACTCTTGTTTGGTTAAAGTGTCTCAATTTTTATTCAAAATAAATACAACAAGAAGAAAAGAAAAACAAATTTGTTAGCTATACTTGTGTAAAAACCCTCAATACATATACATAATATATATTATGTGCTGTTTTAAGCAGTTATATGCGTTTGAAATAAAATGAGATTTTTCCGTATTAAAATAGAATTGAAAATATACTTTTGCTTCTTCAGGCAATTTGAAAACGATTGTAAATAATATAAAGTTAATGTAACAATTCGTATATACGAACATATCGCTTTCCTATTTTGAGAATTTTCAAAATTTCGGAAAGCCTTGTATTCGTGCAAAAATTTTAAATTTTTTTTTTTGCGAATTTTTGCGAATTTTTGTGTTTTATGACGTTTTATGTCGATATAAATTAATTTCAAGCAAAAAAAAATTGTCGGTCGATCGGTCGGTCGATCGGTCGATCGGTCTGTCCGGGAAATCTTGTAAGCACGATAACTTAAGAACGCTTTAAGCTAGAGACTTGAATTTTGGCATACAGGTATGTTACCAAAAGTTCTCGCTCGGGATTGTTTTTGGTGAACATTGGCGTGCGGCAAGGGGGGCAAATGGGGAAAATACATTTTTTTAGAAAAAATTTAAAATTGCTATATAGAGGTTTTTAAGGTTGCTGAAATTGAATCTGATAATAAAATTTCTCTAACTCCACCCCCGAGGGGGTGAGGGGGTAAATATTTTGAAATGTTTTCCAAATTTTCGTGAAAATTTGTAGATAGGGGTTTTTGAGGTTGATAAAAATGAATCTTGAAATATATTTTTTGAAACCCACCCCCTTAGGGATGGGGGGTGATTTTTGTGAAAATTGGTATATTGACGTTTTTGAGGTTGCTGGAAGTGAATCTGATAATAAAAAATCTATTTTACGCGCAGGTGGTAAAATGGGAAAGCTTTTTTACTGGCAGTGTATTTTTTATTAAGTTTCGAAATTTTCTGCGATGATTTATGATTATTTTGCTTTCCCATTTTGAAAATTTTCAAAATTTTGGAAAGCTTCATATTCGTGCAAAAAAATTCAATTTTTTTAACGTAAATTTGCGTTTTATGTCGTTTTATGTCGATATAAATTCATTTCAAGCAACAAAAAAAAATTCTCTGTAGATCAGTCGGTCGATCGGTCGTTCTGTCCGGGAAATCTTATAAGCACGATAACTTAAGAACACTTTAAGCTAGAGACTTAAAATTTGGCATACAGGTATGTTGTCAAAAGTTCTCGCTCGGGATTGTTTTTGCTAAACATTGGGGCGCGGCAAGGGGGGGCAAATGGGGAAAAATACATTTTTTACAAACATTTGAAAATTACCATATAGGAGTTTCTAAGGTTGCTAAAATTGAATTTGATAATAAATTTTTTTAACTCCAGGGAGTAAATATTTTTAAATATTTTTAATATTTTCGTCAAAATTGGTATATAGAAGTTTTTTCGAGACGAATATGAATCTAATAATATTTTTTTTTCTAATTTTATCCCCTTAGGGGCGGGGGGTAGTTTTTTTGAAAATTGGCGTATTGGGCTTTTAGAGGTTGCTGAAAGTGAAACTGATAATACAAATATTCTAACTTCACCCCCCGAGGGGCGGGGTAGTTTTCATAAAAATTGGCATATTGGGGTTTTTGAATTTTCTGAAAGTAAATTTGATAACAAAAAAATTCTAACTCCACCCCCTAAGGGGCGGAGGGTAGTTTTCATGAAAATTGGTATATTGGAGTTTTCGAGCTCGCTAAAACTGAATTAAAAAAAAAAATTTATAAATCTACCTCCTTAGGGGCGGGGTGTAGTTTTCGTTTAAACTGATATATCTATTGGGGGTTTTAAAGTTGCTAAAAGTGAATCTAATTATAAAAAAATCCATTTCACGCGCGGATGTGAAAAATGGGAAAGCTCTTTTACTGGGCAGTGTATTTTTTATAAATTTCAGAATTACAACCTTACAGACTCCTAATAAAATATAAAATTTTCCAGAATCTAACTCTAGAATTTGTGAGATTTTGTAGAAAAAAAAACTAGAATAAAATATTACAAAAAATCAAAAAAAAATCTTACTTTAATTATATTTTTTTTTTGTCTGGATTTAGGCATAAATTCACCCTATAGAGTGTATTTGTGACACTAGTTAGGAAGTTAATAAGTATTAACTGTTATTTTATTGGCGCCCACCTGTTGGACCCCGCAATAATCAACTAAAAAGAGTTTTAACCTCTTTACAAGCTTTTACCGTTTATGACAATATTATCAAAATTATTCAGATTTTTTACGTATTAATACCTGCGATCAAATTAGTTTATTTTAAATGTGGTACTTGTACAGACTAATATGATCATACTATATATAATTCAATGCGTTTAAAGCGTATATGCATATAAAATGCAATAAAATACAATAATTTGTTTTGGGACTAATAATATCCGCCGTCAAATTTTTGCAATAATAAAAATATGGAGGATAATTGACAGTAAATTAATGTAATTACCATTAAACCAGAACAGTCAAATCTAATGCATATTAATATAGGAGTGGTATGAGAGGAGCTATTGTGATGTAAATTTGACAGAATAAAAGCCATTCAAAATTACAGGAGATAATCACTAGTGATTGCCTATACTGTAAAAAAACAATTTGACACTACACTGAAAATTCATTACTGTACTAAATACTGAAAGATTTTATACAAACTCGGCGCAGAAACTATCTGAGTAAAACATTGGATTCAAGGCAATGGTTTAAAAATGAATTTTAGTGTTATTTTATTACCCTTTGTGCTTTTGTTAATTTTTGTTTTTTTTTTGGTTTGACTAACTGTCATTTTAAGTCGTAGAAATAATTATAAGAAAATGTTTTTAATAATGAAAGTTTATTTAAAAATATAATAAAAGTAGGTTTTTATTCATAATGTGATTAAAAATAAAATTTTAATTTAGTTTGGACTTTTTGTATATCTATGGAATTTTGGTTTGGTGAGCTGGTGATAACTAATATTTATTTTTTAAATTCAATTATGGACCAGTAATATTTTAACTTGCCCAGAAAATAATCTGTTACGTCACGACGCGACGTTTACTATATAACTTTTATTGAGCACTGCCTTATATTTCTTAATTTTAACAAAAAATTTTTTGTCTGATGATACAGTTTCCTTTTTTAGGACTTTTCTTGTTCTTTCTACGATTTTTTTCTTGCATTTCAAAAATTATTTGGATATTTTTTAACGTCAAAATATTGTTTTGATTGACAAATTTGAGACACAAGGTGGTCAACATTACATAGGGAATTAAATTATTTCTGTCGACCGACCATACAACAAAAAAACAAATGAGCATTAACTCATATTCTGGACGAAGTTTTTTTGGAATCCCTCGTAACTTTAGTTATTGAATAAAGTTATTTTATACACAAGTATACCACTACAAAAGTGGTCTTCAAATGACATTAAAGATGCAGTGAGATGACAGTCTACTGCACTATTACTTGTCAAATTATTGTATCATATTTCTGAAACACCCTGTATATTCTTAAATGGTTTTCATTCTCAAATTTCCGTATTTTGTCGCGACGGTCACACCTTCTTTTTCGCGCCTCATTTCTAAGGCACTAGAGTGTGAAATTTGAATCAAGCTTCAAGTTTAAAAATAAGTTTCCGACACTAATGACGTTAATTTTACAATTTTAAACGACCATATCTAATGACAAAAATATCGAATATAGACTTTTCTTGGATATCTCCCATAAAAAATAGTTTTTAAGTAAGTGCATTTTACCGGTTGAGGATTATTTTGGAGATTGATACGAAGTCGAAATCTCCAATACTATCCGAAACCGGTAAAGCACTTAATGGCCGTGATGCTTATTACGTTTT
The DNA here is from genome assembly GCA_958510825.1 of Brachypterus glaber. NCBI lineage: Eukaryota > Metazoa > Arthropoda > Insecta > Coleoptera > Kateretidae > Brachypterus > Brachypterus glaber. The sequence continues at coordinate 27,829,863 of OY294050.1, forward strand.
TTGCAAGATTTCACAAAATAAACAATAATAACATTTATAAAAGATAAATTAAAACGTAAAATTTATTTTATTGTGAAAATCAAGTCAGTACCTTTGATAAAATTCAAGCCTAACAATGAGTTGCTACAGTATAATAAACAATGCTAAATTGTTAATTTAGTTTGACGTTTGTTCTGTGGTCTTCGTAAAATAAACATTTTTTGTAAAAAATGCACTAAGACAACGATTTTGAGCTGCAAGATGGGTGAATCATTGGATGCTTTACAATTATACCGGAAAAATCCAAGGATCAGTATGAAAATACAAAATTTTCAAACATGCAATTTTACAGTGAAAAAAATATGCGAAAACGTCATAGAAAAGTTACTGTTGGCTTAATAAATTATTATTTCCTTTGAAGAAGAAACATTGTAATTTAATTTTCAACTTTAATAAAGACTAATTTAAAGCCATAAAAATACAAAATTAATTTATTGTTTACTTACCGCCTCCAGATCGGTAAGTAATTTACTTACCGATCAGCAATTTGTCAACATAACCTACTGCTGTTATAATTAAGCTAGTAAACATGTAAAACTGCCCGATCGTGCAAAAAGGATTTTAACACAATATTGTACTAATACGCATTGCAATGTTTGTACGTAGGGGAAAAACAAATCGGAATTCTGGCTGAAACTATAATAACATAGGCACATAAAAAAAGGTATGTTTTCGCAGACAAGACAAACATTTCTATACGTTTTTGGGATCGCTGAATCCGAATCTGGGGTTGGTTTGACTCGGTCAGGTCGCATTTCGTTCCTAACCTCAAAAAAGTGATGAAATGTGTTTCAACTTTCATCACTTTTTGAGGTTAGCAACGAAATGCGACCTGACCGAGTCAAACTAACCCCAGATTTTGATTCAGCGACGTATAGAATTTCACGTTTTAATTTGTTTCTACTACCAGCCAAATTTTTAGAGAAATATCGGATAACTCGGATAAGCCGGATAACTTGATTAAGGGGTCACTTAAATATTACGGCACACTGAAATTCTTTTAAATGCCACTAAATCTGATTCTCTGGACCTATAATATTAAAATACCAAGAGAAAATGATAAATGTTGTGATTTTACCAAAAGGCGTTGTTTATTATTACTTAACGCTTAAAGTTTAACAAGATTTTCTTTAGTATTTCGTTTAAAATAAGGTTGGTTGGGCTCTTGGACGCTGAAATAAAAATATTACTTTTATTTTTTAGAAATTTATCTTTAAGATAATGACGTCACAACGCACTAACAGTGCGTTGTGACGTCAGAAGCTTGCCGAGATGGAAGGACAACTATAATTTAGCTTAGATGACGTTACAAATCTACAAGTTCTGTGTCTCTAAAAAGTAAAAAATAAAAACTTTTCGCAAAAAAAATGAACCGACTTCTATGTCTCTAAAAAGTATAAAATAAAAAATACTTAAGTCACAGCAAACAATAATAAAATAATAAAAACATAATTGTTAGTAATTAATTTAGGGAATGGTGAAATTGGCACCGACTTAAGTATTATTTATTTTTTACTTTTTAGAGACATAGAAGTCGGTTCATTTTTTTTGCGAAAAGTTTTTTTAATAAAAACCTACAAAACAAAAAAAAAACTCTAAATCAAAGTATTTTATGCCCTACATGGGGAAAACCAATAATATTTATGTGAAGTAATTATCCATCTGTATAAAAAGTATGATCGTTTTTTCCCTGCGGTCTACAATTTGTATCAATGATGTATTCATGTGGGTGAGGCTTATAATTGAACTAGCCCCAAAATTCGTTCGCCTATAAAATTACATTTTCATAAGTAATCAAAACACATACATGTCTCTGAGCTTGGGATTGGCAAACCTTAAAGGAAATATCCATATTTAAGCAAATAGAGATTTAAGGGGATTGGCATCTTATACAATATGCATATTTTTTGAGGAAAATTTTACAAAATTTTCTGTTAAAGGAGAATATAATTTTAATAGGGAATTTTGGGCTAAATGACAAAAATAAATTTTTGTTTAAAAAACACAAAATGATTAAAAGAAATAATGGAAAACTGATTTATAGGTTTTATTCATCAATAATTTTATAGGCCAACAAATTTTGGGCTAAATAACAAAAATAAATTTTTGTTTAAAAAAAAATACAAAAAGATTTAAAGAAATAATGTAAAACTGATTTATAGGTTTTATTTATCAATAATTACATAGTCCAACAAATTTTCAACTTTTGAAAGTTGATTTGGATCTGACAGCTGATTTTGGGTTATTTAGTTATGTTAATTTCGAAAAAAACTTCCGTTTTTGTCCTTCACCTAAGGGCTTGGAACAACCGCATAGTGGGCCAGAAAAAAAAAAACAGGGACAAAATTCTGAACTTTTGCATACGAATATTCTTGATACTAATTTTGAATTAAATAACGAAAAAAAAAAAAATCGGCACCATTAGGGTGGTCCAAATGTTTATTTTTGTTTCAATTTTTCTAAAAATGTGTCAAATGGCTTCTTTTGATTATGTTGATGTAGACCAATGTCCATAACTTAAAAATACTACACTTTATGTTAAAAAATAAGATTCTTGGCATGGCTTATAGCTGAAAAAAAGTATACGTCATGGAAACAAAAAAAAATGCTTGTTTGGCAGTCAGTGGGTCTTAACTAAGCCAGAAAATAAAAAAAACATGCGATTACAAAATCCTTGTTGGTCTATTTATTAATTTAATAAATAACAATTCTTTAAAACCTATTATACTATCGCAAATTTGGCTTTAGCGCATCACTTAACACACGAAATTATTAGGGCGATTTCTAATTCACCAATGAGGATTATTCTTTATCACTTTGTTTCTTGCGATGTTGTCATATCCTTTATTTTTCTATGTAGAAATTCGCAATTAAAAAAGTTAAAAAAAAGTATGTTCCGGGAAATCTTAAGAGCTAACATTTTGGGAAAGTAAGTACTTTTATATATTTTTAAGTGAGAAAAATCTTATTATTTTGCTTGTCTAGATCCTTTTGCTCGTTTGTAACAATTTTTTAAAGTGGTTTCGGTGAAGCTGGAGTAATTTTTTCTATACTCTTTTTAAAAATGTTTATTTAAAAAAAAAGGACAACCAGATTTGATTGAAAACAAATTTTTTAAGTACGACAAAATATTTATCTCGGTTGATTAAACCAAACCTAAAACCATCAAAATAAAAAAAAATGGCATATACACCCCTATGATATGAAGCCCTCAATATAATTACATTAGTTGAGAGGTTAAAAATAAGATTTTTTGATTGGTTTTGAATTAATTTATCCTTGAAAATTGTCCAGTTTTAGCCAATTTATGCAGTGTGAAGCCAAAGACAAAATTAGCCAATCAAAATTAGTAACAAATAGACCTAATCTTAACCACAAGTTTAGTATATATTATGATATAATTACATTAGTTGAGAGGTTAAAAATAAGGTTTTTTGATTGGTTTTAAATTAATTTATCCTTGAAAATTGTCCACTTTAGCCCATTTATGTAGTGCGAAGCCAACGTCAAAATAAGCCAATCAAAATTAGTAACAAATAGTCCTAATCTTAACCACAAGTTTAGTATATATTATGATATTATTACATTAGTTGAGAGGTTTAAAACAAGATTTTTTGATTGGTTTTTAATTAATTTATCCTTGAAAATTGTCCAGTTTTAGCCAATTTATGCAGTGTGAAGCCAACGTCAAAATTAGCCAATCAAAATTAGTAACAAATAGTCCTAATCTTAACCACAAGTTTAGTATATATTATGATATTATTACATTAGTTGAGAGGTTAAAAACAAGATTTTTTGATTGGTTTTTAATTGTTTTATCCTTGAAAATTGTCCAGTTTTAGCCAATTTATGCAGTGTGAAGCCAACGTCAAAATTAGCCAATCAAAATTAGTAACAAATAGTCCTAATCTTAACCACAAGTTTAGTATATATTATGATATAATTACATTAGTTGAGAGCTTAAAAATAAGATTTTTTGATTGGTTTTAAATTAATTTATCCTTGAAAATTGTCTACTTTAGCCAATTTATGCAGTGCGAAGCCAACGTCAAAATAAGCCAGTCAAAATTAGTAACAAATAGTCCTAATCTTAACCACAAGTTTAGTATCGATTGAAATACGGACCGAAACTATGTTTTAAAAGTCAGGTTCTAACCATTAATCATTTCTTAAAGTGTACCAGAATCTTGACCGAGTGTGATATTCACCCCAGTTTCTAAGTAATCTAGCACCCCCTTAAAGAAGAAATATGTTATAGGGGACTTTTGACCCTAAAGCAATCTTATGCAATTTTATATAGTATTTTATCAGATCAGATAGGGATCTAAATATTTATTTCTGACAACCTAATTTTCACAGCTCAATGGAAAAATTAATGACTTGGGGTCCATAGAAAGACGTTAAAATAAATAATGTACTGTAAAAATACCGTAATGTTATTTTTTTACAAAAAAAATATTTCAGCTCCAGCTAATAAAGACTCGCTATAATAAAGATTAGATCTCAAACAATAAAACTAATGCGAAACTTGGCCTGGAACATGGAAAAAATTAGTTAAAAGGTTGAAAGTAGTCATAAGGTCTAATTTTTATAGACATATTATTTTATTACCTTAAAGGTTATATATGTTATTTTACAAAATCTATTCTATAAAACTAATAATTACATATCGATTATCAAAAATTCGTTTTTTGGTTCCTTGAACTAACCAGCTCTGTACATGTTGACTAATAACGTTATGACTTATACAAACTTTAATTAATTATTAAGTTACGTTGTATTAAAGTAGTATATTAAAGTACTAGTTTCATAACATACTAGTACTCGTGCGCTAAAAACGTGTTATGAAACGAGTGCTTTATACAATTTTTTCTATTTTGCTCTAAAATTAAAAAAAACTTACATTTAAATTGATGACTGATTTAGGGATTTTTGTTTTGGATTGGCATTACAGTTTACACCGTGTTTAAAATTCTAAGAACAAATTATATTTTCATATATTTTATAGTCATCTCTTCTCTTTTTCACTGCTATTAACCAAGCCATAATATTAACACGGTAAAAAATAATCTAAACACAAAATTTTGTAGAAAATTCAACTTTAAAGCGACATTGACATTTGCACTGAAAACGTCAAGCGATAGGCCAGGTCTGTTGCCAACCCAAAAGAACAAAAAGTACAGACCTCTTATGGGCCTATAAGAACAAGCAAAATGCGTGTGATTATGAGCTTATAAGAGTCGCAAAATAGACAAATAAAATAAATTGGAGTTTAAGACGGTGTTTGCGGTTTCAAATAATGACAATGATCAAAACATGAAAAACCAGCATAGAAACATAGGCCCGGAAACGAACGCTAAGAAAGTATGACCCTTTAAAATTGTGCTAAAAATAAGGTTTTTAATTATTAACTCTGGTACCCTTTAAGCTAGAACGACGAGGTTTTGCATATATACTAGTATTAATAAGGGAAATTAGTTTATGTGATTTTATTTGTTTTAATCTTTTCAGAGGCCTAGACGGACAAAATGTAATTTTTGCCCCCAACTTTTATATGTGTATTTTTTTGGATTTTTTTGCAAAAAATATAGATTCCTTGAATACAAATACATAAAAAATGTCATAAAGTATAACACTGTAGGAGCAACCGTTTTAAAAAATAATAATAATTTTAATAAGGGCAATTAGTTTATGTAATTTTATTTGTTTTAATCTTTTCAGATGCCTAGACGGACAAAATGTAATTTTTGCCCCCAACTTTTATATGTGTATTTTTTTGGATTTTTTTGCAAAAAATATAGATTCCTTGAATACAAATACATAAAAAATGTCATACAGTGTAACACTGTAGGAGCAACCGTTTTAAAAAAAAGTAAAATTTTGTGTCAACAAAAATGTTACGTTTTAAAAGACTATTACTCTTTTAATAATAAATTTAGGTGCTTAGGTGAAGTATACTTTTTTGCTTAGTTTTAAATGAAGAATCGTCCTGCAACATTAAAATTTTATTAGTGTTTTTTCCCCATTCAATATGTCTATCTTCGCGAATTCGAATTCGAAGGGCCGGCTTCTTTCCGGACATATGGTCCTTTGGAGGTTTTTCATGTCTTGTGATGTGGAATCATCTCCCTTATTTAATAACAAAAGACTGCAAAAACCATGTACATGTTATCAGCATATATGTAGAGAGTTGATTACTGCAAGGAACCGAAAACACATTGTTTTGAGAGATAAGGTTAAAAAAGTAACACGGCGAAATACATGTATTTCCTGCTAAAACTGGGGCGAAAAACTATCTTTTAAATGCATTTTAAAAATACATATATTCATCTGTCAAAGAAAAATAGTTATATCCAATACATACATATAATAAGACAATTACAAGCTTTATTTTAAATAGATAAACTCAATAATAACCCCCGCGTGGCTTTTACTTTATTGTGGATAATTATTAGTTTTACCCACTCAACTGTCACTTGTCAAATTATTTTCTTGTAAATGTCATTAAAATTTTTAATAAAAATGTGAATTTCTCATGGGTAAACCGATATTGCCCTCTCGAAAATTAACCTGCTTGGCTGACGCCTCGCAGGTTAATTTTCTCATAGGCAATATCTTATAATTAGAAAAAAAAACGTTTAAAATGGGTATTGGAAAAAACTTTGTATGGCACATGGGTAAACCAATATTGCCCTCTCTAAAATAAACCTGATCGGGACGCCTCGCAGGTTAATTTTCTCATGGGCAATATCTTACTTTACCCACTAGTACCATAAATAACTATTACCTTAAGCTTTGACTGTAAGTAAGCTATGGTCGCATTATTTTTGATTTAAGGCATTATGACTGACATGGAGACTTGTGGACAGTCGGGGAGTAGAACGACTGATAAAACAACGATTAGAATATGACGCATACTGTTGAAACCAACAGAGTACGGTCACAATCTCAGACTCGTTCTATCAGTCGTTATACTCCCCGAAAGTCAAAAATAGGTGCCCAGGAGACGTATTCATAAACCGATATTGCCCTCTCTAAAATTAACCTGCTCGGGACGCCTCGCAGGTCAATTTTCTCATGGGCAATATCTTACTTTACCCACTAGTACCATAAATAACTATTACCTTAAGCTTTAACTGTAAGTAAGCTATGGTCGCATTATTTTTGATTTAAGGCATTATGACTGACATGGATACTGGTGGACAGTCGTCCACAAGTCTCCAGGGTACCTATTCTTGACTTTCGGGGAGTAGAACGACTGATAAAACAACGATTAGAATATGACGCATACTGTTGAAACCAACAGAGTACACGGAAAGAAATTAGTGGGCTCTGCGCTATACATTATAAGATATTTGGTAACAGTGGCAAATTATAGTGATTTAAGCTATAGATTATAAGGGACACAATAACTAATAATGTTAAAAATAAATTGGAAACGATTATATATATTACAGACACGATTATATTTATTACAGGCACTATTATAAATTTACAGAAATTTTATTATATTATAAAAATTATTAGCACGGACAATAATTAAATCTATTTAAGCTTTAAATGCCATACTATTTGTTATATTTTATTATTCACTAAACAATTAAAGTATTTCATATAAATTTTTACACTGACTGCCATAATTGTAAGAGAAAGCCTTGTATTTATATAATAAGCGATTATAATTTGCTTGGTATGTGTGTTATAGCGCTCCTAGCTATAATTTTTTTTTCCGTGTACGGTCACAATCCCAGACTCGTTCTATCAGTCGTTTTACTCCCCGAAAGTCAAAAATAGGTGCCCAGGAGACGTATTCTTCAAACCCAGGGGGTAGAACGACTGATAGAACAACACTTAGAATATGACGCATATATTAAGAAGGAAAAGGAAAAGTAAATAGGAATACGGAATTGAATCTAAGCATAAGTGATTTAAAAAATTAAAATGTGTTACATTTCCTTTTTTAATGATGATGAAGCTGAGTAAGGAAGTGAGAAATTTACTTGTTTAAATTTTGTTTTCCATTTTTTCCTATACTGTTTTGTAATAATAAGTTTAAAGAAAATACAAATACCAAAATTCAATTTGTAAGTACAGTAGTTTCTTTGATTTATTTCGCCTGGCATCTACTGTTTTCTGTCAGGTACCCCCTCAGTTCAAATAAACTTTGCAGACAAATAGACAAACACGTATTGTGCAACTTGAAATCAGTGGGTGTTCCTCGTCTTTGTCGACTGAACAAAATCTCGACTTGTCCAGCCATTTCAAACAAAAGTCTGTAATGAAAATAATCGGAAACCATAGAATGATTTCACAGTGGTTAAGCCCAGTCGTGTGCAAAGGCTAAATGGCAAACCATGAAGATCTATTGCATTATTTTCGGTCATCATTGATTCAAATTGCATCGGTTTTATGGCCCAAAAAAGGGGAGATCTGGTGCTTTTTTAATAGCATATTTCCTTTTCTGTGTTTTATTGATACTCTACGGTTACACTGAAACTTATACTTAATTTATTTCAATGGCCTTACCAAATGGCGATTTTTGCCATAAATAAGCAGAAAAGGGATGCTGAATGAACACTGAGCAAAGCGATAATACTTTCTAAAAATTATAGTTATATTATCAATGATGAATCATGTGTACTGCTTTATTTAATACGTTCTAAATTTTAATTTTTAAGTAGTTCGAACCTTGGTAGGTAACCATGCAATCATGTTAACTAGGTACGTACGTACGTCAAAAAAGTGTGTATTTTTGTATTTTTCATGCTGTAGATAAAATATTGTGATCAGTTGTGAATGTCTATGGTTTTATAACATTAGACAATAAACTTTTATCCAATACATACAAATAATAAGACAATTACCAGCTTTATTTTAAATAGATAAACTCAATAATAACCCCCGCGTGGCTTTTACTTTACTGAATGGATAATTATTTATTTTACCCACTCAAATGTCACTTGTCAAATTATTTTCTTGTAAATGTCATTAAAATTTTTAATAAAAATATTAATTCCTAAGATATATATTGGATAAAACCTTGTATGACACTCATGGGTAAACCGATATTGCCCTCTCTACACTAGTACCATAAATAGCTATTATTATTGTTGAATGTATACTAGCTGCAAACATAGCTTTAAAATTATTGTTTAGTGGGTTTTTGGACTTTTTCTAAAAATTATAGTCATATTAATGATGAATCATGTGTACTGCTTTATTTAATACGTTCTAAATTTTAATTTTTAAGTAGTCAGAACCTTTGTAGGTAACAGGCAATCATGTTAACAAGGAACGTAAGTAGGTCAAAAAAGTGTGTATTTTTGTATTTTTCATGCTGTATATAAAATATTGTGATCAGTTGAAAATGTCTATGGTTTTATAACATTAGACAATAAACTTTTATTATTATTGAATGCATACTAGCTTCAAACATAGCTTTAAAATTATTGTTTAGTGGGTTTATACAAGTTTACTTACAAGTATTTTAACTAAATTCTGAACAAAGCTGTCTATATGTCTATTTTTCAGTCTTTGTTTTGATTGTTAAATCGATATTCAATTAAACGGAAGTAAATAATTTAAGACATGTCATGGAAAAGAGTCATTAATGGCCCTAAATATAATATACGACATACAAGTATATCAAATTATTGATTTATTTGTTTTTAGTTTTAGTTTTAGTTTTAGTCGGTAGAATAGAGTTAAAAGCACCGCTAGCGATTAAACTTCGGCGTATATAATTACTTGATACTTCCGGTCTAGGTGACTTTACAATGCAATCAGACCAATTTTTACCCGACTGACCAAGAAAGAAGGGTAATGTAATGTGTTAACAGTCTATAATATATGTGTGTATATATGTACCACTCTACCGCCTAAACGGCTGGACCGAATTTGGCAATTAGTATCTTAAACGATTCGTCTTTATGCCGCGGGTGACATAGGTTATATAAAAGTCCATGTTTCGCCCATTTGGGCTGGCATCATCAGGGATTTATAAAGAGAATAAATAAAAAATCCGATTTTTATGAATAACATATCAAACGATGCGTCTTGATCCCATGAATAATACTAGTTATTATAGTTATAGACGTATTTGCCAACGTTTCGACTATATTCGATTTATTCGTTTTATCATCAGCTTAAATTAAAAAATCTGCTTTACAACCTAAACCCCTTATACGAATTTGACAACTAAGGTGTCAACGTATTTGTATTAATACCGCCGGTGACATAGGCCATATAAAAGTCCATGTTTCGCCTATTTGGGCTGCTATCATCAGGAATTTATAAAGAGAAAAAATTAAAATAAAGTTTAATTTTTATGAATAAGGTATCAAGAAATGCGTCTTGGTCCCATGAATAACAGTTATTATAGTTATAGCTGTATTTGTACATGTCTCGACTATATTAGCTGTATTTATCAGCCTTAAATAAAACTTTTTATTTAAGAAAAAAAATATATTTGAAATATATCATTTAATTAAAAAAAGAAAACCGACTGATAAACTAAAAAGTAACAAACATAATAATGTTAAATAAGATTATATAGTTACCCTCGCAGTCGGGGGAAAATCCTAAATATCATAATAATGTTACAAATATTTAAACTTAATTTAAATTTACAAATGTTTTAAAAATATGAAGGCAGAAAAGGCCTCCGACTGCGATGGTTACTATATAATTTTATTTGAAATTATTCTTGTTATTCTTTTTTAGTTTATCAGTCGGGTGCTTTTTTTAATTAAATGATTTACTTGAAATATATATTTGTTATACAAGTATATAAGTTTATATATTATGAAAAATAAATAAATATTTAAGACTTTTCTGATTTTACTATATAAAATGAAATTCTTACAGTCAGCATATATTTTTTTCTGTTATAGGTATATAAGACTTCGGTATATCGAGGTTTGAGTTGGGTCAACTGTATTATAAGCAATTATTTTTTGTATACAGGTCTCTAACTTAAGTAAAGAAAAATGTTTCAAAGACATACAAAAACAGGCACTTTTCTTATACAATATCCCATTATAGATAAAAAAATATATTTTTACAAAAAACACTAGACATATTATTTACAGTAGAAAAGCTATTGTAGGTAAATCTCAAGTCGGGATCCCAAAGGATCAGATTCAGGTATTGACTATCAATTTCAGCTGAAAATCAGGCTGAAAATCAGACTTTTGTACATTTTTTATATCTGACACTATGAGATAGATAATACATAATTGATTTATTATATTCTTCACAGACTTCACCTAGAAGAGTATTTTACATTTACTTTCTTTTTTTTAAATCAATAATAAGAGCCTGAGGCTTTTCTTTTTTAAAAATATATGTTTTTGTACTATTATTATAATTTTTCAGAAAATATGAACAGGTCCTTATTCAAAATTTAAATATTTGTAAAGAACAAAACATAGAGGCTACAGTATGAGGTATCGGAGATAAAGCACATCCGGCTTGAAGGATCACGCTTAGAAAAGCTGGGGGCAGCCTGGGACCGAACTTCAACTTTGACTCACCTTAAAGTATAGCCTTTCTACAAACCTCTGAGGTTGAGTGAGCCACAGTTCGAGTTCCAGCTGGTCTAAACAATATTTTATTCTACAATTAAGATTATCCACTATACAGGGTTTATTTGAAATAGAAACTTATTTTCTTAGTTTTTAATATAGAATAACCCAGCATTATTCAAATTTTGGTTTTCAACATTTTAGTATTTAATTTTTCGTCCTCGAACCGTGAATTTCAAATTCAAATGATTTTTTATCGAAAACGGTTAATCCTACAGTATTACAATAAGAGTACATTTTTTATGTATTTTTACCTAAGAAATCATATTCCAAAAACAAAATTACAAAAAAGTTACACAGAAAAAAGTTTGGGACAAAAAAGGTCCCCCCGTTTCGCACACTTCTGGTTAAAATAAGTATGAAAATAACGTATGAAGATGAGCCTTATTAAGATTAGTTCAAGTGCAAAACCTCGTTGCTATATCTCAAAGAGTTCCTGATTTATTAAATAAAAACAACTTTTAAAAGGGTTTATCATCTACGACGCATTTTTAGATAAATGTTTATAGGAACTTTTTGTCATATTTTCTAATGTAGAACCACCCCTTAAAATTTCGGACCCTATTTCAAATAAAACGTGTATAATGCGAAGCAATACATCTTCATGGATTGTTGTTTAGACACGAAAATGGAGAGATGCGTAAAAAGATAGAAAAGAAACTAAAATGATATTTTATCAATGACACAATATCTTAATCTAAAATAAAAAAGTGTCAACTATTTTTTTTTCATATCATCTATTATATTTAATATAGTTTGACACACGGTTCTAAGACAATCGAAAGAATGCGGCAAAAAATTACACTTGAAAGTAAAATCTACGTACTACCTACATGTTCACACTGAATTCGCTTTAATCGGAGTGTTTTTTTGGTGGTGTTCTGTGGTTTTTTGCACCTACCTCCCCCTTTCGTCGTAGGTTGTGTCAGACTATAATATAGGATATATTTTTCTTAAAAGTGTAATTTGACAATAAAATGAATTTTAAAAATACTTTGGCGAAAGAGTCTGCCTTTTTAGACGAGGCACTAGTCTAGCAAAAAAGCGAGTCATAGTGCACACAATGTTTTTTAGACGGCTATAATACAAACAAGTCGTGAAGATATGTAATGCTACGCATTCCATTGCATACTTATTCACAGTAAATGCTATATTGCATTTTCCCAAATAGTTGGAAATAAATTTTTTCAAGAAAAAAAAAATCTAACAAAAAACTAAAAAAATTTCAACAATTTTATTTTAATTTTCTTTTTGCGAAAAATTAAAAAAAAATAAGAAAAATAACAACTTCTTCCTAAAAATAGAATCTTTTTTTAAAAAATGAAAAAATAAAAATAATAATTTAATTTTTTTTTAACTTAAAAAAAAGTTTTAATTTTTTTTTATTTTCTTATGGCGAAAAACGAAAAAATAATTAAAAAATTATAGTTTTTTCATATTTAAAAAAAGTTTAACCCCCCCCAAAAATTTCTTGTTTTTGGGGTGATTACTTTAAAAATTGGTAAAATTGATCCTTATAATAAAAATAATTTTTTCTCAAAAAGTTAATGGGAATTTTCTTTGAGCTTTTTTTTTTTTTTTGGTTAAACCACCCATATTTTTTTTTTTGTTTTTAGGGGGATCACTTTCAAAAACAATATGGATCTTTCTCTCATATAACTTGATTTTTCCTGAAAAGTCGATCGGATTATTCGTTCTTGAGTTAAATTGTCTACAAAAATCGTGACATCGAACAGACACATGGAAAGATAGACAAAAAAAGTTCCTTATTTTTCATGAGACAAATTTGTATGCAAGAGTTTTTTGTCCGGGAGGATTTTTGAAAAATATTTAAAATTCGAAACTACCCTATAATACTGTTCTAGCGCAGGCGCTGTGAATAGTAGAATTATGAAATAAAATTGAGAATAAAAATTATTTTCTAATAATTTCAAGGTTATACTACTATATGTCAAGTTAGTGATATTAATAAAATGTCTTCTGTATCGAATTGTCTATCAATACTTACAGTATTTTGTTTTACTTTAGGTAAAAGCGTCTAAGATTTACTTATTTTTTTAAAATATATAGTGACAGTTTCACGCCTGGGCGTGCCCGTTTCTTTGGAATTGCCCAATTGGATTTAATTTATTTAATTAAATTAGTTGAATTAACTAATTGAATTTTCAAAATTACTACCTGCTAGAAGCATGCTAGCACACTTTAGTACATACCTGCTATTTTTACTGCTAAACCAAATCAACTTAATTAATTAAAATTGTTTTAACTTGATGATTTTATCCATCTAGAGTGTAAATACAATTAAAAACATACGCTGTTAGTTTTAAAGTGTTAAAAATTAAAAGGATTGTCTAAAAATGTGTCAGCTTTTTTTTTTTTGCTGAATAAATGAAAAACTAAATGAATAAGCACTTGAATAAATATAAAATACTATTGTCTTTCAGAAAAACCGTTTTAATTTAAAATTATATAATTCAAACCATAATTAAAATCATGATTTTGAGTTGTTTTCGGCCATGGATATTGACTATACTGAGAATTTTTAGTATTAAATAAACTCCATTCAACGAGAGAATACGACTCTGACGTCACAGCGCGTAAATTAAAAAGCACTCTGTAACTGAACATTATTTAACTTAATAATTAATTATTATTTAGAATATGTATACATACAAAAATCATTTATTAAGTCTTAAGAAATAAGTTTCAATTACCTTACAGAGTGCTTTTTAGATTACGCGCTGTGAGATCATAGTCGTATTCTCTCGTTGAATGGAGTTTATTAAATTAATTTGTTACTGTTACTCTAATATAGAAATGGGTCGTGGCAGCGATTTTAAGGAACTGTTACTAACCGTTACAGTTAGTAAGTCCAAACCAATTCTTATTAACAAATACTTTATTTTTCAACTATTAAATCTAATTTTATTTGTGGGCAACTGTTTTTTTATAAGGTCTGTTCCAAAATTAGAGTTTCGATGTTAGGGTGATTTTTTTTTAAACGGAACTACCAGTTTTGGTTACGTCTAAGAAGCTGTGACAAAATTACCGACAGTGATGTCATGACTCATCCTACTACTCTTAATCCTACTCTAATCCTACTCCTAATCCTACTCTAATATCATGTATCTATTAATTAAAGTTGTTTGGAGTTTCATACATCCAGAGAAAAAAATCAATATGAAGTAGGTAATTGTGATACTTGTGTTACTTAGTTAGTTTTTGCAAGTAGGTATAGATATACTTGATACAAACATATTTTTATTAATAAACGATTATTTTTATGTTAAAAAATTTAATTATTTGTTTCAAGTTTGTTTAGTAATTGCTTCAAAGAAATTAGTATTAGTACTATTCACATATGTAGAGAATATATAGAGAAAATGAACGTTTGCGCAGGGTTCTGCGCTGCGTACTAACAATAGATAGAAAATTGACATCTAAACGATAAAAATGGCGGTTCTACGTTGCCAACAATATTTCAACCGTATAATTTTGAATTATAACAACCAATAAATTTCCCATATTTTGCTACAAATTTTAATAAGAACACTCAAAGACAGCATAAATTTACATTCAAACCTTATAAATGCAAGCAAACGTAAATTTACATGGGTAGGAGGTCCGACAACGTTGCACTCTGTCATTTTGTTATGAAATCGAATAATTGGTGATATTTTGTTTGTGGCGTTGTTTGTGGTATCTGCGTGTCTTTATAGTTTTATTTTCTTTATAGTGTTAAAATTTTTAACTTAAAAATAACTTGTTTTGTAAAGACTTGTAAAAATGTGAAAAACTTTTTTGAGGTTTTGTTTTTGTTTACAAATTTTGACGTATAAAAGGTAAAAATGGCGGACTACATTTTACACACCTAATGTTTTTTTGTCTTTATCTAATACCCACTATAGCTTCTCTACCTATATGGTACTATTTTCCATTATTTGAAATTATTTGAAAATAAATTTTTTTAGAAAAAATTTAAAATTGATAGAGGTTTTTAAGGTTGCTGAAATTGAATCTGATAATAAAATTTCTCTAACTCCACCCCCGAGGGGGTGAGGGGGTAAATATTTTGAAATGTTTTCCAAATTTTCGTGAAAATTTGTAGATAGGGGTTTTTGAGGTTGATAAAAATAAATCTTGAAATATTTTTTTTTTTGAAACCCACTCCCTTAGGGGTGGGGGGTTATTTTTGTGAAAATTGGTATATTGACGTTTTTGAGGTTGCTGGAAGTAAATCTGATAATAAAAAAATCTATTTTACGCGCAGGTGGTAAAATGGGAAAGCTCTTTTACTGAGCAGTGTATTTTTATACATTCTAACAACTTTCAATATTAAATTACCTACTCTAACAAATGAACGAATGAATAATAAAAGTTCAGCCTATTTTAACAAAAAAAAGAGTGAAAATCTTTGATATTTGTAGTAGTTTTTCAAGTAAATAAATAATGCTTGAAAGAAATTATCTATTTATGAAGTCAAAGGGTGTTAAGAAAGTCTGAAAAATCGTAAAAAATAAAAGCTGGCATGAAAAAACGGTACCCCAGAGATTACAAATTATATCCCTCGGTGCCAGAATAAAAAAACAACGACTTAAAACTCTAATAAATTTTGATTTAATCCTGTTTTTTATACTTTTATTAATGCTACGCTAATTTATTTTATGTTTTTATACTAGGTCACAAAATTATAATTTTATCGATTGGCCCAAAAATTAGTTCACGGTGATTTTTTTTATTCTAGTAAGAAAATAGTTGATTTGCGAGACGAGGTACGAGGCTAGTCCTGTAATAGTTTCAGTTATGGCGCACTTAAAAGTTTTTAGACGGTCACTATAAGAATAATACGCTACAGAAAATAATTCTTTTGAATTATTGGACTATTTAGGTTTCTTCTTCGAATGAAATAATTATTTATTAATAATCCAACAGTAACTTTTCTATGTTTTCACACATATTTTTCACTGCACCATGTTTTGAAATGTTTTCAACTATTTTCATACTGATCTTTTTGGATTTTTCGGCTATAATTGGAAAACATCTTACACGCACCTTAAAGCTCAAAACTGTCATCTTGGCGCATTTTTTACAAAAAATGTTTTACAAAGATAATAATTGGCACACAGGACAAACGTCAAACAAAATTAGGAATTCAGCATTCTTTATTATACGTAGCAACCCGTTGTTAGGGTAAAATTTTATCAAAGTTAGTGACTTTTTTTACAAAAAAATTTTACGTTTCAATTTCACTTTTATAAATGTTATTGATGTTTACTTGTTTGGATCGTACAATAACCGATATAAGCATCACGGCCATTAAGTGCTTTACCGGTTTTGGATAGTAATGGACATTTCGACTTCGTCTCAAATTCCAAAATAATCCTCAACCGGTAAAATGTACGTCCTGCCTTTAATACTTAAATAACTATTATTTTGGTACCTATAGGTACCAAACATAGTTTCGAATATGTCACCTAAAAATATAATTTTTATGTATTTCTTTATTTAATAAAATAAAACTTTTTATATCATACTATAAATTTATTAGTTACTTGGCCTAAATAAAATTTACTAAAAACAAGTAATTATCAGCTTTGTAGCTCATCCGAACTTCCTATGGTATCAAATTGCTCACTGCACTATGGTCCGGGCGATACCGAAAAATGGCATTAATTTGGCTGTTTAGGTATAAAAATTG
The DNA here is from genome assembly GCA_958510825.1 of Brachypterus glaber. Classification (NCBI taxonomy): domain Eukaryota; kingdom Metazoa; phylum Arthropoda; class Insecta; order Coleoptera; family Kateretidae; genus Brachypterus; species Brachypterus glaber. The sequence continues at coordinate 27,847,185 of OY294050.1, forward strand.
GTGTAGGGAGGTATTTTGGAGTGCTTCAACCGAATATGGTATTAAAAGTTAAAAATTCAAAATGGCGGATCCAATATGGCCTCTAAAATAGTTACATTTATAAATAAAGTTTTATTTTAAATTTCTAATGTATGTTTTTGGGTTTCTTAAATTCAACTTCACAATAAGAATAAAAAATATAAAATGGCTTATTCAATATGGCGTCAATAATCCTTAAATTTTAAACTTTGAACTTTTTTAATTTTTTTGTACATAAATATATATTTTTTGATTACGGCTTTATCTATTTTTTATTATTTTATCGATTTTTAATTATTATCAATTACTTACATAGCAAGTTTCATGTTTCTACGAACTCCCGTTAGAAAAATATACCTGTACAGGTCGGCCATCTTGTTTTTTGTTTTATTGATATTTGTTTGTCATTACATACCAAAAACATAACACTCTACAAACCAAATTTCATCTTGTTTTTTGGTTTTGGTAATTTTTGTTTTTCATTGTGCCCCTAAATGCCGTATATCAAGTTTCTATGACCTCCAGTTCAAAAAATGGCACTTTGACAGGTCAGCCATCTTGTTTTTTGGTTTTGTTGATTTTAGTTTTTCATTGTAACCCTACATACTAAATTTCGATTTTTTACGACCTCCCGTTGGAAAAATTTAAGATAAATGCATAGTCCATTTTTTTAATATTCAGCTGTGTATCATTTTACGTTTTTTTTTTCTTCGCGAAACCAAAATATCGACAAAAAACCACCACTTTTTAAGAAACGGCATACCTTAAGCTACAATTTAGTGCAAAAAATCTAAAAAAATCCTGTGGAACTTCGGGGAACTTTTAAACGAAAGTATGTTATAAGCTAAAAAACCCAAAGATCAATAAAGAAATAAGTACACAAACTCCTTTTCATATATATTCTTACGGTAAATTATAGTTCATATAATGATGTAAGTCTACAATAAAAAGAAGGGGAGGTATAACTATTGTGTAAGAGAATATACAATTTACAAAATGCAAATTTAAAAGAAATTTTTAAAATAATTTTTAAGTTTGAATAAGTCTCAATTAATTTATTTCATATTAAGGCTAAATATAGTTTAACTATCCATAATTATAAAGACAAAGTTTTTAAGTATTCGTTTTAAGTCGAAATAATGCCAAAAATGAGGGCTTCCCGGACCAAAGTGCACTGATGATTTCAAAAATCTTAAATTAAGCTGTCATACACTGATCTACCAAACAATGGCTGAGTGCAATAGATAAGAACAGTGTGCTACATTATACATCACAATAGACAGGTAATTTCTAGCACAAATCACCAGGAAGTCTATAGACGAGAGTTAACTTAGTTTGATAGCAACTGTATATACAGTATGTTAAAAATTCTGTGATAGAAGATCGTACATTTCGTTGCTCACTAAAAATTATTTTCAAGCAGTTCACATAAAACTAAGTATAGTCGTCCCTCTTTTACAGTCATTATATTATATTACCGATGGACAATTAACAAACGATAAAACAGAAATCGTGTAGAATAGAATAGAATTGAATGTCGCGCACAGAATCTGTGAATAGAATCTATAATTTATTTGAGGCGTATATATATTTAAAGTATTATTAATTTTATTAAAAATTCTTTATTTAGGCAAAATTTTTAAACTTTGGTAAGGTATTGACTAATAATATTTTTTAGGTAAATAAGATATAGCAGATAAGTATTATTTTAAACGCAATACCTTACCAGCGCATCTAGAAATAGGTGCGCCTGATAAGAACATTTTAATTTTATTTTATGTTTTAGATTTTTTATCGATATAAATAGTCATTGAGGCGAAATGGCTCAAATTAATAATACTGTGAATCTGTGAATGATATGAGCTAAATTGAGTCTCAATGTAAAAAAGATAATTTAAAATAAGGGGCCTAGAATAAAAATAATAACTTTGTTACTTTTTCTTTTTATTGAATCTATCTTAAAAATTAGGTGAATGTACAATATTGAGAAAAAAAAAGTAAAAATTGGAACTTGTTTTTACTGTGTATAGGAAAGTGATTGGCACCTAATAGAGGAAGAAGATCAATAAAATATTATGTCAACCATCGCTTCAATATTTTTACATTTATATTTTAAAGGAAAACGTACCTTGTATTATGTGCATTGTATTACCCACTAGACAGTATTTTCCTGCTTTTCCCTACTAGTAAACTGTTACTTTTACCTAAATATTACTTCTTTTCTTGGTGTATGAATTTGAATGGTGGTTGATTGCACATTATTTATAAATTGGGGTAGGGTTTAAAGATAGCCGCCCACTCTACTTCGACTTATTCGCGCTACATTGAACAGCACCATGAAAACCAAGCAATTTCGGATAAAATTACAAGGACGAAATGTGCTCTCACCCCTACAGAATAAAATAGTTGATATACCACAAAAAATGTCCCATTTAACCAATACGATGATATAGTTATATTGGTGTACCTCAAGGGTGCATTCTAGTTCCATTATTTTAAGTTACATTAAAACGATTTGCATATAAGACATGAAAATGTAACAAGCAACTGTGAGTTAAAAAAACTTTTCGTAAAAAAAAATTACCGACTTCTATGACTCTAAAAAGTAAAAAATAAAAAATACTTAAGTCGGTGCCAATTTCATTATTCCCTAAATTAATTACTAACCATTATCTTTTTATTATTTTATTATTCTTTGCTGTGAGATTGGCACCGACTTAAGTTTTTATTTTTTACTTTTTAGAGACACAGAACTTGTATATTTGTAACGTCATCCAAGCTAAATTATAGTTGTCCTTCCACCTCGGCAAGCTGCTGACGTCACAACACTCTGTTAGTGGGTTGTGACGTCATTATCTTAAAGATAAATTTCTAAAAAATAAAAGTAATATTTTTATTTCAGCGCCCAAGAGTCCAACCAACCTTACTTTAAATGAGATACTAAATAAAATCTTGTTAAACTTTAAGCGTTAAGTAATAATCAAACAACGCATTTTGGTAAAATCACAACATTTATCATTTTCTCTTGGTATTTTTATATTACAGGTCCAGAGAATCAAGTTTAGCAGCAGATTTTCAGTGTGCCGTAATATTTAAGTGACCCCTTAATCAAGTTATGCGGTTTATCCTAGTTTTCCGATATTTTTCTAAAAATTTGGGTTGTAGTAGAACCAAATTAAGCCGTTTTTAAGTGAAATTGTGTTAAAATTATTAGATTTATCTTAATTATCCGGCTTACCCGGCATTATCCGAGCGTCAAATTAAAACTAGACCACCCCATGAATGCCCTCTTTAAAAGTTTCATCAAATTCCTTTTATTCGTTCCAAAGTTACGCTGGAACAAACATAAAAAAAAAACAAAGTCACACGTCTAATTGATAACCTCCTCCTTTATGGAAGTCGGTTAATGATTTTAAATTATAGTATTGGACTATATATTTTAGGATTTGTGGCTCATAAATTATGCGTTGTATTAATGTATATAATTTTTTAGGCATTTTTTAATAAAACATTACCTCCGTGTAAACGGTAAGGCTATATAATAAAATATTTATTTTATTTTATCAGTATAAATATTTGAAATTCTGTGACAAAAAAAGTTTTTAAACTAATTTTATATTTATTCGAGGATATTAATTTTCCTTAAAAAATAAAGTGTGACAAATGATAAAGTCCATACCTAATAAAATAATAATATTCTGAAAAGAATAATTATAATATGGATATAAAAACTTCTTTTTTATTCTTCAAAATTTGTGGTAAAATATATATATTTACATACTTTTTTATTTAATTTAAAAGTAAACTGTTTTGTAAGATTCTTACAAAAAAGATGCAATAGTTAATGTTAAACATACGAGTACATGTAAAGGCGTATCCACAAGCTCGCATAATAAAGTACATACGTACCGTGATTGGCTTACAAGATACATGGCGGCACTTTAAGCCAATCACGGCATCGTATTCTTATGTACTATGTTGTTATGCGAGCCTGTAGATATGCCCTTATACTAATTTAAACACAAATTAATATGTTTTCTAAACCATAACTAAAATTTATTAACTTATCATCTTTAAAAGCAGGCGTTTTAAACTTTAATTTTGATCTTTTTTTATTTTGTGTAAAAACAAGCAAGTTATCTTGAAAGTTATTATTTTTATCGTTTTCGAATATCTGATTTCACTTCTTTATTATTGGAGATAATTTAAGAAAAACGTAATAAATGGTGCCTTTTCACGTTACTGTGCACGTATACGATCTAATGCCATACACCATTTTTCAATTTAGTTATTTTTAGGGCAAATCTCTTAGGTTTTGATTCGACTACACCTGCATCTCTCACTTATATACTATTCACTATATCGAACATTCTAGCCAGTTACAATAAAACTAGGTTGGTTTTCTTATACATTCTAGCCAGTTACAGTAAAACTAGGTTGGTTTTCTTATACATGTAAATAGTATTTACTAATAGTCCAGTCAAATAATAAATGTAAATTGCAATAAATGTACACAGGCTGATATTTTAAAGGATAGTAGTTTGGACTTTTTCCATTTTTCAGCCAAATTGTTAATCGGACGATAAAAGTGGTTATAAGCAATTGTAGCTCTTAAAATTCTCTATAAGTTTCATACATAATAAATTTTCATAGGCACTTTGGTATGGTTACAGAGGGCGCAACTCGACTTTCAGCGCCCACTGTAACAGTAACAAATACTTATAAAAATGGGTAATACAGGGTGATCCATAACTGGCATGCCAAAATTTAAGAGGTGATTCTAGATCCAAAAATATAAAAAGAGTTCCTATAAAGGTTGGTCCGGAAATGAGCCCTAAGGGATCTAGGGCCCTTTAAAATTGTAATAAAAATAAGGTTTTTAATTAATAACTCGGGTACCGTTTAAGCTAGAGCGGCGAGCTTTTGCATGTATACTAGTATTAATAAGGGCAATAAGTTTATGTTAATTTATTTTTTTAATTTATCCAGAGGCGCGCCCAGACGGACAAAATATATGAGGCTTAAAACATTTTTGCCCCAAACTTTTCTATGTGTATGTTTTTTGGATTTGTTGTAAAAAATATAGATTTCTAGAGTAAAAATACATATAAAATATCATATAGTGTAACACTGTAGGAGCAACCGTTATCAAAAAATAATGCAATTAAGAGGAAGTAACATTTTGTGCCACCAAAAACGTTACTTTTTAAAAGGCTATTACTCCTTTAATATTAAATTTAGGTGTTTTGGTGTATAATACTTTTTTGCTCAGTTTTAAATGAAGAATCACCCTGCAGCATTAAAATTTTATTGGTGCTTTTTTTGTTCTCCATTCAATACGTCATCTTCCAAGGGCCGTAGCTCCCTTAGGGCTCATTTCCGGACCAACCTTTATAGAAACTTTTTTTCATATTTTTGGATGTAGAATCACCTCTTAAATTTCGGTACGCGAGTTCTGGAACAGGCTGTATATAAAACTTATAGAAAATTTCAAGAGCTACAAGTTTGCTCAACAACTTTACCCTCCACTGAATAATTTGGCTAAAAACTCGAAAAAAATAATTCTAGCCCCAACATGGATATATTTGAATATTTATAACTCGGTTGTTATTATTATACTAAAAAAATTATCCAAACAAAAATTGTTGGAAAATTTCTCCTTAAAAAAATTGGTTACATGCATTTTTATCATAAGATCCATATTTATTTATTAATTTATTTATATTTTATACTCGTACATGGGACCTTAATTCAAAGGTATTTTAACCACAGGAGTGGTAATCCAACTAAAAATTTAGATCTCAAACTTCCAACAGGAGCTCAAAATTGTGTTTGATGTATTTACTCTTCTCCAAGATGACTGAAGAAACTAGGACAAAGCCTCCAAATATCTTGTTCTTCTCTTTCATTCTTGATAATATCATCTTCTTCGCTTGATTTAAATTTATTGTAGAACTTGTCTGTATAATATACTTCAAATAAAATAAAAAGAATAAGTAAAAAATTTAAGAAAATATGTCTTTTGACTTTGACATTGACTTTGAGAGATAACCGCACTCAACCCTAAAATTTAACATAGCGAACACCACTTACGCAAATCGCCCGGTGGAAAACTAACAGGAGTGTTCTGTTACTATCCACTACAACCCTTTAAAATAATAATAATAATAATAATAATAATAACAATAATAATAATAATAATAATAATAATAATATATGTTTATTCCAAAAAAACGATTTTACAATACATAGCATCAAATAGTAAAAATATGTACAGAAAAGCATTGAATGGAAAAATTGTCAGTATAAACAATTTCATTTTTACAAATAAAAAAACAGCAAAAATAAATAACTTAAAATAATAAAACATCACAAACCTAAAAGAAACATACACACAAGCTTATTTTACATTTTTAAAAATTAGAATTATTTTTGTTTTATATATAAAATAAGGAGAACAAAACTACTGAGCATGATTTTCAGGCCCACCAACATGATCAAAAAATTCTCTTACTGTATATGGCTCCACTTGATACAACAAATCTGACAAATGTTTTTTAACGTTTGTTTTGTTGGATCCTTCTTGTAATTGAGAGGGTAGTTTGTTGTAAAAACTTACTGCTGAATAAAAAGATCCCTTTTCAAATATCAATCCGTGTACATTTATTGCAATTTAACGTACGAATTTCTTGTTATTTGACTGGACTATAAATGTATTAAAAAAAACTTAAATTAATATTGAATTGTTTTAGAATTATTTGAATATATTTCCTGATCTAATTTGCATGATGCTAAAGTTAAAGTCCTAAGTATGAAATACTTCTATAGTCTGCACAAAGCTGCAAGTCCTTTGAAAATAAAGTTTATACCGAGATATTTCAAGTTTCTATATCAAAGCGTTCTTACAATATCATACAGGGTTATTCAGAAATAAGTTTGAGAAATTTAAGAGGTGATTCTACGTTAAAAAATATGAAAAAAAGTTTCTATAAAGGTTGGTCCGGAAATGATTCGTAAGGTCGCATAATGGTCTTCGCGGTTATTTTTTCGCTGTAAAGTCCGGCGCCCAAGTTCACCCCCATTTTTAACAGTGTAGGTACTTTTTTAAGCTCTGGACCTGGCAGAGTATTAAAAGATGGTTTTAAATTTTTCAAAATCGTAAAAAAATACCATAGTTCAATTTTTTTTGTACAATTTTTTTTCTTCTAATTATAAACAACTTTTATTTTTCTCCGTTCATCTGACCGTCTGTCTGTCAGTCTGTACGTCTTAGATCTTATGTACACGATAAATCAAGAGTCTTGATTCAAGGCCAAAATATCCAGTGATGATATTTTTAGGACAAATCAAGTTCACTGAAAGAAGCACGAGAGAAAAAGCACTGTGGATAGTATACTATGGAATACGAAGGTTTATATGAATAGTGTTATGCAGCAATATATTAACCCAGATTTTGAGATGACAGTAAATTTTTGTTGTTTTCTTAATATATTTTAAACGTTTCGCTGACCCCGGTAGCGCAGCCCAGACAGCACAAAGATGACTTAAAGAGATCTTAAAGATGTCGTAGCTCGTCATTCAAGACGTCTTAGGAACGTCGGTTTTCGCCGTATATGCATCTTAAAGACGTCTTAACGACGTCGTATGTTACAAAAGGTAACGTCTTTAAGACATCTTTTTTAAGACGCCTTACAGACGCCTTGCACAGGCGACTTTACAACATAATGACCACTCCCATTTACGTTGCTAGGTACGTATTGATATAAAAAGCATAATAATAACTAGAACAAGAGGTAATTTGTTTGCCAAAAAAAGATCTTAAAAAAAATGTGATTTAAAAAAAAAAAATTAATTTTTTTTTCAGTTTTTGAAAATTTCTTTTTTGATTTTTTTAAATTTTTTTCGTTTTTCGTAAAAAGAAATTTTATTTTAAATTTTTTGTTTTTCAAAAAAAGATCTTTAAAAAAATGATATTTTTTTTTTAATAGTTGATTGTGGTTAATTTATTTTTAGCGATGAGTATCGAAGTTAAGATGTCTTGTACCGATACTTAAAAGACATCTTATAGACATCATAATCAGATATCTTTTAAACATCCCTAAAAAGAAGTCCATAAGATATCCTTTTCACGTCTTTAGGCGTCCAGACATAATTAAGATCTAAAAAAGACGTCTTTAAGATATCATGTGCTGTCTGGGAGTGGATAGCGCATTTAAATACGGATCCCGCGGTTGCGAGTTCGAGCCCCACTTAGTGTCTTGTCTATAGTATATTAAATTATACACAGTGATAATTAAAAATTAGCCAGCAGTTACCGATGGCGCAAAGGTAGTAAATACAAGTCCAAAAAAAAGTAAAAAAAATATTTTTACTAAGATACTTAATCGTTTGCTTTATTTATTTATTTATTTCATTTGGTTCATGTATTATAACATGTACAACATTTTTAATCTTTAATTCAAATAGTTTAAGAAAAAATGTTCAACAACCCACTGTCATTTCACAATGTGGGTTGATATGTTATTGCAAAACAAAGTGCACATATCATCACGACTTGTTTTAATTGATCAGTCACAATGTGGATGTCAAATTTAAATTGATAAAAATGTAATATTAAACAACCCTCATCGTGGAAAAACCAACCACTCTGTCAAATGAAGATGCTAATTTTAAATAATGGATTTTAAAAATAGTGTGACAAATTCGTGATAATGATGTCAGGGATAATTATCATTTAACAAGTGGGGAACTAATTGTGGAGAGTTGGTAACAAATGACAAGAATATCAATTTCAGCCGTGAAAATTGGATGAATATAATAATAATTTTTTAAATAACAGACTTTTGTTTTTAAAAAATTGCTTTGCATGATTTGACATTTATTAAACATAGGCTTTGTGTACTACATAATTAAAATAATACTCCTATGTGGCCCTGCTGAGACAAGTTCTGTAGTATCTGCACAAAATACACTTTTTGAGATAAGCACACCATTGTACTGCTTTACACTAGCCCCATGTGTCGAATAAAAAGAAATATCCCATCTAAAACCTTTAAACCTTAAAAATTAGCCTAAGATCTTTGTCCTAAGTGTAAAATATTCAATGTTTTTTAAATAAAATTGTCTTTACTAGACGAATAAGTCAGGACTAGGATATACTTTACAGATCTTAGTAATTTAACTGGACTTTTGTCCTAACTTTCTCAGATAGAACAAATGCAATTAGTATGACTTTTATTTTTCTGACAAAAAAAATATATTTTTTTTTGAAGGATATCACGTATTTTTGATTTAAAATAAAGCAGAACCCAACACCATATTTATTTAAACATGTTTTCAAAAAGTGCAACAAAAAAAAATAAAACTGGTCATATCACAAAAAATATAATTTGCAGATAGGCCAACTTGTCTTAGCAGGGCAGTATTATTCTGATTTGATTTACCAGTCATATTCAATTTTCGTTAGGGTTAGTTAACCTTAGTATCACGCGTCGAAACATCATCATATATGCATAGTAGTGTGGTCTCATGATAGAAACTTTTTCTAAACCGAAATTCAGGAACCCTACAATGTAGGGTACTATGTAGGGCCGCTCCATAGTAAGTCAGAGGAGCAATTTACATTACATGTGGACCTTATGTGGTATCATCACCGCGGTGCACCGGTGAACGGGACCAATCAGTCTATCCAACGTTCACTGGCAATCAAGTGCCGAGATGTGATCAGCACATCATATGGAATGTGAATCGCTACCCAGACAAGTTTTAATTATTGACAGTAACTGTTGTCTTTTATCTCCATACTTTTGTGTGGAGAACTTATTTAAAACTTGAGAGTTGTATGAAAAGTAAAAAAACAATTCACAGTCAAGATGTCTCGATTCTTAATCAAGAGTTTTGACTCTTGACACCGTAACTTTCGAAATCGAGACAAGGCAACACAAGAAATCTCGATTCTCCTAAAACCCTGGTTTCATGATACCTAGTTATTCCTAAATATTTTAAATAAGTCGGACATTTTGTTTTCGAGTTATTGTGGAAAGAAAACAAGCTCCTAAATGCAGCTGTCTGTGCAGAGGTTTGTTTTGGCTTTTTCTTGGTTTGGACTTTTTTTTTTTAATGAGGTGGCCTTGGTTTACGTTAACGTTGGTTTGGCGTCTGTTTGTTTTTTTTTTGTAAAAAAATGTTTTTCATTTAAAATAACATATTGAAAAATGGTCAGCGCATTCGCATGCTGCATTAAAAGCTGCACAAGCTGGAAACAAAAATAGGTTCTGTAATTTGAAAATTACAGTTTTGACACTATTTTAGCTTTATAGCTGTAAAGTAAAATAAATAATTTTACCATTAAAAATAGCTAATTGCTTTTTCTTAGACTTAATTTATCATCATAGTTTACTGACAAATTACTATTAAATTAATAATTTATCACTAATAATTTATCACAGATAATTTATCACATATAAATTATCCTAGGTTATCAAGAAACGACATTTTTTATATACGCACAGTTATCTATAATTTGTCTTTTTGCTGTCATGTTGGTATGATGAATAATGACGTTTGATAAAACAATTTAAAATATTATAATGATGACCCATAGGTCGAGGGAAGCTTTCTCCCCTATTTCTATGAATTTCTGGAGAGTTGTTTCTGCTCTACAAACATATCGTCGTGTTACATTCTCAAACCCGTATCTACATATCTATCGTGGTTATTTTCACTAATAAATTCTGTATATAACTGATAACTTATAAGTTCCAATTAGGACAGAAAAAAATCTGGCATCGAGTTAATTTTTTAACGTCAATTTTTCGTCGTAGAATTCAAATCTGTAATAAGATTTTTCGAGTCACGTCAGGATTTTTTTCTATATGCACCTTTTGGGTAATCTCATACAAAAAATCTTAAAATTAAAAAAAAAATAACAGGTTTTAAAGGCATATCATAGTTACTTGATATATTTGTACAATAAACCGGAAATTCTTTAGGCTAAAACTTGGTATGAAAACGTGGAAGGTAAATTAGCTAGTTCAAGCTTTTTTATGTTAATTGGGGTGAAGAGGGGGAAAATCAGTATTTTTTGAGATATCTAGTTAATGGAGCTCTCTACAACTAGAATTATGAAACAAAAGACGTCTACCCTATCTCTATCTCATTTGTGCTACACTTTCCAGCCAACCAAATAAATACTGTATTTGTTTTTCATACAACAAATACAGTATTTATTTGGTTGGCCGGAAAGTGTAGCAGTGAGCGGCACGAACGAACATAGCTAATGTGAATCCGTAGAATAAGATAATTCTACTAAAATTTAGATGGCGCCAGTAATTTCTTTAATAAAAATAATACAGTTACACTTTTTGCCCGGCCAAGTAAATATTGTATTTGTTCAACAAAGAACAAATACAGAATTTGTTTGGTTGGGTGGAAGTGGGAGTGTATGTATGTCTTCTATCCTTTTTGGGTAGAACTTTTGTTCCTGTCTAATCTAACGGGATAAATTAAGTAAAGACATGTTTCACTTAAGCGAAATAGTACTAACGCTCCAATGCCAGAGTTTTAGGGAAAAACCCTTATAAAATAGTGTAAATTAGCAACTTTAAGTGCACAGAGAAAAAAAAACCTAACCCAACCTGAAAAATGTAATTCGAAATCTACGACCCAAAATTAACTTAAAAAAAAATCTTCTGTTGTCAATATTGTCTAATAACACACATTAGACAATGAGTTTATAAGTTACTGTTTATTGGACTTTAATTGAAGTTTGTATAAGTTATTAGTCATCGTATACAGAATTAATTACGTAGTGCAAAGAGCCAAAAATCAATTTTTTGGTGGTACGAGGTTGGGAAAGTAATACAAAGATATAACTGTTAAAATGATATTGCATGCGTATACCTAATAATTAATAATTATTTTAAAATTTAAATATTTAGACAGTTAAATAGAAAATAATAAATATTAAAAAAAAAATAATGTTAATTTGTTTATTTTAAAAGATAAATAGCCCGTATGTTATACATAAATTATTAAAATAATTATAGGCCTATTATATTATTCAAAAAAGTCAGGAATTTTATAAATTTGGTGTGAACTTCATACATTATTACTATAAATATCATTCTGTTGGATTCTACGACCATTTCTTTAAGATAATACATATTATCTATATAAAATTCCTAGAGGTGGTGTATGTTCGTATGTTTGAAATTATTTAACATGAAAACTACTGGACCGATTTCAGAAATCGAAGTCTTAGGAGTGCTATAACGTACATAAGATTAAGATATGGCTCGGGAAAGCTGGGCACCAGAGCAAAAAACGGTGCATTAATGTCCCAAGCATGGGTTGCTATGGAACCAATCCACATAACAACGATTGTTAAGAAAGTACGTGACCTAGAAATGGTTGCTAAGGAAGTACGTTCATTTGAGACGATTGCTGAAGATATAAGCGTAATCCGATACGCACATGACCGTGCGAAGAACGGGCTGTACTGCTAGTTATTAATAAAATCAAATACCATATTTTTTCAATGTATTACTAGCTTTTCTTAGCAAATTAAAAAAAAAGTTTTTTTCTTTAAGTAAAGTAGCAACTGATTCTAAAATTTTATGAGTACCACATATCCTCTGTAACTAAGCAAGAATTATACACTGAGAGCTCGTTACCGTAGCAAATACTACCTAAACCTTTTTGAGGTGACATCATCCTGATATAGTCGATGTATGTTATAGAATGAAACTGGTAGATATTGTCAAACACCGACAGATATATTTAAAAAGTACTAAGCTAATGCCTGGTGCATTTCAAAATTTGATATTTCATCTTCAGAGGCTAAAAAATTTAAATTAATGTAGTATACATACATAGAACAGGTGCGAATTTACTTGTAAATAAATAAAAAAATTGATATAAAATTACCTTGTCAAACATTTAACATTTAACGTTAAAAATATAAAATAAAGTATAGAAAATTAAAATTAACTGCGAAGTTACGTGCAGAAATGAAACAAATGTTTTGACATTATAAAATTGATTGTCATTGAGTTGAAGGGGTGGTAGCGACATCTTTTGGAAACATTACTCAACGTAGGACGGATAAGAAAGACATCTGCTTTCATTCTAAACCTTTTTGCTTATTGCCACAAGCAATAGCTTATTTGGGGCTCTCCATGACTTTGTATCATTGCTGCAATAAATAAATAAATAAATAAATAAATAAATAAATAAATAAATAAATAAATAAATAAATAAATATATAAACAAACAAACAAACAAACAAACAAACAAACAAACAAACAAACAAACAAACAAACAAACAAACAAACAAACAAACAAACAAACAAACAAACAAACAAACAAACAAACAAACAAACAAACAAACAAACAAACAAACAAACAAACAAACAAACAAACAAACAAACAAACAAACAAACAAACAAACAAACAAACAAACAAACAAACAAACAAACAAACAAACAAACAAACAAACAAACAAACAAACAAACAAACAAACAAACAAACAAACAAACAAACAAACAAACAAACAAACAAACAAACAAACAAACAAACAAACAAACAAACAAACAAACAAACAAACAAACAAACAAACAAACAAACAAACAAACAAACAAACAAACAAACAAACAAACAAACAAACAAACAAACAAACAAACAAACAAACAAACAAACAAACAAACAAACAAACAAACAAACAAACAAACAAACAAACAAACAAACAAACAAACAAACAAACAAACAAACAAACAAACAAACAAACAAACAAACAAACAAACAAACAAACAAACAAACAAACAAACAAACAAACAAACAAACAAACAAACAAACAAACAAACAAACAAACAAACAAACAAACAAACAAACAAACAAACAAACAAACAAACAAACAAACAAACAAACAAACAAACAAACAAACAAACAAACAAACAAACAAACAAACAAACAAACAAACAAACAAATAAATAAATAAATAAATAAATAAATGTAGAACCCCACGAGACTTTAGTTAATATTCACTGGTTGTTACAATTACCAGAACATTAAGTATTACTGTACCAACCAGTGAACGTTAACTAAATTTTCGTGGGGTTTCATATAAACAAAAACGTTTAGTATTTACTACGGTAACAAGTTCTCAGTGTAGAAGGCTATGCCTCAAATTGGCTCTCTTATTTCCAGATTGCGTAAATATTTCTGTTACATTTTTTATTAATATCCACCAAAGGGTGGCTGTCAAACAAGGACGATTACACAATCGCCCCTATTGAAAGTAAAGGATAGGATTGCTTCTGAGCCTTAGATTTCAATTGTTTAACAACTTTAACTGATACACCCTGTAGAAAGTATTTACATTCAAAATGCTAGTAGTCTTGTGTTTGTATATTTTCTGTCACTATCTTTAAACCGAATAAATAAACGATACAAGATAAATATCTGAAGAGCATTCAAAGTCTAATTTTAAACTTTGAATAAATGAAACCATTCAGGAATTAGATCGGTATCAATTTTGAAAATAAACAGATACAAGATACATTTTGTTAATTAAAATTTATTTAAAAATAGAACTTAAGATAACAGATTTCTGTTTAATAAAGATTAATCTGATACTTAGTGCCTCATGTTTCTTGTTTATTATCACTGATAATTTTTTAGATAATATGCACTCACTCCAAACGACTGCCTTGTTTTTCGGATAGAGTAGGGTATCAGGAGTTTGGTTCGAAATTAGTATGTCCTTGAAATTTTGCGTGGATACCAAATATCATGTATTTCCAGAAATATTTTGAATTTTTTATGGTATTACGGTTACACAGGACCACAAAGTTTTTCTTTCGCTTGCAGTAGATCAGAAATAGTTTTCTAGGTATATTTTTGGTCGTTGATCAGGAATCCGTCGTCTCTTTTAGCATATCATGTCAGGGTATTTTTTTGAAATACAAAAAAACCATTTTTTTTAGAAAAAATCCAACCACCAAAACACACTAACACACAAACTAGACAAAGCAACAACCGATTGCGAGTGACCCTAAAACAAGGCCCTTATTGGTAAAGGTACACTAATAGTTAAGTGAATAAAGAGCATGGCTTAATATTCATGAATGCAGTATCTGTCAAAAGTTACCTTACTCACATGAAATATCTTTTAGTGTTAATCCGTTGGGTGACAGCTATTTTGTATGGGTCCTTTTATTATGTTTATGATTTTAGATCACTAAATATTTAAAAAGATACAAAATATCCATCAATATGCATTCTGGGTGCATATCAAGATCTCTTTTTTTTTGTTTATACAGGGTTATTCTTTTAAATGGCACACCCCCGTAACTTTTAAACGGGATGATATATAAACTTTAAATTTATAATATGCATATCGCACAACAAAAACTATCATAGTTAAATAGAGATTTTTAAACTGTTTAATATGACGTATCACAAGACCTAGGATGCCGTTTAAAATATTGTCCCCCATTGCCCCCCGGCGCCGCCTTACTGAATAAAAAATCGAAAAATATAGTGGTAGCTCTTATTGTGTGATAGATATTTCAAATTTGAAGTTTATATCTCATTCCCTTAAAAAGTCCAAACGGGAGGTGTACCATTTAAAAGAATAAACCCTGTATACGTAACAAAAATCACTATTTAGATAACATTACGTAAGAGTAAACATTGGGGTAAATAAAATAATTTTTCACAAAAATTTGAAAATTTCTATATAGAGATTTTTGAGGTTGCTGAAATCAAATATGATAATAAAAAAATTCTAACTCCATCCCCACGGGGGTAAGGAGGTAAATATTTTTAAATATATTCAATATTTTCGTCAAAATTGGTATATAGGGGTTTATCAATATCTTTACATACGTATGTAATAAATGAAATTTGTATGACCCGTTAAGTTAAAAACAGGTTTTTAGGGTAGAAACACCTATTTTGGGCTTCTAATATCGAAACATATCGAAACAAAAAGCTAGCAATTTGGAAATAGTTAGATTGTACTTTAAACGATATGTAAAATACATCCCGGAAAAAATTAATTGTTGAAAATGTTCCTAGACTGTTAGTTTGTTTTTATGAATAGGCGCACCTTTATAAACAAGTATGTGCATTACACTCATCTTTCGATTGTTCATAGATTCCATAAAAGGGGGGTAATTTGATACATCTGAATAAATAACAGCGGGTAATTTGATATTACGTCATAGGGCGGACAGAAATTCTTTATTATTTATATGAAAATGGACCAAACCAACCATGAAATTATTTTAATAAATTCAAGACATACACATGTATAAAATTAGGTATACATAAAAGTGAGAAAAAAAAAAGAAATAATAGATTTAATTTATTTATTCAATACATACAGATAATAAGACAATTACCAGCTTTATTTTAAATAGATAAACTCAATAATAACCCCCGCGGGGCTTTTACTTTATTGAGTGAATAATTATTTATTTTACCCACTCAACTGTCACTTGTCACATTATTTTCTTGTAAATGTCATTAAAATTTTTAATAAAAATATGAATTCCTAAGCTATTTATTGGATAAAACCTTGAATGGCACTCATGGGAAAACCGATATTGCCCTCTCAAAAATTAACCTGCTTGGCTGACGCCTCGCAGTTTAATTTTCTCATGGGCAATATCTTACTTTACCCACTAGTACCATAAATAACTATTTATTGCTCTTACCGTTACGGAGATAGAGCTCTTAGTACTTAAGTTTTGATCTCCCTGTACAATATTATTATTCCAAATTTCAAGGTTCTATTTATAAAGGAATATATCTACATTTATTTATTCTAAAATTGTTATAACATGATCTTTAGGATTTTAATTATATTTTCTGAAAAAAAAAACGTAATTGTATATTTTATTGCCATTACCAAATTCTATTTCTAAATCTATGTCCACTACTGTATGTTTTATTAAGTTAATATGTCAATTTATTAAATCAAGCAATGAAGAATAAAATAATTCAATTGAATAAGGTCGTTGAATTAAATCATCTCAATTTATTAATAATTTTTTTAATTTAATGTGAAAATAGGGACTAAAATAGTTAATTCTAGACGTAACTGTAGACTTAAGCTTTTAAGCATTGAAGGTATACAAATATATAATTTTTTATATATAAAATATAAAATATAGAAGTATGTGTATATATATACTTTCTCTTGAAAAATAAAGAAAACTAAGTGAACAACACCATTATGATATTATACATCAAAATTAAACCGACAGAACATTTTACTTGTTTTTTTTTTTGGTGCAAAACTTCTGTACATGTATACAGAAATTTATTTTTAAAGTTTTATTAAAAAAGATTATACATCTTATAAGAAAACTAAAAGAAGGCGAATATGCACCCTATAAGTAGTAAATATCGACTAGACCAATAAATCATGTGTAACTTTTAAGTGTTAATAATAAAAAATTGTTTAGTTTTATGTTTTGGTTTCATTAAAGGACAGCAGTTCTCGTAAAAAAGTTATAGTCGCACATTTCATGAAATTACATGAATTTAAGATGAGATGTTATGCACATAATGTACCTATATTGTTCACATACTGCTTGTTGTATGATAGCCAGTAACCGGCATATTTCCAGTTATAGTCCAGTCTTCAGGACAATAAAAGTGGCTTTACCTGGAAATAATTCAGGGAGTTTTGAAAAAAACAATTTTGCGACATTGAACTCAATTTGGAAATGTAAGTTTTTAAAGTATTTTTTACAAAAAAAAAACGTATTTTTCAAAATATCTCAAGATCGGTGGACACAAATATGAAAACAAAGAGGACCGAATTTCCAACATTTTTTGTCCCATGCATTTTTTGCACGACCCATAGCTAATTCACGGCACCGCCTTAAACGTTACACTGTAGGTTTTTAGATTTTTAATTTTTCTTTATGACTCGTTAGGAAGGTTTTTTTACTTAATATTATAATACAATCGAAAATCGGTTTACTCGAGATAAGACAGCGACAGACAGTTTTTTTTATTTTCACCCAAAATGTTCCAAAGGCCTAACCGACACATAAAGCAAAATGTTGGTTTTTCGAAAAGAAAATTACAAATCTAAAAACCTATAATGTAACGTTTAAGGCGGTGCCGTGAATTAGCTATGTCGTACAAAAAAATACATGGAACAAAAAATGTTTTAAATTTGGTCCTCTTTATTTTTATATAAAACGTATCGACCTTGAGATATTTTAAAAAATCTTTTTTTTTGTGAAAAATTCGTTAACAAATGACAGTTCCAAATCGAGTTTAACGTCGCAAAATTGATTTTTTATTCGTGTCCTTAAACTCTACCCAATAAATCAAATATCAAAACTCCCTGAATTAGTTCCAGGTAAAGCTCATTTTATTGACCTGAAGACTGGACTATAACTGGAAATATGCCGGGTACTGATGATAGCTATGCAAAAAGAGTTTTTGAATTGACAGATTAATGTAGAATACAAAATCTGTGTAGGGTGGTTTGACCTAAGTTTGGCCACTTTCACATGATTCATCAGTGATAAACCATACACTGATAGAATAAATGACTTATTAATACAAAAACATAGTGTTATATATGCGCCAACCATAAATTGTTCTATAGTATAGTACTAACTATGACATAAGATAACATTTGTTGTTGTATTTCTTACAATTTTATGTTGTTTCCTCTTAATTCTACAACTGGGTGTTGTATTGTATAACATATTTATGTTATAACATATTGCAAAATATGGTTGGCGCCTATATTACAACAACATTTCTATCAGTGTAAGTTCATCTTTGTAGACAGTATAGAAAATACCTTACAGCAAATTACACAGACACACAAAAAAATAAAAGTATGCGGAGCCAAAAAAGGCACCTATATAGAATTTTAGTATTGACCTAGCAAAGTCAAAATCTACATTGGTTGGAATTTTCTGCTTACCGGTTTTTTTTTATTCGAGTTTAAATGTTGAATGCTATACAGGGTGTTCCGTGAGGAAAGGGAAATATTTAAAGAATATGTTGTATAGATCAAAATAAGAAAAAAAGTTCCCATAAACATATGTCCACAAACGGCTCATAAGGGAGCTACGCCCCTTCAAATGGGGTACCAAAAATTTAATTTTTAATTAATAACTTAGGAACCCTTTGTGTTATAGCAACAAGGTTTTGCATGTGATCTATTCTTAATAAGGCCTATTAGCCAATGGTATTTGCATGTAGTCACTTAACCCAGGGGCGTGCGACAAGAGGGGTCTAATCACTTTTTGGCCCCAAACTTTTTTCTGTTAAAGTTTTTTGTGGGTTTATTATTGGAAAAGTATTCTTTAGGTAAAAACACATTAAAAAGGTACTCTTGCTAAAATACTTTAGGATTAACCGTTTTCGAGAAAAATACAATTAAAGGCAAAATTACAAGTATCAAGAACCAAAAATTAAACACCAAATTGTTAAAAACCAAAATTTCAATGTTGTAGGTTAACTGTACACCAAAAACTAAGAACAAAAGTTTGTATACAGGTAATTCCAAAAATCAATGATAAGGGAGTTATGGTCTCCAAAATTTTTGAAGGGTGATGGTACATTTAAAATCGATTTTTGAACCTACATGTATGAAACTTTTTTTCTTAGCTTTTGATGTAGAATCACACTGCAAAATTAAAATTCTGATTTTTAACATTTTAGTTTTAATTTTTGGTTCTAGAAAGGTGTTATTTTGCCTTTAATTGTATTTTTTTCGAAAACAGTTAATCCTATGGTATTACAACAAGAGTACCTTTTTTATGTGTTTTTACCTTGGTTATAATATTCTAAAAATAAACCCTTAAAAAAGTTGAGCAGAAGAAGTTTTGGGCAAAAAAGTGATAAGACTCCCCATTACGGACGCCCCTGGTTAAAGTAACTACATGCAAATACCATTGGCTAATAGGCTTTATAAAGCATAGATCACGTGCTTAACCTCGATGCTTTAACACAAAGGGTTCCGAAGTTATTAATAAAAAATCGAAATTTTGGGACCCCTTTGAAGGGGCGTAGCTCCCTTACGAGTCGTTTTTGGACATTTGTTTACAAGAACTTTTTTCTTATTTTGATCTCTAGAATACATCCTTAAAATATTTCCCTTTCCTCACGGAACACCCTGTATAGGGCGATTTTTGGCTCCGCACATTTTATTTTTTTGTGTGCCTGTGTTATTTTACTTTTAAATTAGATAAATAAACAAGCAGTTTACGATTACGTTCCATATTAAAAAAAAGGTTATTATTATCAAAAAAGTCACTAGAATAATGTTATTTTAATATAGTGCAATAAAATAGAGTAAAGTATGTTTATAATTTTATATATAAATTTCATTTCTATTGTTAGGTTTTTGCTAAAATTAGCAAGAAAATCCTCCAGTTGTACATTCGATATGTTTTACAAATATGTAAACTCTACACAAAAATTATACACTTGATGTTTTAGAAATATGTAACGTTGTATTTTACGGAATATACTTTAAATATAGTCATACTATTTGGATTTGGCAACCGGTATATAATCCAATATAAACAATAGAATAAGCTATGTTGTGGTTCATAAAATATTGATGTTATGAAAGTCCAATAAAATAGAGTAAAGTATGTTTATAATTGTATATATAAATTTCATTTCTATTGTTAGGTTTTTGCTAAAATTAGTAAGAAAATCCTCCAGTTGTACATTCGATATGTTTTACAAATATGTAACCTCTACACAAAAATTATACACTTGATATGTTTTAGAAATATGTGACGTTGTATTTTACAGAATATACTTTAAATATAGTCATACTATTTGGATTTGGCAACCGGTATATAATCCAATATAAACAATAGAATAAGCTATGTTGTGGTTCATAAAATATTGATGTTATGAAAGTCCAATAAAATAGAGTAAAGTATGTTTATAATTTTATATATAAATTTCATTTCTATTGTTAGGTTTTTGCTAAAATTAGCAAGAAAATCCTCCAGTTGTACATTCGATATGTTTTACAAATATGTAACCTCTACACAAAAATTATACACTTGATATGTTTTAGAAATATGTGACGTTGTATTTTACAGAATATACTTTAAATATAGTCATACTATTTGGATTTGGCAACCGGTATATAATCCAATATAAACAATAAAGCTATGTTGTGGTTCATAAAATATTGATGTTATGATTTTATTAGTAATAAACTACTATACAATAGTACTATGTAATATGCATATGAGGCTACAGAGGCAAAAGGGCTGTTTGTCATATTTTTTTAAACATATATTTTTAACCGACTTCCAAAAAGGAAGAGGTTATCAATTCGATGTGTGACTTGTTATTTTTTTATGTTTGTTCCCGCATAAGTTTGAAACGAATGAACGGAATTTAATGAAACTTTTTGCAACTTAAAGAGGGCATTCATGAGGGGGTCCCGTTTCAATTTGACGCTCGGATAACGCCGGGTAAGCAGGATAATTAGGATAAATCTAATCATTTTAACGCAATTTCGCTTAAAAACGGCTTAATTTGGTTCTACTACCAACCAAATTTTTAGAAAAATATCGGATAACTCGGATAATTTGATTAAGGGGTCATTCAAATATTAAGGCACACTTAAAATCTTTTAAATGATGCTAAACTTGATTCTCTGGACCTGTAAAAAAATTAAAATACCAAGAGTAAATTTTGTGATTTTACCATAAGGCGTTATTTGATTATTACTTAGGCTTAAAGTTTAACAAGATTTTATTTAGTATTTCGTTTAAAATAAGGTTGGTTGGACTCTTGGGCGCTGAAAAAAAAAATATTACTTTTATTTTATTTAATTTCACCATTCCCTAAATTCCCTAAATTAATTACTAACAATTATTTTTTTATTGTTTTATTATTGTTTGCTGTGAAATTGGCACCGACTTAAGCATGTTTTATTTTTTTACTTTTTAGAGACATAGAAGTCATTTTTTTTGCGAAAAGTTTTTATTTAGTATTTTAGTCAACGTACAGCTTCATAGGGCATATTGAAGGCAAACAGGTCCTATATCAAAGGAGTTTTATAAATGAGATTACATTTATTAAATGTAGATATTATGCTTACATAAGTTTAAAACTTTCTCGTAATATTTTAAAATTATTCAACATACATAGTTTGCAAAAAAGTTATAGTTAATAAATTTATATCTAGGAAAATTAAATTTGATTTATTAAAAATTCTTTAGCTAATTAGCCATAATAATTATTTAAAAAATTAATCAAATTTAATAAACTTTAAAATATTCAGCAATAAACTTTGGGAATTATTTTTAGTTAAACTCCACTAAAAAATTAATACTCAGATACTACAAAATTTAAATTTTAAAATTTTCAACAAACAAAACAGAGTTGTTTAAAAATACAATAAGACCATCCAATGAAAGTGGCCTTTGATGAAATAATAATAATTCTAATTTCTATTCATGGTGGTATGCAAATGAAAAAAAAAAGCAGATGAAATTTGGGACATTTTAGTCTCTTTAAAATATTTAAATAACTAGCGCTTAGTACGACAAAGGAAAAGGTCACACGTTGTGGGTTTGAGTTTAAAAGCAAGTACGATTGTTAAAATTTGAGTTAATATAGGGGAGAATAGGGATGTTTCGACCTCTTAATGTTTAAATCGTTTTATAAAATATTTAATAAATTATTTTATTTTATTTTTTTATACCAATCTATAGTTTAATATGTTTTCTATTAAATAATATAGTACACGTTGTATTAATTTAAAGAATAATTAGTTTTATAAATTAAAATAAAAATAGTTACATTTGGTTGAAATATCCCTCTAGGGTAGGAGGTTTCAACCAGATGGTGGGGATGATTAAAGCAGGGTAAATAAAATTAATTAAAATATTTAAAATTTATTATTAAAACTTTATAATATAGTTCTAATATAGTTATGAAAATACAGAACCTACATTAAAATAAACCAAAAATTAATAATGTTTTATTAAAAATAACTAGAACATAAACAAATAATAATAGACTAATATTAAAAGGAACCAGAAACTATATAACTAATATAAAATAAAACAATACAAAACTACCTAGTAAGTAGCAGGTAATCTGAAAATACGAACCAATATTAAAATTATATTGGAAAACTAAAAAACGGATTGAATTTTTAATATTATTTTAATTTTTCGAATGTTCCATCCAGTGGTCGAATCATCCCTATCATATTATTTAAAATATAGGGAATCAGTTTTTATCCGAAAAACAGGTACCGATTTTTTTTTTAAGTTTGAGTGCTTTGAACTACCTCTAAACATTAATCGATTTGGCTCATTTTTAAGAGGCCACCGTTTTTTACCAAGGGGCAATTTTTGAGACAGATTTCGATTTCGGGATTTTTTGACACACCCTAGCCATCATGTATCTAGTGCACAGGCCTAAAAGTTTATGTTTATGGATAAGCGAGCCTGTGGACGGCGCCTTATATTACCGATGATAAATACAGGCCGACGCCGAGGTATTGATTCTAGTATACCAGTCAAATAGATGCCGCAAATACTTTACTGCAGTAACGTATGATACGTTACGTATCTAGTTTCACTGCAACCAATATATCGACATGTCGCGACGTCGGCCTATATATAACAAACAAAACGTCGGATGAAAAATTAACGTCGAAGTTTTTATTTTAAATAATAATAATATTAATAATAAAGGTCTTTATTCATTGTTCATTACAAAATAATTTAGAAATAATACATATAAATAGTAAAGAGAAAAGGCGAGATTCAGCTTTCCCGAAAATATATACACTACACAATGCAGCCTACATACCACAGGAAGCTGTTCTTCCATCTAACCTATAAAATATGTAGATAAATATAAGTTTTATAAGTTTTACGTGAGATTGAAATTCGAAGAATATTATTTTATAAAAATATTCTATATTATAATTCTTTTGCTTCATGATTCTAATCAAGTATGAAAAAATAACAAAATTAAAAAAATATTCAAAATGTCAAAGGACATTATTGCTTCTCATTAATTCAAGTAAATCTTTCTTAAAGCGATATTTGGAGAGTTGATAAAAATGTTTGGCCAGTGCGTTTAAACATTTAACAATCTGATAAGAGAATGATCTCTCAAAAGTAGCAGTCCTGTGTATAGGCTGTGTTAGAGTTTTCTTATGTCTGAGATTAATATTCTGTATGTCAGAACGAAACCGTATTTTATTGTATAAATATGAAGGAAATTTGGTACGTATAATGTTATAATAGAGCATAAAAGTATTGATTTTTCTGGCATCCTCCATATTAAACCAATGTAACCAGGTGAGAGTATGTGAAATACGGTCATACTTTCTAATAGCAAATATCAACCTGAGACACGAGTTTTGCAATTTTTGAATTCGGTTTTTATCGGCCGTACTAAGGGACCTTTTTCTTGAAAAGCACACATTTTAAGTCGATTTACATTTTCATCGAAATTGTGGCACAATTGGATACTAACAGATTGGGGTGAATTTAATTAAACTGAGGCAAGAAATATGCCGTATTTTCCATTTCGCAATAAACATGTTACGTAAGCGCAGATAAAGGAAGGAAACAACATGCATTGTCTTGTTAGGAAAATATAAAGCTGGGGAAACATTTATGTTGGGTATTTATGTCTTTTTGAGTAAAAACAGTATACAGACTGTGTGTTTTATGATTGGGAATTGACATTTTAGATAAACAAGAAAAACCACATTTAAAACAAGGATAAAACATGCATTGTCTTATTAGAAAAAATGTAAATCTTGTTGTGTATATATTTTTGATTGAAAGCAGCACATAGACTGTGTATTTTATGACTCCGCATGGAAAGTTTGATTACTTAACGAGAAAATTACTTTCAAAAAGGACATAATATAAATGGTCTGGAAAACAGAAAGCTGGAACAGCTATATGTTGTGTACTTGTGTTTTTTTTTGAGTAAAAACCTCATACACTATGCAGCTAAGAAATCACTTTTAAAAGAAGGGAAACAACATACATTGTCATGTTGAGAAAATATAAAGTAGATGAAACTTTTAGGTTGTGTATTTATGTCTTTTTGAGTAAGAACAGCATACCTACTAAGTATTTTATGACTGGACATTGACAATTTGATTACGTAATGAAAAAACTACCTTTAAAAGAAAGGATACAGTATAAATTGTCCTTTTAAAAAAATATAAAGCTCTGAAAACCTTTATGCTGTGTATTTATGTATTTTTAAGTAAAAACAGAATACAGACTGCGGAATTTATGACTGGACATTGGCAGTTTGGTGGTGTAATGAAGGAAAACTATTTTGTGTCAAGTAAAACAGTGACTGCAATTCCTGACTGAGAAATAAATTTAGAATGGCAACGAATCTTCTATTCTAAATATCAATGTGTCACGAATTTTAATTCAACTAGCAAATGAAAAAGTCTTTACTAAACAAATGCTCAATTCAAAAGAATAGTGAAATCCACTGTTTTATCTTTACAACTGATTTTTTTTTTGTATTGATATTCATCGGAAACAAAACGTAAAAAAGTTTTCAATATAAGCTAATTGCCATAGCCTGTAGTTAAATGCATTCTACCAATTTTACCCTTATACTTTGAACCGGACATGAGTTCTGATGAGTTCCGATTTTGATTTGCTGCAATCAATCAATTATTCAATTTTACATTGTAAAATAATTTAGTAAAGTTCTAAATGAATTACACTACAAAGTCTCCCCTTCAGGATACTATATGTTGTACTAAGTAGTCCAATTTGATTTTAATAAAAATTAGGGCGCAGCAAAACTGACAAGCTTTAAAGATTTAAAATTATTTTCAAAACCATTATTAGTACAAAATCTCTAAGAGTATATATAAATTAGAGACAAATTATACAAAAATGCCTCGCATTTAGGATACATAAATACATGTAGAAAAACTTAAATTTGCACAAAACGTTTTAGAAAAATTACTAAGGAAACTTTAAAATGAGAACCTAAATAATTAATATAATTACTAAACCACCGAATCTATTTTTTTCTGATTATTTAAAAAAGTTACAAATTCATTTTCAGGTAGTTTTTTTCTATTACGTATTATAGAAAAGTAAATATAGATTATAACAAAATGAAATAAAATTTACGTTTTTGTAAATATAAAAAATAATAAATAGAAATGTTAAGCTTAACTAAATATAAATCTCCATTATTGTAAAATTTTATTTTTTTAATACTTTTGTTTATTTGGTATATTTGATATTTTCAGGGATATTTAAACAATGTATCGAAATTCAATTGTTTGATAATTGAAAAAACTGGCTAATATTTACAAAATTTGAGTAACCAAACTAGTTATCCTAAAAAACTGTAATAGATCACGTTCGCGGAATTTTAAGAGAATGTCAACAAAACCGTTTATGTCGCAAGAACGCAACTAAAACATTTTTTTTTCTCTCATTTTTAAGCTTCAATAAATGGAATTCCATTTGAAGAAATATTATTACCCGGATCTTTACTTTTAAAGCCTTTCACTAGAATTTGTTAAATGTGCATCAAAGCTCCACCCATTAATAACACAGACCAACAAAAATTTTGTTTTTTTCAAAAAACTTTTTATTGGATGAGCCAGCCAGAGATCAAAACAATTAAATTTTTTGAGTTGTGCCCGAAGACATTTTCGATTAGAATGTCGAGAACTATTTTTAGTTTATTATTATTATTATTATTATTATTATTATTATTATTATTATAATACAGGGTGTTCCTAAATATCATGTCACGATTGTAGAAGGTAATTCCTTTGCTTATTCTATGACTAAAAGTTCATATAAATATGTGTCCTAAATTGCTTTATTTTACAGAGCGTTAAAGTTAAAAAAATGAGTTTTTCATCCATATGATAAACACTTATAATTTTTATAATCAGTCATCGGCGAGCTTCCAGTGCTCGCATAGGCGCCGCATCGATTCTATCGTTGACGCGAGGTTTTAAATATTTACATTTTTATTTTCTTCGAAAAACACCGATATATTTACATTTTTATAGTTAATATGTATATTCAATATTGTTGTGTGTAACAAATTAGTCGTCAAATATTTCGATTTAGTGACCTTTATAAAAATTTCCCTCATAATTCGGCAAAATTATTCCGTAAGCCTATGTTTCTGTGTTTATTTTCAACGTTGATGAGTCATAACTGAATTTATTCCGATTAATGTTTATAATAAATCAACTTAAAACACAAAATTTTTGTTTCTTCAATTTTTCCAGTGTCTCGCGTCATTTTCGAAAAAAAAAACATTTTTTTGCATATCCCTGGTCTACATAAAGACATAAAAATTATGCAAAAACATGTCTGGTTAAGAGTAGTCTGGTTAAGAGTAACTACTTGATTTTTTTTGTGGACCGATGTAACGATCATCCCACTCAACTAAGAAATAAAATATCAAATAAAACTGTTTTCTAAATTTATTATGATTTTTATAAATTTTAAATAATAATTAATTTCATGGGAAAATATTTACTTTTAATTAATTAATATTTAAAATCTTTTGTATTCCATTTCATGTGTTATAGAAAATTTCTAAGAAACTGATGCAGTGAGCATTATGGTCTCAAGTAATAGCTTTTCACAAATTTTGTATTGCTAAAAAAATATAATATAGGAGATTTCTTCTGATACTAAGCCATGTAATTTTCTTTTACATTATTTAAGAAATCCTGAAAAAAGTATGTTTTTTTTTTAAGATTGATGAATATCGGTTACAAAACGCTAAACTTTCTTTTTAATATTTAAAATTTGTTATTTTGGGACTTTTTCATCCATTTATTATATCGGTATCTTTCTCTTTTGTCGGAAACGTCAGATAACCTAATTCTTTACTTATCCCGGATTCTTAATGCTTCAGTCAAGATGAGTATTGATTAGGATTAAGAAATTTTTATACAGTGTGTACAAAAGGTCTAAAAATAAAATTTTACAAAAATGGCAGAAAGTATGTTCTAACGCAAAGTATATTTCTGATATTTTTAACCGACTTTCAAAAAGGAGGAGGTTATCAATTCGACGTGTGACTTTGTTTTTTTTTAATTTTTTTTATGTTTGTTCCCGCATAACTTTGGAACGAATGAACGGAATTTGATGAAACTTAAAGAGGGCATTCATGAGATGGTTTGGACTTTTTTCCGTTTTAATTTGATGCTCGGATAATGCCGGGTAAGCCGGATAATTAAGATAAATCTAATAATTTTAACGCAATTTCACTTAAAAACGGCTTAATTTGGTTCTACTACCAGCCAAATTTTTAGAGAAATATCGGATAACTCGGATAAGCTGGATTAAGGGGTCACTTAAATATTACGGCACACTGAAAATCTTTTAAAATACCAAAAGAAAATGATAAATGTTGTGATTTTACCAAAAGGCGTTGTTTGATTATTACTTAACGCTTAAAGTTTAACAAGATTTTCTTTAGTATTTCGTTTAAAATAAGGTTGGTTGGGCTCTTGGGCGCTGAAATAAAAATATTACTTTTATTTTTTAGAAACTTATCTTTAAGATAATGACGTCACAACGCACTAAAAGTGCGACATAGAAGTCGGTTAATTTTTTTTTGCAAAAACTTTTTATATTCTTTATATTCTGTTTCATTTCTTTATTCAATTTTTATTTATTTAGGTACAAGGTACAAGGTGTCTGGTCAAGTCCAAATGTAACTAAAGCTAAACTTTCTTGTATTAAGTACCTACTTGCCCTATTTGATTTTAGTTCCTTTAAAACTCAATACAATTTGAGTATTAACCTCTTGATTTAAGTAAAATACGTATTTATTTTCAATCATGCAAAATATTTGATTTAAGTACGGAGTATTTAAAATAATTAACTTAATGAAAAATAGTATTAATACTAATTTTTTGGAAACAAGTACTAATTTAACTTAAAACAAGTTATTATTTCTATAAAGGTTGGTCCGGAAATGAGCCCTAAGGAAGCTACGGCCCTTCAAAGATGACATAATGAATGGGGAACAAAAAAAAGCATCAATAAAATTTTAATGCTGCAGGGTGATTCTTCAATTAAAACTGAGTAAAAAAGTATTATTCACCAGAACACCTAAATTCAATATTACAGGATAATAGGCTTTTAAAAAGTAACGTTTTTGGTGGCACAAAATGTTACTTCCTCTTAACTGCATTTTTTTGAAAACGTTTGGTCCTACAGTGTTACACTATATGACATTTTTTATGAATTTTTAATTAAGGAATCCATATTTTTTACAAAAAATCCAAAAAAAAGTACACATAAAAGAGTTTGTGTTAAGCCTAATATATTTTTCCGTCTAGGGACGTCTCTGAAGAAATTCAAAAAAATAAGTTAACATAAACTTATTGCCCTTATTAATACTAGTATACATGCAAAAGCTTGTCGCTCTAGCTTAAAAGGTACCAGAGTTATTAATTAAAAACATTATTTTTATTACGATTTTAAAGGGCCGTAGCTCCCTTAGGGCTCATTTAAGGACCAACCTTTATAGGATTTTTTTTTATATTTTTGGATGTAGAATCACCTCTTGAATTTTGGCATGCCAGTTATTGATCACCCTGTATGTTTATATCAGGTATTTTTATACTTGCAACAAGTATAAAATACAACTATTACAAATACTTTATATTACAATATTTTTTTCTCTGTGTGTAATGTTTACTAAATACACTCTGCAACAAGTTTATTATGACATTAAATATAAAACAAGTTTATTATGACATTAAATATAAAAATTTAATTATAAACTTGTATGTTTATTTGAATGAAGGTTTGTAAAAAAGTTTTGCTTGAAAAAATATTTCTGTTTTAAAAAAATTGTAATATAAGAAAAGCAAGAACACTCTTTTCAGTTTTTTTGTACACACTGTATTTACACGTTTTATAAAACGTTTAAGGAGAAGCAAGGCCGTGCTTACTAAGCACTGCTTAGTAGATCCTAAAGAAAGTGATATTTATCTCTGTATTGATTTACTTCAGTAAAAAATACTTTAGAAGCAAAACAAAGCTTTTACTTAAAAAAAAAATCTTGGATAAAACCACAAACTCGCAATATATAGATAACGAACATTTTAAGGTAAAAAGTAATTATTATTTTGGAATAAAAAATGCTGCTGTTCAAACAGTTATTAATAGTGGTCGGATCAAAGTATTCATCCTCAGAATTAAAAAAAAAACTAATTTTTGAAGTAGTCACTTTGCACTATATTTTATTAAACGGATTGTCATGTTGACGCTGTTCTTGGAACATGACTTTTTTTAAATTTTATTTGAAAAGAAGGGATAATATAAAAAATAATAAAAAAATTGTTTAAAAATTGCCCTGGCCTTGGTTTGAGCCCCCTGGCGTTTTTGCTGAACCCCTGGTATTTTGTAAGTCACCCACCTTTGGGCGCCAATTTTTTTTTGCAGGGGCACCAGGTTTGGTAGAAATGGTCAGGGACAAAGCTTTTTTTCATGAAGGTATTTTTGCAGGGGCGCCAAGTTTTGGTTGAAACCGTTTATTTTCTTGAAGGTAATTTTTGTTTTTGAGGGTTTTTTAAGGGTGCCCTGGGGGCTGAGCCCCCTGGACCAGTGGCATAGGCGCCGACACCGGGCTTTCCTGGACTCATAAAAAGGGGGTTTCCGGCCACTCTTAGAAAATATACTTTTAAATATTATAAAAACAGTTTTTAAATATAATTTTAGTATCTTTTTTATTTCATAAAAGTTATAAGCTTTTATGTAATTTTTGTCCCCCTGGAATTTTGAAAAGTTGGCGTCTATGGCTAGTGGTTATAACTAATAAATTAGATTACAGTAAGTTGGGCTAAATGTGACACCCAGGGTAATTGTGACAAGTCCTGTTATAATTCGTCTAAACAAGTTTAAATCCAATCGAAATTTTACGCGCAATATTTAATACTGTCAAAACCTAATGCCAGGGTGGGATTGGATCTAAACTAGTTTAGAAGAATTATCACAATTACCCTTGGTGCCACATTTAGCTCGACCTACTGTATACAAAAAAATATAAGCTTCAACAAATGGTATGTCAAATAAAAAAATCTTAGGCACATAGTAACATTGATCATGTAAGGTGAATATTGATTAAATTAGGTCCAGTATTAATAAGAACTACTAGTGTTCTTTTTGTTTCTCAGGTCAGGATCAGGTCCTTAAAACTTCTTGTTTTTTTTTTATGGGTGTAAAGTTCTTTTGTGTTAATTTGTGTGTCTCATTTTATGAGATACTGGTTGCCCTGATTTGGAATTATTGGTGAAAATCTATATCAATATAGCTTTCAGTATTGCTCAGCTTTCAAAAAAGTTTGGACGCTATTATTGTAATATTTTTATCATTAAGATTTCACGTTCGATTCTGATCATGTAAAGCCTTGTGTAATGCCTAATGTCAAGTTTACATTGATGTAAAGTAATAAACGGAATGACTGAGGAGTACTGAGGAACTATTTTCAGTACTAATATTGCCAGTATACTAATCTAGATTGCTTTAATGCGACATTTTCTGTCAAAAAAAGGTCATATTAGGGCACTCTATACTGATCCTGTAAGGGCCGTTTTACAGAAAAAAGTTTCCAATTCATATTAAATATTTTTTGGCCGCTTTTCCCGGATTTTGCAATATAACTTCCCAAACAAGTTGCTCGCTGCTTAATTATAAATTCTGATAATTTCACAGGTGTATAATAATGCAGAAACAAAAGGTTTTCCATTGTTTCTCATGACGTGTCCAGTCTGGACAGCCCAGATGAAAATTATATCCAACTACGTAGATTTTAATTACAATTTCATAAAAGTTTTTGAAATGTATTTTCAGAGCTGGCGCTATTTATTACTCATTTCAGCACGCTTTCCTTTTAAATATAGAATTCCGCAGCGTTTCCTCCTCATGTCAGGATATATTAAAACGAAGATGACAGCATACATAACAACAACACCCTAATTTACATGGATATTTAAATATTCCCGAATATTTTCAGCGCTTGCTTGTAGTTTCAGAGCATTTTCAGCCCGACAATATACACATATTGGAAAAAGGTTGAAATGGAAAATTCTTACATCTCATTGTAGAATCCAAACTATGTAGGATACTGCTGCCTATTACTTCTCCTAAGACATCTTTGGATGTCAATACAAGATAATTCGGAAATAGGTGATACTGTGACAATGTGACAGTGTGACATATGTGAATTTTCGATTTTGTATAGTTGAAAGATTGTTATTGACTGTTGCTTTGTATGTTGCAAAATTTAAAAAACAGGAATAGCCGATAGGAAAAAATTGAGTCCTTTAAAATGTGGAGGTAATTTACCATTTGTAAAGAAAATTTGGCTAGATAGTCACAAACAAAAGCGTATTGGAGAGAATTGTTTAAAAGCATGTCTTGTGGAAGGGTAATTAGGAGAAAGGGTCAAATGGTGGGTCACACTAAGACATTAATGCTTATTTAAAGAAATGATAAAGTTCAAGCTGGAGTTAGAAGAAAAGTAGACAGGTCTAGTTATAATAATAGTAATATATTATATTAACTTTTACTTGCCTTTACTTTTCCTTGTTTATAATTTAGCGAATGAACGAAGACTTTTGGAAAAGATGGCATTTGAATACTCGCATACCCTTTAAAAAAAATTAACCCTTTAAAAATGTTAATTTAATGTTAATATCCTTATATATTATAATATCTTATAAGGAAAAATTCATGTTCGTTCTAGAACAAAAAGTTGATATAAACCTAAATTACAACAGGAATATACAAGTTAAATTTTAATAATCAAAATAATTAACTTAAAATACACTGCCAAGTTAAATCACTTTACCATTTTCACCTCAGCGCATAAAATGGATTTTTTATTATCAAATTCACTTTCAGCAACCTCAAAAACCTCTATATACCAATTTTCACGAAAAATACACCCCCGCCCCTCAGGGGTAGGAGTTGGATTTGTTTTATTATTAGATTTGCTTTCAGCAACCTCAAAAACCTCTATATACCATTTTTCACGAAAACTACCCCCCACCCCTTAGGGGGTGAAACGAGAAACATTTTATTATCAAATTCAGTTTCGTTGTCCCCAAAAACCTCTATATACCAATTTTGACGAAAATATTTAAAAATATTTACCCTCTCACCCAATGGGGGTGGAGTTAGAAATTTTGTATTATTATATTTCAGCAACCTGAAAAACCCCTATATAGCAATTTTCAAATTTTTGTGAAAAATTATTGTATTTACCATTTGCCCCCCTTGCCCCATCCCAATGTTTACCAAAAACAATCTCGAATGAGAACTTTTGGTAACATACCTGCATGCCAAATTTCAAGTCTCTAGCTTAAAGCGTTTTTAAGTTCTCGTGGATACAAGGTTTCCTGGACAGAACAACCAATCAACTGAAAATTTTTTTTTTGCTTGAAATGGATTTATATCGACATAAAACGTCATAAAACGCAAAACTAGGCAATTTTGAAAAATTTTCACGAATACAAGGCTTTCCCAAATTTTGAAAATTTTCAAAATGGGAAAGCAAAATGTGAAAAAAAGTAAATTAAATCTTTAATGTTATTGAAATGGTCAATCAAAAATTTCAAGGTTCTTATGAACCCACATCATAGTTACAGAAACAGTATTTAATTCAGCATATTTCCGAATCGTTCTTTTTTAAATTAAATACAAAGCTGTTTGTAAATAATTCTGACACTAGGGTCAAACTAATTGCAAACAGTCATTAAGTAAAAAGTTATTATTGCTAATTATAATTATTAGATGGTACATCAGGCAAGTAATAAACTTTTTTTATAGAAAATTATGTTAAGATATTACAAAAAGCTAAAACACACCAGTCAAAAATTTTAAAATTTTTAGAAGCCTTTAATTTTAAGTACTTTTACCTCCAACAAAAATGCTGATAGTTACACCTTTTTTTAACTCGTAAAGGACATAATATTCGTATCTAGTTTAAACTAAATTAAACTACGTTAGACGCTAAAAAGTATTAAAAATTGAATACAATTCAAGATTTTTAAAAACTAGGGCCCTTACCTAGTTGAATGTTTTATGTGTTTTAAAATACTTTAGAAGTATTATGATACCCCTTAAATTTAAGTGTAGTTATCACCTTGTTTTGTGGGAAAAGGCTTCTAACCTTGTAAGGTAAAATTTGTTGGTGGTGGTGCTGAAGGTGGTGGTGTTATGAAAGTTTTCCTTATTTTACCGTCTTCTATACTAAATTCAATTTTTATTTTTCAAAGATTAAAATAAAAAAGAATTCACGTCAACCTGATTTTGAAAATATTTGGGAAGATCTTTTAATCCATTTAAATTGAAACAGATTGCATTAAAAAGATAGTACTGCATAAAGGAAGATGGTGCGTCTGTCAGTTTTAATGTAAAATTCGTTTTTTGCTATCTAGATATGTAAAGATCGCAATATGTACAGGTTAACCTTATAACAGAAGAGGTAAAAAGGTTGGGCGCCAGTAGGAAGTACTAAAATTTACATCAAGTTTCAGTACTTTTGACTTAGTTTTCAGTATTTCATTATTTTATTGGGTTTTTACAAAGATTACATATGATATTGTGTTTTATAGAATGACCTATTTTCCCTGTTTTCCATTAAATCTAGGTATATTATTACCTTGGTTCATGCGAAAATGGTTCTGCATATATGTTTCTAACCCTGCGAGGTAAAGGTGGTGGTCTGGTACCATAGTTATCCATATTTTAGAACTCACTATGTCTTTTTCACAAAATTCACATCATTGTCACACAAAAAAAACATTCAATATAGCACAGTTCCGCAATGTTTATTTTTTCAATTAAAGACAAAACTGTTCATAAATAAATCTGACACTGATCTCTATCTCACGTAGGGGTAAAAATTAGTAAAACAATAATTAAATGGGAAACCTGGTGTTAACATGACGCGGCTTTTCAAGATAATATCGACACTAGAGCTGCACGCACGCACCGTCCGAGAGTTTGCTCTGAAGTGGGGTTGCCGCAACGAGCGCCATCCAAGGGGGCGCATTCGATAAGGGTGGCGCAGGCGCACGTGCCAGTCCACCCTCACCCTGTGTATCTATCTGTCGCCTCACCTGCATCGCGAAAAAAACGACACCGGTCGACGATTTTATATTAAATCCGCATTATGTGAGAGTACTCTTTAACCATGCGAGATTTGGTGCTCTATGATAACTTTTTACTGTAGTCTGTTACCCAAAGGGATAAGATTAAACTTTTTATTTTTTTTTAAGCGGAGTTATTACAATTAACTCATGATAATACTTCAATTACTTTTATTTACTATATCATTTTGTGATGGATAACTTTATTTTACGGGTGAAAACATCCGTTATTAAAATCGACCAAAAAATCAAAAAACTTTTTTTTTTTGCATTTTCGGCTTCAGAATGTCATGAAACGTCTAGAAAATGTGCAAAAGTGGGTGTTAAAAAAATGTCTGCCTGCCTGTCGGTCTGTATGTAAAAAGTTTTTAACGGATTTAAAAAAAAATCACCAAAAGATAAACATAAGGGTAGACAATGGGGGAAAATGGACAAAAACTGTAATTTTTAGCAATATCTCACTTATTAAATAAAATAAATTTTATAGTAGGACAATTTTTTTGCATTAATGAAAATAATGTTTAATTCCCTACATAAACATTTGTCATCATTTTTTATCGTAGGACTATTATTTTCCGATATATAGGAATTTTAATAAATTTTGATATATTTTTACATTTTTAATTATGTGTCAAATTTTGTCACTAGAAAAATTTCAATCATGGGTGAAATTAATTTCCATAAATTTTTCTTTTAATACATTTCTGATAATGGCGCTGCCAGAAAAACAATCCGATAAAGCTACAAACAAAAAACAAAAGCAAATGGTCCAAAACTACAGAAAAAATGAAGTCAATTTGATATTTTATAAATTTCCTCATTTTCCTTCCGTCTAGAAAAGATACCCTTTTCACATTTTTAATTTTAAATATATCTACATATAAATAATAGCGTAAAGGGTAGTGTTAAACCATAATTTGGTCAAATCACATTTTATTTACTTAGAGCTTGATAACCAACCACAAAAGTAATATTGATATTTCGAGTTATGATTACTTTTACACTTAATTTTGCATTGTTGTGAACTTTTAAATATGGCCTCCGCTGAAATCGTAAATTCAAACATTAACTACATACATTGGATTCATAGAAATTTATTAAGTATTTACGAAAATTTATTAAGAATTCACAATAAATTCTCCACACTTTTAAAAATTTCTTTATTATTCACGAAGATTTATGAAAAATTTACTGAAATTTATAAAGAATTAAATGAGAATTTATTATGAATTCTTATCAACTCCTCCAAACTCATTATAAAAAAATTATTAAGAATTCTTATTGACTCAATTAGAATTCATTAGGATTTAGAAGAATTTATGAACTATAATAAATAATAATAATAATAATAATAATAATAATAATAATAATAATAATAATAATAATAATAATATTTATTGAGAAAAAAAATACAATTCAATACATATGCTATAGGCACAGAAATGTCTAGCATTTGAGCGTGCCGATACAAGAAAAATATATATATATATTTATATACACACATGTAAACACCTATACATACTAAATACTAATTAAAATAATAACTAAATAACTAAACTAGATACACAATTTAAATAAATACCATAAAAATAAAAATAAACTGTATAAATACTATTTTCCCAATGCAATTTCCCCTAATATGATAAATTTTCAAATTTATCAACTTACACATCTATCAACTTACACATCATATTCATCAAGAGCAATTTCCATAACACACTATAAAATAATAAAGGTTAAATAAGCAAAACAAGACCACAAAAAATTGATAACAAATAAAGACAAACGGTATAAATAAATAAAGAACAAACTACTTATACAGATAAAATACACATATAATATAATCAAATCATAATAATTAAAAAGGACTAATACAAATGAATAAAAATCGAGTATAAATAAAATCATATATACAAAATAAATAAATAAAATACTTAAACAATTAAAAATACAGAAAACAAATAAAATATAGAGAAATAAATAAATAAAATATACAAATAAATAAGATAAAAGCAAAACAAAGAATTAACAAATAATTAAAAAGGACTAATATAAATGGATAAAAAACTATTCAGAAGAATTTAAATAATTCATGAGAATTTACAAGAACTCATTAAAAAAATCATAAGAATTTAAAAGGACTCAATAAAAATACAAATAAAAATTCCTTTAATATTCACGAAACTTTATTTAAAATTTACAAAAATATATTAATAATTTAAAGACTTAATAAGAATTTAGTAAAATTCATAAAAACTTTTATTGGACTTTAGAAGGATTTCATGAACATTTTTAAAAATTCACAATCAGAAATTCCTTTCATATTCACAAAAGTTTATTAATTTGTTTTTAAGAATTATATGATTATTTTATTTATTTTGTAGTTTTATTACAGAGGCGTAGACTTCACAAGAATATATTAAGAATTTTAAAATAATTTACTATTAAGAATTTATATTAACTCTTTTGGGATTTATTAAGACTTTACAAAAATTTATAAATAATTCAGAACAATTTAAAAAATTTATAAAAACTGTTTAAAAATTAAAAAATAAATAAATAGAAACTCACAATAAATCATAAAGAATTCGCAACAATTTTTCACTAAAAATTAAAAGAAGCCGTTGTATTTCTATAAAGCATAATTATCAGTAACTAAACTAAGACATTTTGTTGTTTTTATTGACCAGGTAAGAAGCAATCATTCTTTCTGGCCAATAAAAATGACAGAACGGCTTAGTTTAGTTAATTAATTTAATAATTATGCCTGAATAAGGCTTAACTTCTCTTATAGATTTAATTTAGTTATAATTCAGACTTTCAGCACTTTAAAGCTAACTCGTTTTTCTTTGAGCGGCAGTCCTTATCTTGTCTATCAGTTGGTTTGGACTTTTGGATTACTAACCCAAAACATGTTTTTACCACAAGCAGATCTAATATTTCAATTAATTGAACGCAAAACCTTGAGACATGTCTTTTTGGTTTCTTATCCAAAAAAAGGTCTTTTTAAAAGGTATTAGTAAATTTAATTAAAATTAAAATAGCTTAATAGGAACTAAAAAAGAAGCTATTTAAAATTTTACTTTGATGAAAGATAAATTAAAGGAATTATACATTATACTATGAATTTAATTTAAATAAGATTTATTTTATTTAATAATTTTATTCTGAGAAATATAGGATTTGGAGACTTGTTTTTGTGTTCAATACCATTGATGTTAGGCCTATACAAATAGACTTCCATGTAATTGTAAACTTTTTTAACTTTTTTTAAAATTGTATTAGCTTTTTTAATGCAAAATTATAGTACAAATTTGCTAAAAACATAAAAATTAAGAAGGTTTTATTTTTAGTGAGAGAATTATTTTTTTGGCAGTAAACTAAATTACTCTGGAATTGTTTTAAATTAAACTAATTTAAATTCACTACATATTACTTTTATCGGATTTGTAAAATTTGAAAAATATATAACGTTTTAATTATAATAAAAAAAAGTTATATATCAAAAATTTAGCTGATTAAATTGGAATAAATAGCTAGGTACCAAATACATAATTCTTTTACTTTAAATAAATACATATTTAAAATAACAATATTTCTTTGAAATAAAATATGTTTAGGGTAAATACTTTGATTTGATTAAAAATTATCTTACTTTTAAACATTTTTCTAATAAAATTTTCTAATAAAATGACACACCTGTTTGAAGCAACTTCCTCCGAGATGATTTCGTTAAAAATGAAATATAAAAAAGGCATAGTTTGGAATAGTTCCCGTTTTAATACATTCGAAGTCACATATGCTTAACAACCAAATCATATCAAAATCTGAAGAAGAGACATACCAAATCTGATACAAATGTATTGCTTTGCAGATTCTTGTTATCGATGCGTTTAAAGAAATAGAATGAATTAAGAAAACTTTAACTTGTTGAGTTGAAAAGAAAATACATAGACTTTTATCAAAAATTAATAGTACTAATATCTTTATAATGCTAATTTGTTTAGAAAAAAGTTAATAAATTTTGTTTAACATTGCTTTTATTATAAATTGACGATATCTTAAAAAAAATAACTTTTTAAAAAGAACTTCATTTTAGGTTTAGCTTGGTTAATTAAAGGGCTTTTAAGGGCCACTTGCACCAATGATGATTTAACTTTAAACTTGGATTAAATTGACGGCCGACCAATCAGAACGCAGCATTTTTAACTTAAACTCGGTTTGGCTGAGATAATCCCGTACCAAAAGTTGGTGCAAGTGGCCCTTAGTGTCAAAAATTAAAACCTGAATTCGAACTTAATGTTTGATTTTAATTAAAAAAGTAATAAAAATCAGGACATGACGTTTTCAATAATATCTATGTAGATTTTCTTTGAAAGCATCGACATATCAAAGCCTCAATATCTCATGCACGCTGTCGTATCTCAAATTACGTCAATTTCGGATCAATATCTGGCCCAGCGAAAAGAATCTGCTATTTCTTTGTGAGGCAGTGTCAGTAGAAAACTATAAGGAAAAACGTCCGTCCTTAAAACAAATATAGCAAATACACATTTACTTTCTTGTAGGAAAGTCCTGCGTTAATATAGATAATGAAAAGTTTTCTTTTCCCTAGAAAAGTCCCAGGTCAGAAAAAAAAAGTTTTTTTTAATTAATTTTATATTTCTTGTTGTTTTTTTTATGTAAAAGAGTCAATTTTCGCAAAAACCATGATAACTGGAGAATGATTTTTTAAGATCTAGTTATTTTTTTTATATTAACAAAAGGGGAAATGATTTTAAATAATTTGAAATTTGAAAGGGATAAGTATTTTTTTCAGTAATTTTGGATATGAAAGATTATTTTTTTGGATACGTTTTTTTTTTTTAAAATACCGTTATACGAATTTTTGGTTGTAGGGTTCCGTCGCAATGTATAAACATGTCAGTATTATTTGAATTTAAATGTAATGAGTATCTATAGGCCCCCCAATTAATTTGAAACGTAAACAAATATTTGGGTTTAATTGTACATTTTATTTAAATGCTTTATAAGGTTATTTTGGAACGAGTCCATGGCCAGGAATTAAATGTAAAGTATTGTATAAATTAATTTTTATTGAAAAAATCAAAGTGTTCACAAAATGTGAGAAACAAAGATGTCAATAACTAGTATGTCCTGCTCTGTTCTCAAGCAAAACATTTACACCCAAAATGTTATTCAACCAATCGTCCTTCCATTGCGAAACGAAATTGGAGACAATTTAATTTTTATGGACAATAACGTCACTTCCCACCGCACAAGAAGTGTTACCAATTTGCTACAGCAAGGGAATGTTCAAAGAATGAACTAGCCAGCAAACTCACCTGACATGAATCCCTGTCAGAACCCGTCGGATATGCTAAAAAGGGCCATTTTGAATAGAGATAACCCCCCATTCACCTTTCAGAAGCTAATTGTTACTGCTCAAGAAGAATGGAACAACAAGAATTTTGGCGATGTGTGTACTTGCCAGATTTATCCTAAGTATGAAAAAGTGGCAGTGGCAAACTATAAAAGAAAACCTTCTCGAAGCGGCTCGTCCGTTTTTGACAACAAACAAACTCTCCTGCTTCACTATATGCCAGAGATTTTATCAATCGAATTTCATAGACCAAGTATATCTGATAAAGTATTTTTTGAAAGTTACCTTAGCTTTTTTATGAGATTTGAAACACAATCTTTGTTGTTTTATTGCTCTTGATGTAGATAATGTTTGTGTTTATGTGTTATTTATTTGTAAATAAAGAATTTAATGAAAGAGCGATCTTAAAATGTAAACTTTTAAATTTTCTTTTTTACACAAAGCGTAAAGATATGTAATGCTACGCATTCCATTATATACTATTCACAGTGGATGGTATATATAGATATTTACCATTTTTTTTGAACGACAAAAAAAATTTATTTATTTTTTAGACAATCGCAAAATAATAAAGAAAATACGAAAAATAATAGATTAAAAAAAGATCTGTTCAAAAAAAAATAAAAGAAATCTTTTTTCCAAAAACAAAAAAGGATTTTTTTAATTTATCACAAAATAGTACCGTCGTACTTTGCATATCACCCATTTTACCATAGAAATTTTGCTGATGTTAATGACCCGTAATAGAAAAATCAGTGGTAAAATGAATGATCATATTACATGAAATACGACCGATTTAGCCGTTATTGGGAGCTACTTGGGCTCCTTTACAGAGAAATTTTTCGAATATCTCAAAACATGGTTCCTAGAATACCTTGAAACATTTTAGTTGTACCGACATATGTAGGCATGCCCTGATGCTAAAAAATAATCCAAAATGTAAATGGTTTGCGAAAAATACATTTATTTATAGGGTGCCCAGGTCTACTTGGGCACATTTGTTAAATATGTTAAAAAATCCATTTAAATTGTCATTCTGTTCATCTTACCCCGTAAGTGAACGCAAAAAATAAAATCGGGCATAGTACCTATACATGTATATGAGTTTTTTTGTTAAAAGTAGGAAGTAGAAGCAATTTTCCTAATTTTTGTACCATGGGGTCCT
The DNA here is from genome assembly GCA_958510825.1 of Brachypterus glaber. Classification (NCBI taxonomy): domain Eukaryota; kingdom Metazoa; phylum Arthropoda; class Insecta; order Coleoptera; family Kateretidae; genus Brachypterus; species Brachypterus glaber. The sequence continues at coordinate 27,888,948 of OY294050.1, forward strand.
TTCATAAATGCGCACCATTTTCAATCAATATTAATCAATCAATAAAGAAACAACTGAAAAAACAAAAAAAAAATAAATGCGTTTACAAAAACATAAACAAGGGTACACAAGTAGCCCCGGGATGCCCAAGTAACCCCCGATAACGGTACTATTTCGTCATGGCTTCAGTCTGAATAGATGTCAAATCGACCTCTATATTAATTTACCCAGTCGGAGAAGTCTTCTCATTTTTTCATTTATAGTTTGATTTTCTCTAGGTTAAGTTTTAAAATGCTTAAATTAAAAATGTTTTAGAAAAACAAAAATTGAGTTAAATATAATTAGTAATAATTATAATTAATAAATTATACTTTAATAATTGAATTAAAACCGTGATTTCCCTCAACAATAGCGTTTAACCCAGCTACAGTCCCGCCACGCACCTACCGTCAGTCCATGAGCAGCTAATTTAAAAAATATGTTAAACTTTCATAAAGAATTGTAAACATTTAAAAATAATTACACCCCACCCCCTGGGGGTAAAGTTTAAACATGGACTATAGTTGTGTGGCTGGACTATAGTTGTGTGGCTAGACTATAAATGTGTGGCTGGCCTATAGTTGTGTGAAATTACGGAATATAATATTTCAGTCTAATATTGCATAAAATAATTTCGGATCCCAGAACAACTCTACAATAATAAATAAATTTGTAATTTTCGTTGGTTGATTCTCTAAATAAAATACCTATTTTTGATTTAAATTGTTAATTTCTGAAATAACACTTTTAAGTGTTATTATTAAGTGCTTAAAAGCGCGATTAGAGTAAAGTTATTTCTTAAGACAGTAAAATAAAAACCAAGCTCATAATTTTAACTTTCCACACTAGATAGATGCACTACTTTTCCATCAACAATACCTGACAATTAATTAGTAACACTTGTTTTAAAACAAACTTTTAGTCCCTGATTCCTAGTAATTTTTCTAGGTCTATTTTTATTATTAAACCATTTACAGCGCGTAGCGCTAGAATAGTTATATAAGGTAGTTTCAAATTTCCCAAAATTGCCAAAAAACGTCCTAGACAAAAAATTCTTAGATACAAAATAAGAAAAATGTCCGTCCGTCCGTCTGTGCCCCTGTTTTTTTTTCAAATTTGTTCGTTTTTCAATTTTATTTTGTTATTTTTTAAATTTTTTTTGAAGTTGCGTTATTTAGGAAAATGAAATATACCATCCATTGTAAACAGTATACAGTGTGGTCCAAAAGTCACCCCACCCCTTATTACACGACCCCCCTTTCCATTTTAAAAAATGTGCCCCCATGCCCCCCTGCCCACGTTTTAAGAGCTGAAAGTATTAAATATATGCTAAAAGATAGTTTAAGTTGTCTTATTTAAAAGTTCCAAATTTGAAGTCGATATCTCAACTGGTTCAAAAGTTAAGAAGGGGGGGGGGGTGACTTTTGGACCGCTCTGTATAAAAAAATACGTAGCATTGCGTATCTTCACGGCTTGTTTGTTTGTAACACATTTCAAATGTATTTATTTAAAGAACATCTTAATTAGAAAACAGAAAAGTCGTTGTTTTGTTTAGATCAAGTTTTTTTTAAAAAACTAGAAAATTTAAAATACATTTATCTCACAGTTTTTAAAAGATTTCTATCTCCACACCTTCCCCCTAAAATTAAATTAAAAAAAATACACTTAACTATGAATTAGCCAATAAAAAACTTTCAATTGTATTTCTTAGTAATTTCTTTAAAACATTTATTTAATTTATTTTAAGGTCGTTTATTAAAAAAAAAATTCTTAAAACAATTAAATATATATTTTTAAATGCAAGTTCAAAAGGATTTATTTTTAAACTGTATATTTATTTCTTTTAATTAACCATAGGAATTCAGTTAAAAATAGTATTTTAGGAAGGCAACTATAATTAACAAAAAGTGCCTTGGTTGTCATCACGGAGTTATATTTGAAAAATTTAGTTTTTATAACTTTCAAAATATATTTAATTCAAATATACTAAATTTCAGTTTTTTAAAAACAATTTACAACTTTAAAAGGTTTAGACCCTCACAAATTCTAAATAAAAGCGATTTGCTTTTTCCTGAGATACGAGCAAGGCCCTTTTGACATAAGTATCCAATTTTATATATAAAATTGTTTTGATAGTTTCGGATAATTGTTTATTTCTTTTTTAAAGCTGGCTTTAATGCACGTGCCAAAATATTAATTAATAATAATAATAACCTATTTTTAAATAAGAAGAAAAATAAAAGAGTTTTAATATATTTATCACAAGATGACAAGCATTCATATATCCCATATTTACTTCAAAAGAGGTTAACTTAAATTTCATTAGGTAGCGTAACATTTTTTAATTATCTCATTTTATTTATTAATTCACACACTAAATATGGCTCTTTTAAATGTTAATTTTTACGTTGATCCTCCTCCCACGCGTAGCCACGTATTTAAAGTGCTAACATTGTTTAGAAGTAGCTTTTAAAATTACCCCCCAAGGTCTAGTACCGTCCTTGTTACTAATTTATTAACATTGTACGTACAAAATTTTACAATATATAGTAATAGTTTTTTATATATTTTAGTGTATTGTCATATATGTAATATATTACAAAATATTGTAATATGTTGTAATATTTCGTAATATAATGAAGTACATTGTATTGTATTGAGTAATGATAATATTTACACCTTACATTGATTTTAGTTTTATATATACTAACCTTAGTTAACTTTTATATATTTTTTTATTATTTCGTCTAAATTGTAATTTTTTGTAAATTGGGTTTACCTGTTAAATAATAAAAAAAAAATAATGTGAATTAGATACATTCGTCTATTTTTTTTTTATCGTGACGGCACATAGCTTTACTAAAAAATAATATAAAAATACAAAAATTTATTAGATTATTATTAAATTTTTGTGAAAAATACATAGGCCGACTTCCTGTTGTTACCAATAAATGTTTCTGGTATAAAATGTATAAAAGATTTATTTATATGAAAACCATGACTTGAAAAACGAAACAATTTCTTTTAATCATCTGGATGATTAAGCCTAACCATAAGTCCATATCAAACATCAATTAGTAGAAAAGAAAAAGACTGATGAAATATGTGAAACCATTTTCTTAATGTTTATTTTTTTTTGTAAGAAAATAGTGCATAATAGGGTGGCCAGATATTATATTTTAAGATATCTTACCTATAGATTTAGAGGAAAATGAGGGAATGGTGAGCACCTAAGCAAAACCTAATATGATCATCTAATATGAGTATCATCTGAATGTTACAGAATTTTAAGTGTGGCAAAAGAAGCCTAACAGATTATCAATCAGTATAATCAAAATGTGCAAAAGTTAAAAATGGAAAATAATGCAAAAATATTTATTAAAAAGATATTTTAATTTTACAAAATAAAAAATAAATCAAAAATTTTGATTAGATTTTATTTCCAAAACTTTTTTTTAATATAGTGTTTGAAAATTTATAAAAACAATGTTTTTTATTTTTTAGTTATTTTTAGTTATAAGTAACATGTATCTAATTAATAGAAGGCTTTTAACTTAAAAAACTTGTTTTTTATTTAACTTTATTACCATTTAAGTGAATGAGGGGGAACGGTGATCATATCATTATGTCATTATAAACTGAAAATTAACCACTTTACATCACAAAAACTAATTATTTAAACTCAACAAAATTGCATAAATAAAAGCAAATGATCATATCCTTCAATAATATATAAATTTTAGAATAATCGTATAAAAATTATAATTCTTGTACGATTAATTATTAACGTACAGTCTTATTCCGTACACATGCAAAATAATAACAACGAATATCGGCTAACATATATTCAAATATTGTAAACAACTTTCATCTGCCAGTCGCCTTTCTTGGCGCTAGCGAATTGTTAGACATGGCCCTCAAGCATGGATGCCAGAGATGTCTCAAAATACCCACTAATTTGAATTTTTGGTTGCGTGCACAGTTACCCGCTACGCACGGTTCCCCTACTTTTCCCTATTCCTCCACCAAACCATTTAAATAAATTATTCTTAGATTCTTTTTTGGCTTTTAAAATTAAAATATACATGATTTTAAACGCTTTTATTCTTATGACAATCTGTAAAATAATATGCTTCGTTTCTTGGTAAAATTCTAAAAAAAAAAAAAAAATGTCTATTCACTCTTGTGCACTTGTTCGGTTTTCCAAAGCAGATCTTAGTATAGAATACAAGTAATTTGGAATAAACGTCTCCTGTATACATACATACCGGGTGAGTTTTATTTATGTCCACGCTGACTAGATGAAACGCTGATAATAAAATGAAAGTGGTAATAAAAGGTTACCTTTCCTACAATCATATATTATACAAAAGACAACATAGACCCAACGTTATATTAGCGATGCAGCCTTAAATAAAATATACGACTCACACATATTCAAATATTGTAAACAACTTTCATCTGCCAGTCGCCGTTCTTGGCGCTAGCGAATTGTTAGACACGGCCCTCAAACATGAATGTTAGAGATATCTCAGAAAACCACGAAACTGAATTTTTGGTTTAGCGGACGGTTACCCGCTGCGCACGGTTCCCTCACTTTCCCCTATTCGTTGGGGCTAAACCATTGAAAAAGAAATATGTTTAGATTCTGTTTTGACTTTAAAAATTAAAAACTACAAGATCTCAAAGGCTTTTATTTTTATGACAATCTATAAAAAATGATGCTTTGTTTGGTGGTAAAATTCTGAAAAGAAAAAAAAAATTCCAGGCAGACTTGTGCACTTGCTAGAATTTCCAAAGCAGATCTTAGTATAGGAGATGAGGGTATAAGTACCCTTACAAGTAATTTGGAGTAAACTTCTCCTGTATATGCATAGATGCATAACTTTTGTAGTTTTCCAGAAACAATATCATTTTAAAACCATAATATTAATAAAACGCTGACTAGATCAAAAGTTGATAATAAAATGAAAGCGCCGCAGGCAAACAATTTTAGAAATCTGAATAGCCAAACACTCTATAATTGTTAAAAACAAAACAAAATAACATATTATCTGAAAAGCCAAGTCCAAACCAAGGGCACGGTCCCCCCTGCCCCCCCTCGGGGCGCCCATGGGTATATGTGCACAATGTGCACTGCACACATGCATAACATTTGTAGTTTTCCAGAAACAATATTCGTTTGGGCTAAGCCATTGAAAAATAAATATTTTTAGATTCTGTTTTGACTTAAAAATTAAAAACTACAAGAAATCAAAGGCTTTTATTTTTATGACAATCTATAAAAAATGATGCTTCGTTTCGTGGTTAAATTCTGAAAAAAAAAAGTCCAGGCACTCTTGTGCACCTGCTAGGATTTCCAAAGCAGATCTTAGTATAGGAGATGAGGGTATGTGCCCTCACAAGTAATTTGGAGTAAACTTCTCCTGTATATGCATATATGCATAACTTTTGTAGTCGTCCAGAAACAATATCATTTAAAAACCATAATATTAATAATACGCTGACTAGATGAAAAGTTGATAATAAAATGAAAGTAGTAATAAAAGGTTACCTTTTCTGCAATCATATATTATACAAAAGACAACATAGACCTAACGATATATTAGCGCTGCATCCTTAAATAAAATATACGACTCACACATATTCAAATATTGTAAACAACTGTCATCTGCCAGTCGCCGCTAGCGAATTGTGAGACACGGCCCTCAAACATGGATGTTAGAGATATCTCAGAAAACCGCGAAATTGAATTTTTGGTTTACCGGACGGTTACCCGCTGCGCACAGTTTCCTCACTTTTCCCTATTCGTTGGGGCTAAGCTATTGAAAAGAAATATATTTAGATTCTGTTTTCAAAGGCTTTTATTTTTATAACAATCTATAAAAAATGATGCTTTGTTTCGTGGTAAAATTCTGAAAAGAAAACAAAAGACCAGGCACTCTTGTGCTAGGACTTCCTAAGCAGATCTTAGTATAGGAGATGAGGGTATAAGTACCCTTACAAGTAATTTGGAGTAAACTTCTCCTGTATATGCAGAGATGCATAATTTTTGTAGTTTTCCAGAAACAATATCATTTTAAAACCATAATGTTAACAGAACGCTGACTAGATGAAAAGCTGATAATAAAATGAAAGTAGTAATAAAAGGTAACCTTTCCTGCTATCATATATTATACAAAAGACAACATAGACCTAACGTTATATTAGCGCTGCATCCTTAAATAAAATATACGACTCACACATATTCAAATATTGTAAACAACTGTCATCTGCCAGTCGCCGCTAGCGAATTGTGAGACACGGCCCTCAAACATGGATGTTAGAGATATCTCAGAAAACCGCGAAATTGGATTTTTGGTTTACCGGACGGTTACCCGCTGCGCACGGTTTCCTCACTTTTCCCTATTCGTTGGGGCTAAGCTATTGAAAAGAAATATATTTAGATTCTGTTTTCAAAGGCTTTTATTTTTATAACAATCTATAAAATATGATGCTTTGTTTCGTGGTAAAATTCTGAAAAGAAAACAAAAGACCAGGCACTCTTGTGCTAGGACTTCCTAAGCAGATCTTAGTATAGGAGATGAGGGTATAAGTACCCTTACAAGTAATTTGTAGTAAACTTCTTCTGTATATGCAGAGATGCATAATTTTTGTAGTTTTCCAGAAACAATATCATTTTAAAACCATAATGTTAATAAAACGCTGACTAGATGAAAAGCTGATAATAAAATGAAAGTAGTAATAAAAGGTAACCTTTCCTGCTATCATATATTATACAAAAGACAACATAGACCCGACGTTATATTAGCGCTGTAGCCTTTAATAAAACATCCCCTTGCACTAAGACCCGTGAGTCAATCTGGGATACGCACTGTGGAGTTAGTTTATCCTTTAGCCCGCTTCAATTTGTTGAGGAACGCGGGGTGCTATCGCACTGTGGTCAGATGTACGGGATTTTCCGGTAAAAGAACAATACCTACATGTATACACGGTGTTTGCAGTCCTTTGGTGCTAAATAAAGGGGATGATTCTTCTACATCACAAAACATAAAAACCAGCATGGGAACATACGTCCGGAAACGAACCCTAAGAGAGTTACGACACTTTAAAATTGTACTAAAAATTTAGTTTTTAATTAATAACTCTGGCACCCTTGGAGTTAGAGCGACGAGGTTTTGCACGTATACTTGTATTAATAAGGGCAATTAGTTTATGTTATTTTTTTTTAATCTATCCACAGGCGTGCCTATACGTACAAAATCGGACAAAATGTGTGAGGCTTAACACATTTTTGCCCCAAACTTTTTTAAGCTTATTTTTTTTTGCAAAAACTATAGATTCTTTAAGTATAAATACATAAAAAAATGTAATATAGTGTAACACTGTAGGTGCAAACTTTTTTTTTTATGTAATTAAGAGGAAGTAACAATTTATCCCACCAAAAATGTTACTTTTTAAAAGGCTATTAGTCCTTAAATATAAAATTTAGGTGTTTCGGTGAAGAATACTCTTTTGCTTAGTTTTAAATGAAGAATCGCCCTGCAGCATTAAAATTTTATTGACGTTTTTTCTTGTTCCTCATTCAATATGTAAATCTTCAAAGTACCGTAGCTCCCTAGGGCTTATTTCCGGACATATGATCCGTTGTTGGTTTATCATGTTTTTGTGATGTAGAATCATCCTGTTTATTTAATGATAAAAGACTGCAGACACCGTATATATTGTTGTCTCATACAAAAATTAAATCATGGAATTTTGTTATACTTCTTCATATCCTTATATCGTTTTTTTCTGAGGACAAACTTTATTTTTGTGACAGAAGAATGACTAAGATATACAAATAAGTTACAAGGGCTTACTGTTCTGCTTTTGCAAAAGCATGTTAAAAAATGGCAGTAGCCACTAATTTCGGCAATTATAGTATTCTCATATAAAATTACACAAGAGCCTGGAGTGATTATTTCCTTTGACAGCAAATTTGAATAAAAACTGTGAATTTTTCCCGATAATTCGAAGAATCGTGTGTAATATCATTTTAAAACCATAATGTTAACAAAACGCTGACTAGATGAAAAGCTGATAATAAAATGAAAGTAGTAATAAAAGGTAACCTTTCCTGCTATCATATATTATACAAAAGACAACATAGACCTAACGTTATATTAGCGCTGCATCCTTAAATAAAATATACGACTCACACATATTCAAATATTGTAAACAACTGTCATCTGCCAGTCGCCGCTAGCGAATTGTGAGACACGGCCCTCAAACATGGATGTTAGAGATATCTCAGAAAACCGCGAAATTGGATTTTTGGTTTACCGGACGGTTACCCGCTGCGCACGGTTTCCTCACTTTTCCCTATTCGTTGGGGCTAAGCTATTGAAAAGAAATATATTTAGATTCTGTTTTCAAAGGCTTTTATTTTTATAACAATCTATAAAATATGATGCTTTGTTTCGTGGTAAAATTCTGAAAAGAAAACAAAAGACCAGGCACTCTTGTGCTAGGACTTCCTAAGCAGATCTTAGTATAGGAGATGAGGGTATAAGTACCCTTACAAGTAATTTGTAGTAAACTTCTCCTGTATATGCAGAGATGCATAATTTTTGTAGTTTTCCAGAAACAATATCATTTTAAAACCATAATGTTAATAAAACGCTGACTAGATGAAAAGCTGATAATAAAATGAAAGTAGTAATAAAAGGTAACCTTTCCTGCTATCATATATTATACAAAAGACAACATAGACCCGACGTTATATTAGCGCTGTAGCCTTTAATAAAACATCCCCTTGCACTAAGACCCGTGAGTCAATCTGGGATACGCACTGTGGAGTTAGTTTATCCTTTAGCCCGCTTCAATTTGTTGAGGAACGCGGGGTGCTATCGCACTGTGGTCAGATGTACGGGATTTTCCGGTAAAAGAACAATACATACATGTATACACGGTGTTTGCAGTCCTTTGGTGCTAAATAAAGGGGATGATTCTTCTACATCACAAAACATAAAAACCAGCATGGGAACATACGTCCGGAAACGAACCCTAAGAGAGTTACGACACTTTAAAATTGTACTAAAAATTTAGTTTTTAATTAATAACTCTGGCACCCTTGGAGTTAGAGCGACGAGGTTTTGCACGTATACTTGTATTAATAAGGGCAATTAGTTTATGTTATTTTTTTTTAATCTATCCACAGGCGTGCCTATACGTACAAAATCGGACAAAATGTGTGAGGCTTAACACATTTTTGCCCCAAACTTTTTTAAGCTTATTTTTTTTTGCAAAAACTATAGATTCTTTAAGTATAAATACATAAAAAAATGTAATATAGTGTAACACTGTAGGTGCAAACTTTTTTTTTTATGTAATTAAGAGGAAGTAACAATTTATCCCACCAAAAATGTTACTTTTTAAAAGGCTATTAGTCCTTAAATATAAAATTTAGGTGTTTCGGTGAAGAATACTCTTTTGCTTAGTTTTAAATGAAGAATCGCCCTGCAGCATTAAAATTTTATTGACGTTTTTTCTTGTTCCTCATTCAATATGTAAATCTTCAAAGTACCGTAGCTCCCTAGGGCTTATTTCCGGACATATGATCCGTTGTTGGTTTATCATGTTTTTGTGATGTAGAATCATCCTGTTTATTTAATGATAAAAGACTGCAGACACCGTATATATTGTTGTCTCATACAAAAATTAAATCATGGAATTTTGTTATACTTCTTCATATCCTTATATCGTTTTTTTCTGAGGACAAACTTTATTTTTGTGACAGAAGAATGACTAAGATATACAAATAAGTTACAAGGGCTTACTGTTCTGCTTTTGCAAAAGCATGTTAAAAAATGGCAGTAGCCACTAATTTCGGCAATTATAGTATTCTCATATAAAATTACACAAGAGCCTGGAGTGATTATTTCCTTTGACAGCAAATTTGAATAAAAACTGTGAATTTTTCCCGATAATTCGAAGAATCGTGTGTAATTCAGAAGAATATTTTTTAACAATTTACAATATGTCAAACCAACTTTTATATTTTTTTCATCGCAAAATTATATAAATTGTTTTATTATTTATCTTAATATTTTTACAGGCATATTGATTTGGTTAATTTAATTCCATTCTCAATTGCTAAACTAAAATGTCCATTTTTAAATTGCAAATTATGGTCTGTCAATAGTTTAGTCACAAACTACAGTACTGACTAGAGCGGTACTGCGCTAGGCTTGCGCATGTTCATAAAAGTCAACCTATAAAAACTGTCATTACATTTTATAAAAAGAATATTTTGAGGTATTTTTTGGTAAATAATAAAGTAATAACAATAATTATAATTAGTAATATATTTATATTTAATTTATTTTACGTGTGGAATCTTGTTGTAAAGAGAAATACTGAAAAACAAATACTACAGATATTCTCACTAGAATTTTCTACAGTAGAAAATTCCCAATATAACTGTAATTAGATTGGACAGAAATAAACACGTGGTCAGAAATATTTTTAAATGATTGGTTGATAAAAATGTTAAAAAATAATTAATTCAATCGCGTTTGATAAAATTTCCAACTTAGACTTAGTTTTCCCATCACTCAGTTTTGATAAAATGTGGGGTTAAAAAAATCCATCACCTTCCCAGTTGCAGTTTAAGATAAAAATGTGAGTTCTGAACTTTTAAATTTATTATTTTTCTATTTTGAGACTCTTACAAGCTCACAATCACACGCATTTTTCGTGTTCTAATAGGCCCATAAGAGGTCTCTACTTTTTTTTCTTTTGGGTTGGCAACAGACCCAAAGCCTATCGCTTGACGTTTTCCGTGAAAATGTGAACGTCGCTTTTCTACAAAATTTTGTGTTTAGGTTATGTTTTACCGCGTTAAAATTGTGGCTTGGTTACTTGCAATGAAAAAGAGAAGAAATGGCTATAAAATATATCAAAATAATATTCGTTCTTAGTATTTTAAACATGGCGAAAACTGTTATGCCAATCCGAAACAAAAATCCCCAAATCAGTCATCAATTTAAATGTAAGTTTTTTTAAATTTTAGAGCAAAATCGAAAAAATTGTATAAAGTACTCATTTCATAACCCATTTTTAGCACATTACTACTAAACTTGTACTCGTGCGCTAAAAACGTATGTTATGAAACTAGTACTTTAATATACTACTATACTTTAATATATTTACTATACTTTAATATACTTTATATACTTTAATATATTACTTTAATGTACTACTATTAAAACTTTTAAATTTTGCCAATATAAAATATTTCAAACCACAGTGCGGCGTTGGTACGTAAGGCGTCGGATCTCTTCTAATAGTGTTAGCGTTACGAATTTACCAATTTCACCACCCTATATGTTAGGATAAGTCGCCGAAATAGCACTGCAGTAATGTACAAAGAATGTAGACGATATGTACCCCTACTAGGGGGCCCTCGCATTATAAATTTCATTATAGAGTTGATCTAATTGAAATGCAGTTTAAAGTTATGCGACTCTAAGATATTATTGCATTTAAGGGCCCTGTATAATTTACTGCTTGGGCAAGTCACATTATCAAAGTTATGAGGGGTTCAAACTAATAAATACCTTCTCTTTGATGCATTACTTCGTTATAATTTTGACTCTGATATATCAGATTTATTTTTATTGCGTTAATACTTATTTATGACTATAAATTATATTTAATAAAATGTATTAAGTTTAACATAGTTAAAAAATATAAAAAATCAAATATAATAATGAATTTTGGTCAATTTGCGTGACATACATTATTGGCCGCTCCCTATTTTATTAAACGTTGCGTTATTATATTAAAATGATTTTTCATATTTTTTAAGTATGTTAAAAAAATGGGGGAGTGTTAGGGGGTAGCCAAAATATGAAATCTCTACAGCCTTTAATAACGCGAGAAACGGGGTATGAAGTGTATGAATTTTGGTCAATTTGCGTGACATACATTATTGGCCGCCCCCTAATTTATGAAACGTTGCTTTATTATATTAAAATGATTTTTTTATATTTTTTAACTATGTTAAAAAAATAGGGGGGTCTTAGGGGGGTAGCCAAAATATGAAATCTCTACAGCCTTTAATAACGCGAGAAACGGGGTATGAAGTGTATGAATTTTGGTCAATTTGCGTGACATACATTATTGGCCGCCCCCTATTTTATGAAACGTTACGTTATTATATTAAAATATTTTTTTATATTTTTTAACTATGTTAAAAAAATAGGGGGGTCTTAGGGGGGTAGCCAAAATATGAAATCTCTACAGCCTTTAATAAAGCGAGAAACGGGGTATGAAGTGTATGAATTTTGGTCAATTTGCGTGACATACATTATTGGCCGCCCCCTATTTTATGAAACGTTACGTTATTATATTAAAATATTTTTTTATATTTTTTAACTATGTTAAAAAAATAGGGGGGTCTTAGGGGGGTAGCCAAAATATGAAATCTCTACAGCCTTTAATAACGCGAGAAACGGGGTATGAAGTGTATGAATTTTGATCAATTTGCGTGACATACTTTATGGACGTCCCCTATTGTATGAAACGTTTCGTTATTATATTAAAATGATTTTTATATTTTTTAACTATGTTAAAAAAATAAGGGGGTGTTAGGGGGTAGCCAAAATATGAAATCTGTAAAGCCTTTAATAACGCAAGAAACGGGACAAACTTTATGGACATCCCCATAGCTAAAATATTCTACAATTTCTGCAAAAGTTCGATAAGACCATTTCTGCAATTGACAACTTTTCTGTTACTTTTAAATTTAAATTTAAATTTGATTCTTATTAAGAAACCTAGCATTTTTTGCTAATATTACTAATACTAATTTATGTGAAAATATTTTAAAAATTCTTTAGAAAATTTCCTTAATTGGCTTAATTTCCTAAAAAAAATTCACAGGAAATAGCTATATCAAAAAAAAACAAGCAGTGAATGTAATGGTACACATTCCATTATATACTATTCACAGTAAATGGTATATTGCTATTTCCCAAATAGTTAGAAAAATAATTTTCAAAAAAATATAATTTTCAAAATAAAAAAATAACTTTTTTTAATCTTTTAAAAAAAAAAATCTTTTTCTAAAAAACAAAAAAAAAATTAATTCTTTTTTTTCCAAATTTTTATTTTTTTTATTTTATTTTTGCAAAGAAACGAAAAAAAAAATTTCATAAAAAAAATAAAATAAAATTAATTTTCGAAAAAAAAAATAATAATAGAACTTGATTTTTCCTGAAAATTTTAAGTCGATCGGATTATTCATTCTTGAGTTATATGTTGCCCTGAAGAGACATATCGACTTGTAAATTTCTGAACCTCGTACTTTAAAAAATCAGTTTTCGGTTCCTTGTACTAATTACCCTGTGATAACTGGTAAATTAAACAAGCTCCAATGTATTACTGGAATATAACTTAACTTATAAGCTAATTGGAATAGTTAATTGGATTTTGTATATATTACCAGTCATCATGTACAATTGGTACAATGAACCGAAAATTGATTTTTTGAGATACGAGGTTTCGAAATTTATGGGTCGATATCCCAGTATTTACTAAAAATTATAACATAACATGACATGAATGAATGACTTAAATTAAAAAACAAAACCGTACATAATTTGTGCACGACCCCTTCTTTCGAGTCCTTACATTATGAATACTTCAGGGGGAGCCTAAATTTTCTTAGGGAATGCTGTGACATTTATATAGGACTCAGAAAGGAACAATGTTTCGAGTCAACCTGTAATATACTATGACCTACAAAAGAAAAAGCTAAAAAGTAAAAAATATAATTTATATATGCGGGTAAGAATGTTGTTTGTTGAAATGGTGGGATGCTAAGGTAAATGAGGTAGTTTCTGCGGAAGGCAAGTTGAAGTGATGAAACATGGCTATAAGTGAGATATATTGTAATAGAGGAAGTCCGTCATTACTCAACACTCTGGAGTCGCGAATCATTTATAAATCTCCGGCGGACTATTGAAACACCCAGGAGCGTATCATAGCACACTTTAATTAAAATAAACTAGGTTTCCTAAATTATTTTTCTTAGTAAAACGAAACAGTAAAAAAAAGAAGGGAAACTTTTTTGAAGACCTAAGTCATTGCAGTGATGCTCCAATATGGTTTTACGAAAGTCGACTAAAAGAACTTCATGTCTTATCGAAAGTTTCGATTTTCGAGTAGCAGTAATAGAGATAGTTGTAATAGAAATAGTAGTCTAAGAGCTGGTGACCATTTTTATTTCAATATTTTTCCCAGCTGTATTTTTTATTATATTATATATTATATTATGCTATTTGCAAATCGCCAGGTCCTGGATCGGATTCCTTTGGGTGCTAGAAGCCCCAAAAAGGTGGAGAACTTACTTAACTTAACTTACCGAGTCAAGCATATTACATTTATTACATTTAGATAAGTCTGTTTCATCAAGCAAGATAGTAAATCAAAAATCGAATAGTGAATATTTTCAAAACAGATTCGAATATTGGATGTGCGAATATACTGCGAAGTTTATTTTAAGAAACATAACTATATTATATACACAAACATATACAATTCGAAGCTGTTGTAAAAATATTTACTGTGCGATTTTTAATTTACTATCTTGCTTGAAAAAACAGACCATATAACCATAACTTAAACAAGTAACTATTTTACACTGCGTAGGCATAAATCCTTACTTTTAAGGGGTAGGTTTATTAAAAGTAAAAAGATTAATCAATAGTGTCGAAAAGTCTTGATTCTCAACTCTCATTGACGTAACTCTTGTCTTGACTTAATTTTTGAAATTATACCTTTGTCTTGATTTTTTTTTATCGAGAAAAGACAAAAAATCCTAATTTCTTGATTCTTGTGAAATCCTAGACGAGTCTAAAACCCGCCACTGACACGAATCATTTATAAATCTGGGGCGGACGATAGAAAACCCTTATACCAGTGTATACAGAAACTCTATCGTGGAAAACATTTATCTCACTAATTTTCCTTGTCTTAATTTATTATTCTATCTGCAAATTTAATATTTATTATACTGTATTATGCATGTAATATCTGTTTGCTACACTTACACTAATAAGTTTCAGAAGGTTTATTCCAGATAGTCCATTTCAAAACTTTACCCATAACTGATACACAACTGGGTATTCTCATCTTTGGATCTTGCACCAAAATAAAAGTTATTCCTTTTTATTAATTAGATATTGAATTATTTATGTATAAAAAACTTATACATGGTGAATTTAGAATTTATTGCCCCTTAATAACATAGGCCCACAAAAAAGTTGTTTGTGCTAGGGTCGAGACTCACCTATTCTTATGTATTTTGGGATGCTGAACACGAATCTGTCATAAAAAAAGACACTTAATGGGCAATAGGCTGATTTTTTTGCTACACTGAAATTGCAGATGAGATTTTTACAATTTTAGACAGTTTTTTCAGTGTAACGAAAAAATGTGCCCTTTTTATGGCAGATTAGTGTTTAGCATCCCAAAATACATAAGAATAGGTGGGTTTCAACCCCAGCACCAATAACTTTTTTTTGTGTGCGTTTATGAGCATTAGCAAAACAAAAGTTGTCTGTGCTGGGGTTGAGACCCAACGATTTTTATGTATTTTGGGATGCTGAACACGAATCTGTCATAAAAAAGGCATTTCTTCGGCTCAGTTTTTTACTACACGGAAATAATATAAGATTTTTACCATTTTAGACAGTTTTTTTTTAGTGTACCAAAACAATAAGCATATAAAGTGCCTTTTTATGGCAGATTCGTGTTCACCATCCCAAGATACATAAGAATAGGTTAGTCTGAACCCCAGCACAGACAACCTTTTTTTTTGTGGGCCTGTGTAATCAAGCAAACAAATACTGTAGTAGGTTTTGATGTTTTGATTTGCTAAATTTATTTGGTTTTCTTTGAATAAAGCATTAGACATACAAACAGAAAAAGTGATTATATTGTTTTTTTTTTTAATAACCTGCTCCGAAGGTCAATAATTTAATAAAACTTGAAAATTTAATCCTAAATAAATCTGACAACTGTGTTGTTGTTTATTATCTGACGTAAACAAAGAGCTATTCTCAAAAGTTGATTTGTGGTTTTTAAGATAAATTACTGTTGTGTTAAAATATAATATATTTAATGTGAAAAGTAAAAAATATTATTAATTGATTGCATTAGCTAAGAAAAATGGAAAAATATGATTTTAAACTTGTCAAATTCGTTGAAAAGGGTATTTTTTCCTAAATTAACTTATTTTAAAAAATTGATCAAGTAATTCGTGGTTTTGATAATTTTACTCGTAAAATTAACTGGTTGGACTTTTAAAAACTAAGGACATTTGATTGGTCTTTTATTAGGTGGTAAAATAGTCAATAGAATAAAGTTATTAGCCAATTAAGTCTTAATAATAAACTAATAAAAATTGGGTAAGTAATTCTGGGAAAAATAAATAAATTTTTCTCTGTGCCTTCTTTGTAAATGAGATAGAGAATAAAATTATTACCAACACTATTTCAATATCGGACAAGGTTAGGGTCAAGGTCAAGGTCAAAATATTTTTTGCTTGTGTACTCAAAACTGGATCACCCTGTACATAGTCTAGAGTTAGAGCTTTCTTAAACGATATTTTAAAAGCACAAAAAAGATTCCTGTCTCATTTAGTCTCCTCGGGCTGAAAAAAAAAACTTTAAGAAGTTTTTATTCGCATAATTTTTTACGTTGCCTTCTATTCTATCCCTGATCATGTTATTTTTTAATTTTCATTCTCAAGAAAATTAATTGTCCATGTTTTTTCGTTTAACATAAATTTTAATATTTTATCCTTGTTGTTTTATTCCAAATATATGAGAGCAAATTTAAATCATTTGTTTTTTTTTGCAATTTTAAAACTTCTATAAAAACAAACGTTAAATGAAGAAGGTAAAGTTGTACTTTTATTTGGTATTTATTGATTGAGCTATATATTACAATAGATTTTAGAAAGAAAACTTATAAAAACTTTCATATATCATATGCGTTGTTTATAGCTGGGTATTAAGCATAGTTATATTTTGTAAAAAATCATGACGTACCGTGATCTGGGGTGCAGCGGATCACAAGGGGTGAAGCCGATCAAAACACAATTTTTTAAATATTTCTGCGTCATGTATAACTCTACTCCCCGGGAACCAACAAAACTGTGAAAATATCTATTGAGTTTTAAAGTAAAATACCGATAATTCACACACAAGATCGAAAACAAACTATGGTACACCAAAACTGGAATAATTTACAGTGGAGTAGTTAGTATATATATATGTAAAACTGTCTTTTAGCAACATGCATACACTTGAATTATTTTAATATATGGTTTGTGTTTCTCTGGGAATTTTTTTTATGACAAAATTACATTTCATGGAGTGAAGCGGATCACTGTATGTTTTAAAACAGCTATTGCCAAGATAGACGACGGACATATCAGGTCATATGAGCTCGATAGTAAATGTACAGTGAACGTTCTACATCAAAAGAAGTGTTTTTCGTATATCCAGATGTCAGGGATATTTCTGTGGTCAAGAAGGATAAAATTGTCCGAAAAGTTAAGGGAAAATTATACAGAAGAGGAAAATATATTTTCATAAATATTTCTACCATACTCTAGAATAATTGTCTAAGCTAAAAAATAATTAGAAAAATAATACTTACCAACTCTATGAATATACCTATTTTTGTTTCTAGTTCTAAACTTTGAGAATATGTTTTTTATTTATAGTCTGAAACTATGTTTGTTTAAGTTTTTTATATAGACAATTTAATTGTTGTTTAAATAAAAAATCTCTTATTTAAATTTTTTATTGTTGATTTTAACACGCTCTTTATCCCTACAGACAGGCTTAGTATTTGGTCTTATTGTTTTTTGATTAATTTAGTTTTCTAGTAGTCTTCAAGAATGACTTTTTGGCTAAACATATAATTAATTAATAATCAACCTTTAACAAAGAAAAACTGAAAGAAATGATGAACTAATTTTTTCTCAAAATATTCAACCTGTAGCTGAACAGTACAAAAGAAACAGCTGAATAGTAAGCTTATAATATTTATTTTTTTCACATTTTTTGTTCAATAGATACATTTAAATATTTAAAGAATAGAAGACTGATATTTTCGATCCGCTTCACCCTAGATTACGGTATCAATTATAACTATCGAGTCATAATTAAATCAAACTTTTATCAATTCATCAATTACAGATTTAATTAGTTAATTAGGCTTAGAAATTGGTAATTTAGTATCCTTTGTCCTTAACTAATAACATTCTTAAATTATTATGCTTAAGCTACGGTTTTCTCCAACAGTCGCAGTCGCTGACGACTGCGACCGGGTAGACGCGACCAGGTCGTTACGACCCTACCTGTTTTCCTCGGTATCGCGAGTCGCCAGTCGTCATTCTGTTAGCTGGCCATTTTATAAAGAGCCGTTTTTTTTGCGACTTTATGCCTTTCAATCAGTATGTATATCTCTGAAAAGTTGGTTCTTTTAATGTTTCTGAATTATCAAGCGGAAGAAGAGAATCTCCTCCTCTTATTAACATTACATCATTAAGAAAAAAGGGTAAAAGTTGATGAGATGTTTCGGCTGAGAGAGGTGGAGGGATTTCAAGCAATTCTAATTGAGTAAAACAGTGAAAGACACTTGTCACAGTGTAAAACCACCTGTTTCACCATCAAATTCGTGACGAATTAGTCGTGCGTCTGCTCCCGGAGCGGTCAAGCGAACGGCGACCAAACGAACGGCTACCGGTAGTTAGTAGTAACGACTCGGCAGCAGCTAGGAAAACAGAGACATTTAAAATAAATTGGAGATGTCCTAAAGACTCGGTCGCGGCTACCCGGTCGTCAGCGATTGCGACTTTTGGAGGAAACCGTAGCTTTACAAAAAACTTCTAAGGATAAATCTTCGCGATAAATATTATTGGGTTATCCCTGATGTATTTTTTAGATCTTTGGGATCGATTATAATCGATAATTATTATGTAAATTGTTTACTATTTCTTTAAAGAGGAAAGCTTAGTTAAATCTTAGCCAGGGTGTTTTAATTCCATTTGGCATAATTAGTCGAATGTATTTTTAATTAAATTTCCTGTTTTATAATTATAATTTAAATTAACTTTTTTCCGGCTACAAGTAACTTGCTAAAAGTTCTTATGAGATAAACTTTTAAATTACATTAAATAAATTAAATGTAATTCGGAAAATAATTTTTATTTTCTATTATTACACTGTTTGTTTCTGCAGAGATAAAATACGTAAGGTAAACTACTAGAAGTGTAATTAGGGGGCAAGTGTGGATACTGGTAGTGGCGCACCCAGAAGTTTTCTTGAAAGGGGGGGGGGGGGGGAGGGGCTAAAGCCATACCAAAATTAAAAAAATCATTAATTTATTCATTTTTATAAGCAAAATTGTTAAAAGGAATGTAAACAAATAAAATTGAAGAGATTTGGGGGTGGGGGGGGGCTAAATCCCCTGGCTACTGGTTTAAATAATGCAAGTAATTTAGTTGTTAAAAAAAACATACCATCCCGCTATGTATTTTAGCCGAATTTCGCCATACAAGTTAGTTACCTTGAATAACTATCTAAAAATCTGGATAAAACAAAATGGAGACGCAAAACATGATATTCTTTAAATCTAAAAATCGACTTTACCATACTAACTTAACTTTTTTGTTAAGATATACCTAAATATAATTTTTATAGAAATTCTGAAACTTTTTTTCTTGAATTTTCCACAATACTAAGTCTAAAGTTACTTTTTTTATCAAAAAATATTTAAAATTTTTACCTTTCACAGCGTGAAACGTCGTTGTTGAACGTGAAACAATGCCGTCGTCAAAGTGTAGAGAAGATGGTATTTTGGGGCATTCAAGTAGAAGATTAAAGTGCCACACTTATATGGGGGTCCTCGACACGAGTCATTGCATAGACAAAGCATTCAAAATGAAGAATTAGGTGACGAAAAGATAAAAGGGAATAAACCAGTATGAGGCAGATAATGTAAAGTCACATGAAAAATTGATTTTTTTTATCCAGAGACCAGCTGGATACACTGATAAAAAGGATTTATTTGGATATGGCCAATTAACTTATTTGGTTGTGAGTAAACAATTTTATTTGACTCAAATAAATATTTAGTTCATGTAAACAAATATTTTAATTTTAAAATGATTTAATAATGGGAACAAAATAGTTGATTTGACAGAAATAAAATTTATTTGTCAGAACCAAATAATTTAATTGGCCATATTTTACTAAACTGTTTCATAATCTGAAAATTATGAAAATTTGAATATATATTTTTTTTCAAAATTAATGGAGTCCCTGACACAAGCCAAAAGCTTATTTGGGGCTATCCATGCTTCTGTAATATTTTTGCAAGTAATAAACTATGTATTAAAAAAAACCCTGAAAATTAACCCTGTGACACTCCGAAGTTTTAACTAGCTTTTTCGTGTTACGTAATGACTAAATCCACCAGATGGCGAAATAGTCTACGAGCGAGATATGGATATGATTTTATAAAATTCTATAATATATAAAGTTTAACACCCCGTAACTTTTTGTTTTTTGGGGGGATTACATTCAAAAATTGGTAAAAATTATCCTTATAATAATAGTTATTTATATACCAAGGGACTAAACTGGCATTAGTGTTTCCTGAGCGAGCGTAGCGAGCGAGGGAAACAGAAATGCAAGGGACTAAAACAGCCAAATTTAGTCCTGAGGTATATACACTATTTTTTCCAGGACCAAACATAATTTAGGTAGGTAGATAAAATTAAAATTAAAAACCACGCGTCTAAAATCGGTTGTTTTATTTTCGTAATTTAATCAAGATGCCTGTAAATTGCGAAAAGTCAGTTTCATGGCAATCGCGATTTAAATTTTTTTTTTAATATGGTTGACACAAACAAAAAAATGGACGAAGATGATAAATTTTAAGTTATGTATAAATTGTTATAATAATGTTATTTTTAAAGGTTTTCTTTGTTAAAATCAAATAAATTGGTTTGAATCGCTAATTTATTACAAAACACAACCAAACCTAATTTTTGAACCAGAAAAGCACATAGTAAGTATAATATTTTAATATTATTAACGTTGCCGTGATTTTTATTCCCTAGGGAGAAAAACGGCAAGTTTAGTCCCGAAAATGAAAGCGTAAAATTAGGTTTTAGTCTTGGTCGTGCAAAAACGTAATTTTTCCTACAAAAGTTACATTAATCTGAATTTTCTTTTAGTTTTTTTTTTTAAGTTTAACCCCCATTAGTGGAATTGATCCTTAAAATAAAAGTAATTTTTCCTGAAAAAGTTACGTTAATCGAAATTTTCTTTCAGCTTTTTTTGATTTTTTTTTAAGTTACCATAACTTTTTTATTTTTGGGGGGATTAAATTCAAAAATTGATAAAAATGATCCTTATAATAAACAAAAACAATAGGGATCTTCCCCTCGTAGAACTTGATTTTTCCTGAAAATTTCAAGTCGATCGGATTATTCGTTCTTAAGTTATCGTGTCTACAAAAAACGTGACATTAGACAGACATACGGACAAACGGACCGACGGACAGACGGACAGACGGACAGACGGACAGACGGACAGACGGACAGCGGACAGACGGACAGACGGACAGACGGACAGACGGACAGACGGACAGACGGACAGACGGACAGACGGACAGACGGACAGACGGACAGACGGACAGACGGACAGACGGACAGACGGACAGACGGACAGACGGACAGACGGACAGACGGACAGAAGGATTTAAACAGTTTGCCAAATATATTATCGGAAACGAAAAGAGATGGGGAAGACTAAAACCAAAAAGGAACCAAGGGGAAATACGAGATTAAAATAAATAGAAAAGAAAAATGGAAAAAGATTAAGTTTAGTTTGGTGTGGATTTGGTTTATACTCTTTCTGGAACCTTTCATAAAGGCTTTTTTACTTTCCCCAAGGAAAGTCTTGCGTTGGTAAAAAAAATCGAAAAGTTTTTATTGCCTTTTTTACGTTTCTGGACGTTTTATATCCAAAAAATATGATTTCAGTCAAAAAAAAAATTCTGTCTGTCGGTCGGTCTGTCGGTCTGTGGGTCCGGAAAATTTGTGACCGCGATAACTCAAGAACGCTTCGGGTTAAAGACTTCAAATATCCAAAGGTTGGGATTATTTTTGGTAAAAATCGGATTGGGGTAAAATGTGGTAAAAATAATTTATTTCAAAAAAATATTTTTTTCAATTTATTTTTTGTTTTACGTAAAAAGAAACTTTTTTTGAAAATGATAACTTTTTCTTTCTATATAAAAAAAATGTTTAAAAAAAGATTATTTTTATAATTTCCAAGGTAGAAAGACCCATTAAATGTTTACAATAGATTTAATCCATCAGCATACTTGGCCTGTAGCGTAAAATTCTATATAAAATGTTCCCTTTAACCTTATCACACTGTAGAATTTGTGTGGACATACTGTTTTGATGGATGATGGTCGAAAATGGATTATATCTTACGTCATGATGGTATTAAATTATCAAAGATTATTTTAAGGGTTGGTGAGACAAAAAAACTGGTTTACTTGTTTTGCGTGTTATCGATCACACCATTGAGAGTGCGGCATTATGAATTTATTTACAATGCAAAATTTTACATTATATTTACCTTGAAGGTGAATTTAACCAGTATTAATTTGCAAGTCAAGTTTGATTCACCATTGGTTTGGACTTGGTAAATCACTAAACAATTTTTTTTTAGAAATCCGCCAATCCCAGGCCTAACCGTTTGAACCTATAACTTGATGTTTTTTAAACAGAGCCACACAAAAAAAGGTTCTGTGTATTCTGAGGGGCTGAATCCGAATTTGAGGTCAAAATAGACCTTATACTATTAGTTTTGAAGATAACCTCAAAAAAAGTTTTTTTTTCGTATATAAAATAAAGTTTTTTGAGTTTATCTCGAAAACTAACTTATTTTCATATACTCGAAAATAAAGTTTTTTGAGGTTATGTTCAAAATTTACTGGATGAGGTTCTATTTTGAACTCAAATTTGGATTTAGCGCTAAATACCTAGGAATATAATGGTCTCCTAAAAAGGTTAAGAACTTTTTCGAAGACCATCGTATTTCTCTGTATTTTGAGGCACTGAACCCGAATTTAAGGTCAAAATAGCACCTCATTCGGTATATTTTGGACTTCAACCTCAAAAAACGTTTTTTTGATACTCGAAAATAATGTTTTTTTGAGGTTATCTCGCAAACTAATCAGATGAGGAGCCTCAAATTCGGATTCAGAGCCTCAAAATACATAGGAATACAATAGTCTTCTAAAGAGTTCTTGACCTTTGTTTTTGTGTGGCTGTGTTATTCTAATCTTGTTTAAAAATTAGCAGCGTTTCTGTAATTAGTGGATTTCTTGCGACCTATAACTTGATTAATGAATTATAAAAACTCAGGTTTTTGAAGTCTTTTTATACTTACTCATATACTCACTGAAGTCTACGAACTATATTTACCTGGAACAAAAAAAATAATAAAGGTGCCTAGAATTTGTATAATTTTGTATAATTTTGTATAATTTTGTATAATTTTGTATAATTTTGTATAATTTTGTATAATTTTGTATAATTTTGTATAATTTTGTATAATTTTGTATAATTTTCTAAAATTTTGTATAATTTTGTATAATTTTGTATAAAATTCAAAGGTTTATATAATATTTAAACCTTTGAATCCATATACTATGTGGGTCTTAAAGGACCCATGTGGGTGCACCACTGTTTTTTATTATTATTAGTATAATAAATTATTACAGTAACCTAAAAAGACCGATCAAAACCGTAAAAAATGTCGCAAAACAATACTAATTGAAAATAAAAATTAAGTTGTTGCAGAATCTTATTTTTAAACAAGCCGTGAAGATATGTAATGCGCATTCTATTATATACTGTTCACAGTAAATGGTATATTGCATTTTTCAAAATACTTAAAAAAATAATTTTCAAAAAAAAATTATCTTAAAAACAAAAAATAAAAAAAAAAATGCAAAAAAATTGAAAAAAAAAATAAAAAATTTTACATAGTAAGTATAATATTTTAATATTATCAAGGTTGCCGTGATTTGTATTCCCTAGGGAGAAAAACGGCAAGTTTAGTCCCGAAAATGAAAGCGTAAAATTAGGTTTTAGTCTTGGTCGTGAAAAAACGTAATTTTTCCTACAAAAGTTACGTTAATCTGAATTTTCTTTTAGTTTTTTTTTTAAGTTTAACCCCCATTAGTGATCCTTAAAATAAAAGTAATTTTTCCTGAAAAAGTTACGTTAATCGAAATTTTCTTTCAGCTTTTTTTGATTTTACCATAACTTTTTTTATTTTTGGGGGGATTAAATTCAAAAATTGATAAAAATGATCCTTATAATAAACAAAAACAATAGGGATCTTCCCCTCGTAGAACTTGATATTCCTGAAAATTTCAAGTCGTTCGGATTATTCGTTCTTAAGTTATCGTGTCTACAAAAAACGTGACATTAGACAGACAGACGGACAAACGGACAGACGGACAGACGGACAGACGGACAGAAGGATTTAAACAGCTTGCCAAATATATTATCGGAAACGAAAAGAGATGGGGAAGACTAAAACCAAAAAGGAACCAAGGGGAAATACGAGATTAAAATAAATAGAAAAGAAAAATGGAAAAAGATTAAGTTTAGTTTGGTTTGGATTTGGTTTATACTCTTTCTGGAACCTTTCATAAAGGCTTTTTTACTTTCCCCAAGGAAAGTCTTGCGTTAGTAAAAAAAAATCGAAAAGTTTTTATTGCCTTTTTTACGTTTCTGAACGTTTTATATCCAAAAAATATGATTTCAGTCAAAATTTTGTATAATTTTGTATAATTTTGTATAATTTTCTAAAATTTTGTATAATTTTGTATAACTTTGTATAATTTTGTATAAAATTCAAAGGTTTATATAATATTTAAACCTTTGAATCCATATACTATGTGGGTCTTAAAGGACCCATGTGGGTGCACCACTGTTTTTTATTATTATTAGTATAATAAATTATTACAGTAACCTAAAAAGACCGATCAAAACCGTAAAAAATGTCGCAAAACAATACTAATTGAAAATAAAAATTAAGTTGTTGCAGAATCTTATTTTTAAACAAGCCGTGAAGATATGTAATGCGCATTCTATTATATACTATTCACAGTAAATGGTATATTGCATTTTTCAAAATACTTAAAAAAATAATTTTCAAAAAAAAATTATCTTAAAAACAAAAAATAAAAAAAATGCAAAAAAATTTAAAAAAAAAATAAAAAATTTAAACATTTTTCAAAAATTTTTGTTTAAATTTTCTTTTTGCGGCAAACGAAAAATTCTTAAAAAAAAATATTTCGAAAAAAAAATTTCTTTTTGCGGAAAACGAAAAATTTCCAAAAATTTATTTTTTTATTTTTTTTGTGATAAAAAAATGTTGAAAAAAAAGTTATAAGTTTTTTTTTTATTTTTTTTTTAAGTTTAACCCCCATAACTTTTTTGTTTTTGGGGGGGTTACATTCAAAATTGGTATACTTGATCCTTATAATAACGTAATTTTTTCTAAAAAAGTTACGTTAATCGGAAATTTCTTTCAGCTTTTTTCGATTTTTTTAAAATTTTAAGCCCTTCCCCCACAACTTTTTTGTTTTTGGAACGATTACTTTTAAAATTACTGGAATTGATTTTTATAATAAAGGTAATTTTTCCTGAAAAAGTTACGTTAATCGAAATGTTCTTTCAGCTTTTTTCGATTTTTTTTTAAGTTTAACCCCTCATAACTTTTTTGTTTTTAGGGGGATTACTTCCAAAAAAATAAAAATAAGGATTTTCCCCTTGTGGAACTTAATTTTTCCTGAAAATTTCAAGTGGATCGGATTATTCGTTTTTGAGTTATCGTGTCTACAAAAAACATGACATCACACAGACGGACAGATGGACATTTCAAAAAGAAAGTTGCTTATTTTTTCATGAAACAAATTTATATCCAAGAATTTTTTGTCAAGTGCGATTTTTTTTTAATTCGAAACTACCTTATAATATTATTCTAGCGCTAGCGCTGTAAATAATATAATAACAATCGTATGGTACATATTTGGTTAAGAGTCGAGACTCAAGACTCAAGACTCAAGACTAATATTTTGTATACAAAGCCTTCATAAATCTAAACTCCCGTTTAAAATATTAATTATCATTAGGGGTAGTAAGAGCATTTTACCGGTAGAGAAGGCACTTAGTGACCGTGATGCTTTGATATCACATTAGTATTCATTTGATTCATAACTGCATTAGAAAATCTAAACCAGACAAAATGTTATCATTTCAGTGAATTATTGTAATATTGCATTAAAAGATACAGTTCCAATTATATTTTGAGGGTCGGTTGCCAAACGGCATATGAAACCTTTTGGACAAAAACATACTTTCTCCATTTTTTTTTATTGAAAATATGTTAATAGGTAAAAATCATTCCTTAATTTATAATAAAGTTTTTCTTTTTCTTAACTCGATTTCGAAAAAAAGTGGAGATAGCCACTTTTAACTGTGAAGGCGTTATTGTAAGTTTATTGAACTAGTGCATAAGCTGGTCTTTTTAAAATATGTTGGGTTTTATTTGTTCAAGGGTAATTTGTATTTATATATGTTCCTATATTTCGCCAGAAGTGGGACTTAGACAGTTTAAGCGTTATGCGTATGTATGATACAAGGGCAAAACATTAAATACATAGTCTACATTATCATTGTATTTTAACGTTTCAAAAAGCTGCACTGCATTACTCTTAGTTCTCAATGTTAACAAAAACGATTTTTTTATAATTAGCTGTATTTTTTTTTTCATTTTGGTGAATTTATTTAAATTTTCATTTCTTTATTATTACGCTAGTAAAAAAACCGTTTCATCAGACAGATGAGAATTTTAAAAATTTGGAAGGAAACACTTCTTTTTTAGCTGGACTAGCTAAATTAGCAGGACTTTTCTTCAACAAACCTAGGCCCAGTGAATATTGCTTTTGACTGAATGAATATGAAGATCCAAATTTGGTATTTGGTATAAGGTTTCTATAAGAGGTTTAATTTTCATTAACTGTGTTTATTTTTTTTTGTGTATAGTATTAACTGCTTAAAATATATGGAATAGTATATTCTATAACTAGAATGGAATAGACAATATTCCGCGCGAGCGGAAAGTTTGTCATACGATTATATATTTGTGCTAATTTTGCTACAGTTTTCTTTACTTTTATAAACAAGAGATGGCACTACATTTGCTCATTCTAACACTTGATACGGAATATTCATACCGTATCTAGAGCTAGAATGGATTCATTCTGTGTTTGAAAAGTGTATGTATTTGCTTACATTCTAAAGCAGTCGTAGAAAATAGTATATTATGATCCAAGGACGAGAAATAATGTTTCTCGGTCGCATGCGGAGATTGTGAAGAAGCGTGAGCCGAGATTCACAACCGCGTAAGACCGAGATTTATCCGTGTATCACGCTATTTTTATTCGCTTGTAAACATATTTTTAACAAAAAAATAATAATCAAAATTAGTTTTAATTTGGTTATGTCAGTTATGTGACAATTTTCCATAAGGGACCGGAAAAGTACTTTTAAAACGTAAGACAAACAACGGCTATGCATTTTTCGATAAGGGACCGCATAAGTACTTTGGTGGGCTGCAGCCCACCAAAATAAAACAAAAGACAAACTCTTAACAAAAGTGTCGCTTTTAACTTAAATTTTCTAACCGAAAAATGTCGCTTTGCAATACAAGCGAATAAAAAACATATTTTACATCCCTCGTATATGGATCTATTTTTATTTTGAAACAGAAGTAGGACTTAATCAGTTTAGGCATTGGTCCAGACCAGACTATGTAAGCACTTTTATACAATCCCCAAATGCAATGACACAATATCCCAGTACAATACGTTCCTACGTTTTTGAGTACACTTTCACCAAAGCCTCACCGAAGCTTTAATCCTTGCATTGTATTCAAGGTCGGTATTCGTATACCCAGGCCAGAAATGGGTCTTTATTGTCAAAATGGAGTACCCATATTTATTGCAGAAACTATTCAATATTATTGTTGGAAAATAACTAATTATGATACAAGTATGAACAATACTGTTTTTAGGGAAATTACGGAGATTGCCAGCCTAGATCGGGGAGCTAGATTAGCAACTGTAATCGCTTTAAAAACAGTTTTCGTCTATGTATCATGTACCTACTATTTTTTATTCTTAATTTTGTATTTTTGAAAAAAAAATACGTTTGAGTTCAAATGTCTCAGTTTCAATAACTAGGTACCATTTTTGGATACAGTGAAATAAAAAGTGTATTTTTAAAAATAGCTAACAGATATAAGCCTGTAAAACTTTGACTAAAGGCGCCTTTTCACGGAGCAATTTATACGCAAGTTTGGTGCTATGCAAGTTTGCTGTCAGATATAGTATGATGACAATTACACATTCATTTGCCTTTTCACGGAGCAAGTTATACGTAAGTTATACGTTATATATTGCAAGTTAAACAATGCTGCCAACCAGACAATTTTGACGTGTCTCTGCATTTGTTGACATAAACATAACCTAGCATTTGCTTTTTTAAGGAAGCTTTTTAGTTAGACGGACCGGCCTATTATTAATAATAATAATTATTAACAAGTCCAGTTGCTACTATATTAGTAAAAAGAAATCGATTTAGTAACTTTTTTCCAGGTTGGTACCACGGAAATAACTATAAATCTTGCATGAAAATCGTCGAAAAATAGAACTAATGTTCTAATAATTTGATAGCTCGAAAATAGCATCAAATTTGCCTGAAGGCTTGCGCAGTGACTGCAACATTCTTGCATTCTTGCAACAAAATTGCATAGCACCAAACTTGCGTACAAATTGCTATACAATCATAAAGGGGTCTATTTTTCTAGTTGGGTATAGTTGAAAGTTAAATGGGGACAATCGAGGGAACAGTATGGGTCATCCATAAAAAACCTATATAATTTTAAACCCCATTTCCACTGTCTGAAATTTACGTAATGAAATAGACAACTTTTCCTCTGCTAAAGAGCCTCAGTGTATGGTTTATAAAATAGTCTATTGAAAACAAAGATCAATAAATATTAACTAAAAATTATAATAACTAGTTAATAAATAAAAAATGGAAAACACGTCACTTAAAAACTATATCTGCAAAACTTAAACTATGAAACAAGCTTTTTATGGCATAAGTACACCTATTGTCTCTTTATCCTTGTATTGTATTCAAGGGCTTTTTTTTCTCTTTACTCTAGGCCTGGATTCAATACAATTGAGTTAAGTATTCCCCTTTTTTTATTCAACATTATCTAATATCAGTTATAGGGATATAGAGTGAGGTTTACACCCCATTTGGCTATCGAAATGACATATACAGGATGATTCAAATTTTCCCAAAATCAGACCAGACTAAAAAAGTTATGTTGAGAATCTACCAAATTACGCTGAGAGTCGGTAACTGTAATGCATACTAAATGTTTTGTTTATATAGAATCCCACGAAAGTTTAGTAAACATTCACTCTAATAAAATGATCCGTACTCTATAGTATAAAGTCTATTAGGAAGAATTTTTACTATGCGACAATTTACAGTATTTTACTTTACCAGTTATACCAACATCATTTAACTACTATCTTTTGTTTCATTCATTATCCAAGACAATTTGACAACAAGAAAGTGGGCTACCACTTTGTACAGTGGAAAAAATGAATGAAACAGAAGATATTATAAACTAATCTATGTTGTTATAACTGGTAAAGAAAAATACTATAAATTGTCGCATAGTAAAAACTTTTTATGTACATATACACTTATATCGTCAATTTGACTTAGTAAAATGAATTAATTAAAAATTGCACATATAATACCTATTTATAAAAAAGGAGACAAATCATAGACTGATCGCGTTATTGTCAAACATTTCAAAAATCTTACAAAAAAAATAATACATGAAAGACTTTATAAGTTCCTCATAAGAAATAAAATACCGTATATGTTTCAAAATGGGTTTATAAAGCAAACAGAGCCATTTATCAGGTCCTGATGGAGATACTAGAAGGTATAAACGACGGGGACAGGTTAGCTTCTCTGTTTGTAGATCTTTCTAAAGCATTTGATTCTATAGATATTGGAATTTAAAATTTAAAAAATTAGAAGGATATCGTGGACGAGGAGTAGCTCTAGAACTCTTTAAATCCTATCTAACAGACAGAAAACAGTACATTAAGGTGAGAAGTGAAGATGGCCGGGAATACTGCTCTGATTATGAGATTTCAAAATCTGGTGTCCCCCAGGGTAGCATCCTGGGTCCTTTACTTTTCATTCGATATAACAAATAACAAAACCGTGCTATTTGCCGACGATACGTCATCTGTTATAAAAAAATCATCACTACCTGAACTCACCACTGAAATAAAAAATGAACTAATCACTATGGAAAAATGGTTTGTGGAAAAAACATGTCACTGAATATGAAAAAAACTAATACTTTAAGATTTTCTTGTAAATAATTAGTAATACCGAACTTTCTTCTTCAACAGAAACAAAGTTTCTAGGGGTCATTTTAGATACGACCTTAAGTTGGAAACCCCACGTTGAAGATATAAGCTGAAAAATAAGTGGTTTTATGTACGCTTTAAGAATTTTATCAAACTCCACAGACCATCAGACATGCATGGTATTGTACTTTGCTTATGTGTATTTTTTTGTCAATAATCCACCCTGTATAGTTGGGTTTACACCCCATTTGACTATCACAAATATATATCAGATTTTGTCTTAAATTTTATTTTGTTTTCGAAGATCCTATTACGTTTACATGGAGTAATGCACTCTCAGAAAAATGGATTATGTATCTCAATAGATTTTATATTGACGGATTTTCTTCATATACTTGCTTTTATAATGTATAATTCAATCTTATTATACTCTTTGCATTCATAGAGATGATTCTCTCTCTTTTTGTCTGCCTCTCCCTCTCTCTTTCTCTCCCTCTCTTTCTCTCTCTCTCTCTCTCTGTACAATTCAATCTTATTATACACTTCGCATCCATATAGAAGACTCTCTCTGTCTCTCTCGCTCTCTCTGCGTATCATTCAATCTTGTAATAACTTCGCATACATACAGAAGTCTCTCTCTCTCTCTTTTGTTCTCTCTTTCTCTCCCCCCCTCTCTTTCTCTACTCTCTATGACTATGACTCTCTTATTATACACTTCGCATCCATACAGAAGACTCTCTCTATCTCTCTCTCTCTCTCTCTCTCTCTCTCACACTCTCTCTCTCTCTCTCTCTCTCTCTCTCACTCTCTCTCTCTCTCTCACTCTCTCTCTCTCACTCTCTCTCTCTTCCTTTCTCTCTCTCTCCCCCCTCTCCCCCCCTCTCTCTCTTTCTCTCTCTCTACTCTCTATGACTATGACTATGACTATGACTCTGACTCTGACTCTGACTACGACTACGACTACGACTACGACTACGACTACGACTACGACTACGACTACGATTACGACTACGACTACGACTACGACTACGACTACGACTACGACTACGACTACGACTACGACTACGACTACGACTACGACTACGAACGACTACGACTACGACTACGACTATGACTATGACTACGACTACGACTACGACTACGACTATGACTATGACTATGACTATGACTATGACTATGACTATGACTCTCACGGTGCGTTTGAGTTAAGCGCCCAGATCATCTTTCTTATTATTTTTATTGGAAAGAGTGATAAATCTGAAAGCTCTGAGTTTAAACTCTATTTTTCTCTATCTTTTTTAGTTTTAACTAAAATAGCTTATCCAACCATTTTCCAAGCGACTATCACTCTCTGGGAACGTTTAAGATCATAGTTCTCTCTTTCATTTGCCAAGTGCCTTTAAGACCGTCTGGTACTTACATGCATAATATGCATAAAGATATGCATTGCACACAAACAAAGGATTGGATGGGATTTTCAACAATTTCCAAAAATGACAGTTCGTCTGTCCATCCTTTCATCCATGTGTATGGCTTCTTGTTAAAGGAATTTAAAGAGATATTGCAACTTTGACTTTGTAAGCGCATGAAAGGTTACATAGATATAAAATATATTTTATTGATATTTTTAAATTGTTTCTAAGAATAAATTATTTTGCTTTGCAAACAGTATACTATGGAAAACAAAGCATTACATACATACATACTTTTTATTTTACAATAATTTGATATGAAAACTGTATTTCATGCGATTCATAAAATTCCAACTCATGAAATATTTTTGGTTGATTTAAAAATCAATTATAAAGATATTTCTATGCGATTTAAACTACATTTATCGAAATATGTTTAATTTGCAATTACTGACTTAACATTTCATTTATCTGTAGTAGTATAGTAGTAGTATTTACTGATTTTAAGTTTTGAACGCTCGATTACAAATACTTTTGTGTCAATAAACGGAGTTCCTGTTTTATCCTAAAATTAGGTCAAGGAGAGTATTTTTTTCTTAGTATTTCTGTTTGGAGATATTGGCTCTAAAAGTCCCTGCGACCAATAATAAGCCTGTAAAATTTTACTTCGATCAAACAATGTCTTCATCTGCCCCAAGCGGCAAATACATTTTTTTAAATTTAGTCACAAAATATGGTATAAATAAATTTAACCCTTTTTGGCGTGATAGGAAACGGTTGTTTAAAAATTCGCTGTGACTAGCACCGTACCGGGTTTAATCCCAGCAGTTTCTGTGACTTAACGAAAATGGGCGGCTTGGTTCTCAAAGGGCGGATGTCACAAAAATAACAAACATTGGGAAAGCTAAAAAACTGATTTTAAATGCTAAATCCACTAAAACTAAATTTTGCCAAAAAATGTGACATCCGCCCCTTGAGAACCCAGCCCCTAATATTTATCAGAAAAAATGGAGTTTTCATGAAATGTTGCTGAAATTTTTGAGTTTATCTTTAAAATCCTTTTTTTAACATAAAATTTAAGCTATTTTCTAAGATTTTCCCAACTTTTCCCGAATATTTTCCCTAATAATCCATAATACCCATATTAGCTAGCACATAAAACTCCTGATAAAGCGGTTTGTTCATAAATTACGGAACGCTTAAAGGTGAGGGTCAAATAAAGTTAAATTGACACAAATACATATCTTGACGAAAAAAAGCAAAATTTTTTAACGTCAAACCAGAATGAACCTAAAAAAAGACAAAATAACAGTTTCCAACCATAGCAAGCAAAGAGTTGCATTTATTTATACGATATTTTATGACTAATTTTTATAAAATTTATTTGACCCTTGGGGCAGATGAACATATTCTTTCATTGAAATTAAATTTTATAGGCTTATTATTGGTGCCAAAGACCAACTTTTCTCCACTATTAGAATTTAATATTTTGAAAAAAAAAACACCTATAAGGTTCGTTCCACAAGATAAAATATATTGCAAGTATCATTTGCTCGATATTAAAGCTTTCCGTGCATATTCTTTAGCATAAAATTATGCAGTAAAGCTGGAAGGACTGTTAAAAAGGCATAAAAAAGTAAATTAAATTTAAAGGTAGAACGTTTAGATAGAGATCTCAACCTTGTGATGTTTTTAGACTTGAAGAGGCTTATGTTCTTAGTGTTTGGCGTGTACATTGTACATTGTATGCCTGTCCCAGGCAGACCCACCTCTTATCAGCTGTTCTTTGTCTCAGCCCTCTCTATGTTAATCGCGGTCTCATTGTCGTGGAAACCTCACAGAAGAAGAACTTGGAGATAGCGTATGAACTTCTCTATTACATCAAAAGAATTTAAAATTTTTAAATCTATAGAAGAGTCCTCGAAAGAAAATGCATTTTCCTTTTAAACTCAGCCAACTAAAAATTCTCTCTTGACTCCCTTCTGCCGGTTTAACTCCTTAATTAATTAAGTTTAAAATTTTCAGCCACTTGCTTATCTTTCGTTGGCGTGTAAGCATTATTTTCATTTTAAAATCGATTAAATAATTAACTCGGAATAAATAAGGATTAAAGTGGATCCTTCAGGCAATTATTGTTCGTGAAAAACTTTTCAGGACTCGTCTTTGGAGTTTGTGGAAGTTTTTGTATATATTTTCAATTAATAAAGACAAATAAAATTTTCACATTCCACAAGAAAAGGTAAAATATAATTGAAGCGTATAAATTCAAAATGTACCTACTTTTTGCCAGTAAATTTCCGATAGTAAATTTGTTTTTTCTAATTTTTGATTCAATTACCTAGAAAAATTTAAATGTTTAACCGCAATGTGGCAAAAAAGCCTGAAGTTAATTTTAAAAACTGCATGGCCAAAAATACCAAAACTTTTCACTGTATAAATCGCAACTTATATAAAAAAATCATTCTTTTTTTTTAGGTTTGGTTTCTATTAGGATCAGGTGATTTAAAATAATAAGATATTTATTTTTAAGTAAAAAGTTACCTTATTTTTTGTAAGACTAATTAATCAGTGATAATTCATCAACTTTTAGCAAGTTTATCAAAAATATTTAATTTTTTTGTAGTCGACAAGATTATATGTTAAATTAATTTTTTACACTTGGTTTCTAGTCCGGATCAATTAACTTTAGAGTGTGAGTATAAGTAATATTTAAAACATTAAAACTAAACTTAAACAAAAATATTTTTAGCAAAATTGATTAGAAATCATCACTAATAGCCTTATCCTGATTCCAGCTAAAGTAAATTAGAAAATATAGCCCCAGGCCATATGTAAAGAAAACATATTTAAAGTTTGAAGACTATTTAACTTTATTTCATGAAAAAGGAAGGTAAAGTTTGCGATGTTATCATGTTTTACTTAAAAGTTATGTAGCTGTTAGTTTAGTAAATAAGCAAAACCACATTAAAATAAAATATTAGGAATCGTATATTACTTAGTGAGGTGGAAAAAGTCTCATTCCCTAAGGGAAGGTTAGCTGACCAAGGTGCCTTAGGCCCGCGGTCAGCTAATTCCCGAAGGAAAAATTAAATTTTCCGCCGAGGTTTGTATACTATTTTATTCACAACCATACCTGTTTTATTTACAATTATTTGCCTTCTTTCCCACTACAAAAAAAGTTTGAATTTTGACGCCATATTTAAAAGTTTATTTGCAGTGAAGTTTGTTACAAATGTTGCTTTTAGAATATAGAATATTAAATAGAAATCAATAAAATAAACTTTGTTTTTTGTTAATTAACAATCTCATAAATACATACAATATAAATTAAGTAATACATTTAAATGTTTATATCTAAAAACTAGTAGAAATGCCTACGTTACTTCATTATTTTAGCGATAGAGGGCAGCACTTGTTTTTGTTTTTGAGTGCGTTTGTTTTGTTTTGTAACAGTAGACTTTTATTGAGACATGATTAAGTTAATAAATAAACTATTTATTTATAGTTTTCAGTGTAAAATACGAAGAAAAACAGAAAATTTAAATTTACACACAATGAAAATTTTGATTATAGTAGGGATACACCAAAAAAATACGACAAATGATTGGCTACCAAAGTAAATAATTTTCTTGAATTTATCTTACTTTAAAACAATTTTGGTTATTTGTTATATCAAGTTAGGTACCTTATACTGTAATTCATTTTTCTTTTTAACTAACGTTTATCACGTTTAACTAAACCAAAAAAAATAATAAAATAATAACATATAAAGTTGAAAGTAGTCACTGTTTATTTTTCATAAATGCCAAAAAAATATAACTTATTTATATGTGGTGTTATTTTGTAAAAATACATCATGAACAAATGAATAAATAAAAAATAAATGTATTTAAAACTGTTTTGTCGCAAAATTTAGGTCGATAAATTCAAGTTTTTGACAAGTGACATACGTGAAGTTAGCTACAAGAGCCTTTCCGACCAAGGGAGGGAAATGAGGTGTTTCTAACTTTTTGGCTAGTTGAAGTTAATAATAATTCATTTTTTGAGGCGTTCCACCCCCCTATAGCTACGGTCCTGGTTGTCAGTCCTAAGACTGGTTTAAGGCATCTCTTCATTCCAACCTGTATTTCTACACCCTACGTCATTTATTATTTGTGAGCAGTTCCATTCAAGGTTTGTCTTTCCGTCTCCTTACTCCCAGCCCGCGCACAAGAATATCTTTAAGTAAACTCTCATGTCTTATTAGTATACTACTAGTAGTATGACCAACGATTTTTTCCCTTCTTCTAACCAACCCCTTCCACAAGATACGCTTTCCCCGATTCCTTACCGAACAGAGCGGTCATCATCATCATCATCATCAGAAGCGGTGTGGTTATTACCAAGTAATAGTCACGGCACTCAGACCTGAGATCCATTGTGCATGCCGCAGTTATCTAGATGACACATCATTTGATTAGGATGATATTCCATGGGGGCAAGCATCTAAAAAGGCGATGATCTGCCCCAATGAAAGTTCGACTAAATCGCTAGGTTGCACTGATGGTGAACCTAAAAATCGCAGGACATTGTCCCAAAATGTGGGATGCAGTTTCTTTATCATAGTCGCAAAATCTACAGCGTTTGCTTTGCACAATTTTTATTTTATAAAGAAGATTGTTGAAAGTACCATGACCAGTTAGAAAACTGGTAATAGTTTTGAGTTTTTTTTTATTTAATTGAATAAGTGTTTTTGTATTGGAAAATGAGGGCTCTTTGATAAGCAATTTTGCTTGAACCTGTTGGGAAGCCCAGTGTTGGATAAAACTTCGATTAAGCCAGGTTTTTATATCCCTTTTAATGAACAGATCGGTACTCCAGATGAGGGCTTTTAAAAGCCCTTTCCTATTATTTAAAACCATGTTTGATTTTAATATTAATTAGTAATTAAAATAAGTACTAAATGAAATGGTTTTTTGCATTCCAAGTTAACTTAATGTTATTAAAAAAAACAATTAAATTAATAGACATAAACTTTGTTATAAAATTTACAGTTTGTAAACAAACTTTAATTAATTTAAAATGAACTAACTTTTAGGTTTAAAAACTATAAATAAAGTTAGAGAATCGTTAATAAATAAATTATAAAATTCTGGTTTGTATTAAATTTAAGACTTTTGCACTTTCAGATTTAGTAGGTGTAAAATAGTTATTTTTGTATTAAGAGCGCAAAATAACTATTGATGATTGAGCGTGGAATTTGATGATCGGGGTGTCTAGCCGAGATCAACAATCACGCGAAAGCAGAAATCACATTTTGCGCTCGTAGTACAAAGAAAATTTTTTCTACGATCTAAAATAAATAAATTTCATTTCCGGCAGAAAGTTTATAACCTTACAGGTCACAGCACTTACGATTTTCTGCAAATCTGGTGGTGAGGAACTAAAATCCTCATCAGTATCACTCTCCATAATTTCTTTTTAACAACAACTATTTAGCAGAAAAGTAAAATACTAAAAAATAGGTTATTTTGAAGTCTGAAAACTTCATTTGTTTTTGTAGAAAATTAAATTAGATCGTAGAAAAAGGTTTTTGCTATCCAACGTTTTGTCTTCTAATACCAGATAAATAAAGTTATATACTAGATAAATAAAAAAATAAGTGCCCCTCCGACTTTTTTTTAATAATTGGCGGATACGGCACAATAGGCTAGCCCAAAAAAAAGTAAGAAGAAGAAGAAGAAGAAGAAAAAGAAGCAGAAGAAGAAGAAGAAGAAGAAGAAGAAGAAGAAGAAGAAGAAGAAGAAGAAGAAGAAGAAGAAGAAGAAGAAGGGATACACGAGTACACTGATAAAGAGGATTTATTTGGATATTGCCAATTAAATTATTTGGTTGTGAGTAACAAGAGAGAAACAAGATGAGGATTCGTACCTCAAACACTGCGGCCACCTGAGTAACAAGAGTACAAGACATGGCCTGTGAATATTGTCATAAGGGAACGTTCAAGTATTACGTAACGCAAAATGTACCAAAATTCATACACTTCATACCTCGGTTCTCGTGTTATTCAAGGATGTAGAGATTTCATATTTTGGCTATCCCCCCTAACACACCCCCTGTTAGGGGGGTTAGCCAAACTATCAAATCTCTATAATCTATAATAACGCGAGAACCGGGGTATGAAATGTATGAATTTTGGTACAATTTGCGTTACGTAATACTTGAACGTTCCCTAAGGGGCCTTACTAGTAACACCAATATAAATAAATATAAAATTATTCTTTTATTTTTACTGTAACAACTTAATCCTCTGTCACAAACATCTTATTCATGGAACGTTACTACAGACATGTCGCAAAAATTACGCCTCCCTTTAAACAATTTAAAAGTCGAACAAAATTTTTAAAATTTTTACTTATTTAACGTTAAACGTGTTCTTTATAGCTTTAAGTATTTAATTGTTAATGTATGGAGCATAATACTTAAATGAGTTATTTATATAATGTAATTTTTACTATAATATTATTTTTTGTTAATTTTGACTTGGTAGGGAAATTTATTTAAATAACTTGGTAGAAGAAAGAAAATAAATAAAAAAGATAAAATTGTATGCAATGGGCAAACCTTTTGTTTTTATTATTTTGTACTTGGCGTATTTTTTACTCCTCCTAATTTTAAATAGACACGTGAAAAATCACGGTGCCAATGTACCACTGTACCAATTTCTGCCCTCGAATTTAGGGCTTAAACTGAATATCCGAAAGGTAGTGAGATGTAAAAAGCCGCAGTTAGTCAGAGTGGGGAGAAATTACAAATTGCACACTATCTAGAAGTAAAATCTACGCCGGATGTTTAACTAAGGGTTAATATAAAAAACATCGTTATTATTTAATACGGTACAAATGTGTAGTTTAAAAAATTATGGAGATACAGCCTCTGAATCACTCTATATACTGTATACCATTTCGTCTATCAAGAATCTTGGGCCAAGATCAATATTTTAGATACGTTAGTTCAACCCTGATAAATCAGTGACTAAAAAATAAAGATCAAATATTTATTCCTAAATGCAAATACACTGTTTCTCATCACCCTGTGAAAAGTGGGTGAGCAGCTGATCATTTCCGAAAAGTTATTTTTTCCCGGCTATTCTTTATATTTCTAATTAATTTCTAGATCGCCAGGTTTTATATCTGGTCTCTTCGTGCTAGAGCCCAAAAAATGATAGTAAAATTTATTATATTTTGATTAATCTCTTTTCACACATTAATTCTGGGGCTAACGGGTGTAAAAACAGCCTTTAAATAGAATTTTTCAAAAATTTCGAGATATTTCAAGCAATTTTTTAAACTATTTGGGGGGTAGCCAAAATATGAAATCTCTAAAGCCTATAATAACGCGAGAAACGGGATATGAAATGTATGAGTTTTGGTCAATTTGCATTACGTAATATATGTTAAAAAATAGGATTTAAGGGTACCTCATATCACCAAAATTTTGGGGATCAAATCACCCAATGAACAGAATCCAGAACTTGACAAATTGCAAGTAGCTTAATTAGTATGTACTTTAAGATACACGTAAAATATAAGTATGATATAAGGTAAGTAAGATATATGTATCTGGGAGAAAACAACTTCTTAAAACTGTTCACCAGCTCGTAGAAATTTGATATAACTGATTTAGATTAAGCTCATTTCATAGTTACACACATTAATTCTGGGTCCAAGGGGGTAAAAATAGTCTTAAAAAAGTATTTTTTTAAAATGTCGGGATATTTTAAAGCAATTTTTTAATTTTTTATCCCTTGGCCCCATAATTATTGTGTGTTAATATGTATATAGCTTATATAATCTGAATGTCGTATATGTATATGACCCAGTAGGTTAAAAATATGATTTAAGGGTACCTCATTTCACCAAAATATTGGGGACCAAATCACCCAAATGCATTTGGGATCATTTAAATGAACCGAATCGAGAGCTTGGCAAGTTGCAAGTAGCTTAATTAGAATGTACTTTAATATTTACGTAAGATATACATATTGAGATGTATATTACAATATTTCCCGGACAGATCGACGTAAGATATATCGATACCCTCAAGCAACAAAGCCGTAACTCAAATATTGTCATTTTTCACGACAGCTAAATTTCTAAAATATTTTTTTTTTTGTATTTAAGGGTGGGCAAATGATTCAAGTGGAAAAGGTAGCCACGTGATACATCATTTGAAAGCTTATAAAATTCTCTATTTAACTGTATAAGTATTTATTTTTTATTTATTGGTTGTTTCTGATAATATTCAAGTTTAGAATTTCTTACTTTTGTGTTTTTAAGTAAACTTTTGGTTAAAATGGCCTGTGGAGAAATTTGAGTAGTACCACCATGTGTATCTTTTTTCAAGGCGTTTACCTATGAGTATAACTGAAAATGGGCCTTGAGTTACATCCTTGTTGGATGGGAGTGTCGATATGTAAAATCTATCCGGGAGAAAACAACTTGTTAAAAATGTTCACCAGCTTTTAGAAATTTGTTATAACTGATTTAAAATGTCAATTTGGAGATTTCTGAATGCAATTCCATCCCATGTGTAACTTATGTAAATAACAAATTTAAATATATAATGCTTTTCTTACTGCATATGTCATTATATTTGTTCGAATCCCTTAAATAAAAACATATTGTACGGATTCAACAATGAATATATAACAATCACAGAAAATTGCCCCACTTGGGCGAGTTAAAGTTATACTGCCCTACTAAAAAATCCAAATCAAACTGTACCAAAAGCTATTAATATTGTCAAGAGTTGGCTAGGTAGCCATAAAGGCTTTACCTAAATTTAATAACCCAATTTTATTTATTATTTATAAATTAGTACCTTGATTAACATACAGATGTTTTGCACACCAAGCATGCAAGTGTTATTGTAAATTAACATTGAAATTAAATAAACTAGGTTTGTTTGTAAAACATGGTGGTATAAATACGATACTTAGATCAAATGATGAGGATAAGAAAATTAGTACAGAACAGTAGATAGTCGGGTGGTCGCCAAAGTGGGCAGTACCCATTGGGCAAAGATACTAACACTGACATTTCTCTTATACCAAATCTATGATTTACTTTGAAGATTAAGTAAGTAAAAAGAAGGCAAATTATGTGTATCTCGTTTTTATACGATAAAAACGAAAACGAAAAAAAAAGTAAAAAAAAAACAATCAGTTTTTTATACATAAAATTTTCGGCTGAAGTCAAAAATGTAAAAATTTCCAGGGTAATTAAAAAAAAAATATACCACGTCCGCCGAAACAAAAAAATTAATCCGCCATTTTATAGCCAATGTAAAATTATATATTTTTTAGGGGTGGACATAAAGTCACCCGGTATGTGACCTTGCACAAAGAAACCAGTTAGTGTGTCAAATTTATGTATTTTTTTTTTAGTTTTTTACATAAGAATAAAAAAAAAGAAACTTAAAATTTAACATACTAACCGGGTTTCTTTGTCTTTTATTTTCATTCAGGGTAGTAACAAATCAGTAAATTATATTGGATATTGATTTATTATTCCTAGAATATTCTTAGAATATTATTAAAATTTTTTTGCTATCAGTTCTGGTGAAACTAGTCAGATTTTTAAGATTTATATAGGGACTTTTTTATGTAACTATTCCCATACATGCCAGTTTAATCACATTTACCCACATAACAAATAAAGGTTGGTCACCCTATTTATTTTAGAAATCGTACAAGGGGCACGCTGTATTGCACTCAGTCATTTTTATTCTTTCTTATTAAGTAATCGCACTAGTAGGTACTTGTCAAAAAAAAACACTGTCACCACTATAATTTTAATATATTGTATTCACAAAGTAACGTGATGCTTTGTGATTAAATGTTAAATAAAATATTTGTGATATCTATTATCTATAGACTGCGTCTAAAAGGGGCTTAAATTTATTCAGTTTTAAGTAATTATTTTTACGATATAAAATCTTTGTATTTAGAGAAAGCTTCAAAACCTCGAAAAGTTTAAGGATTTTGTGTTGGTATCTGATAGTTTACCTACTTGTAGTCTAAATATCTCCATAAAGTTGTTTTTTTTATTAAATAGTTAATTTAAAAATATCCTTAAAAAAAAATTTTTTGCAAAAAAAATGAACCAACTACTATGTCTCTAAAAAGTAAAAAATAAAAAATACTTATACAATTTCACCATTCCCTAAATTGATTACTAACAATTATTTTTTTATTATTTTATTATTGTTTGCTGTGAAATTGGCACCGACTTAAGTATTTTTAATTTTTTACTTTTTAGAGACATAGAAGTCGGTTCATTTTTTTTTTGCGAAAAGTTTTTATTTTTTACTTTTTAGAGACACAGAACTTGTAGATTTGTAACTTTATCTTAGCTTAGATAATTTTTTAAAAACTAAAAGTAATATTTTTATTTCAGCGCCCAAGAGTCCAACCAAACTTATTTTAAACGAAATACTAAAGAAAATCCTGTTAAACTTTAAGTGTTATGTAATAATCAAATAACGCCTTATGGTAAAATCATAAAATTTATCATTTTCTCTTGGTAGTTTAATATTACAGGT
The DNA here is from genome assembly GCA_958510825.1 of Brachypterus glaber. NCBI lineage: Eukaryota > Metazoa > Arthropoda > Insecta > Coleoptera > Kateretidae > Brachypterus > Brachypterus glaber. Next base: position 27,931,610 of record OY294050.1, read on the forward strand.
CCAGAGAATCAAGTTTAGCCGCATTTAAAAGATTTTTAGTGTACCGTAGTATTTGAGTGACCCCTTAATCAAGTTATCCGGCTTATCAGAGTTATCCGATATTTCTCTAAAAATTTGGTTGGCAGTAGAACCAAATTAAGCCGTTTTTAAGTGAAATTGCATTAAAATGATTAGATTTATCTTAATTATTCGGATTACCCGGCATTATCCGAGCGTTAAATTGAAACGGGACCACCTCATAAATGCCCTCTTTAAGTTGCAAAAAGTTTGATCAAATTCCGTTCATTTGTTCCAAAGTTATGCGGGAACAAATATAAAAAAAAACAAAGTTACACGTCGAATTGATAACTTCCTCGTTTTTGGAATTCGGTTAAAAATAATTTCATATTTGTAAGCCTATTTTTGTATCACCTTGTATTTAGGTATTGCAGTATTAATAAGAATTTACAACCGCAAATCTATGTTAATTAAATATTTATTGTATTTTTATTTATTTATTGTAATCGAATAGGGATCTGATAACACTAGGCAACACGGTTTCTTGCCCTGATTTGAGTCATATGTTTTTAAACTAATTTTGAGTCGCTGATACCGGATCTGACCTCAGAATATTTCTATAACCTAAGGTTTCTGAGAAAAATGAGATAAAAGTGGTAAAAAATCATTATTTTAGCCCTCTTTTGTTATAAAATCATGGGTGATAAAAATATTCTGAAGACAAATTTAGATTCGGCGACTTAATATTAGTTAAAAAATAATTATATAATAATATAAATAAACTTAGGATATGGAAAGTTTAAATTCATAGGTAGAATAAATAGGGATATTATGGAAAAAAAAATAATAAAAAAAATTGATCCTGTAACAAAACTAAGTAAGGGTGGAGGGTAAAAAGAAGGGTGCATAAGGGGACAAGCTTATCGCTAGGGGGTCAAAAATGAACTAAAAATATGTAATACGTAATACGGTTCTTATGTAATAAAGTAACATATGATGTAGAACCATTAAAAAAATGACAAAAAATAAGCAATATTTTTTTTTATAATTTTTTTTTAAATTGGCATAACTGCATTTACTAAAATTTAAAAAATAAGACGTACTGGATTTTTTCAAGGTCAAATTCGGATTCTGCGCCTTTAAATTGATAAGAAAAATATATTTTTTGGGCTCGGGAAAAAAGTTTACTCTGTGTTCTTTAATTTTATTTCTTTTTCATTTATTTACTTTTTACGAAGAAACTAAGCAAAATAAAAATATTTTTGTAGAGAATTTTATAGTCTACAAATTAAGTCCTATAAAATTTTTATACAAATTTGATAGTTTTGCCAAAAATGAGCAATTAAGTAGGTCTGTACTTTCATTTTAAGCTTTTTATTTATTTTTTCGCTCACTTACTGCGACAGTAGGTCCTTGGCATATATATTTTTGAATTCCTCGTATTTTTTTTTTAATATACCCTAAAATTTTCAAAATCCTACTCGTTTTTTTAAACATTTTGGAAAAAAACGTCGTTATTTCCTGGACTTTTTCCAAGCTTAGATTCGGATACTACGCCCTTGAATTAGTAAGAAAAATTTACTTTCCAATCGGGGCAAAATAAAAAGTTGCGATTTGTTGCCTAGTGTAATTAAGGTATTTTATACCACAAATAATTATTTGTGGTATTATAATTTATTAACTTTATAACTGATTTTTTTTTAACTTTAACCTCCCATAACTTTTATGTTTTTGGGGGATTACTTTTAAAATTGGTAGAATTGATTCCTATAATAAAAGTAATTTTTCCTGAAAAAGTTACTTCAATTTGAATTTTCTTTCAGATTTTATGGATTTTTTTTTAACCTCGCAACTTTTTTTTTGTGGACATTACTTTCAAAGTTGGTAGAATTGATTCTTATAATAAAAGTAATTTTTTCTGAAAAATTTACGTTAATCGGAATTTTCTTTCAGATTTTATCGATTTTTTAAAAAGTTTAACCCCCATAACTTTTTTGTTTTTAGGGGGATTACTTTTAAATACAATAGGGATCTTCCCCTCATATAAGTTGATTTTTTATAAAAATTTTAAGTCGATCGGATTATTCGTTCTTGAGTTATCGTGTCTACAATAATCTTGGCATCGGACAGACAGACGGACGGACAGACAGAGAGACGAACATTTACAAAGTTTTTTATTTATGCATGAAACAATTGTATCCAAGATTTTTTTGTCTAGTACGTTTTTTGGAGATTTTTGGAAAATTCGAAACTACCGTATAATACTATTTTTGCTCAGGCGTTGTAAATAGTATAATAAAGGCTCTATTCTAATCACATTAAATTCTATTTATCAATTTTATTTTTACTCTTCCTAAAAATTTTAAAAACATTTAAAAGTAATAAATATACAGTGCGTGCATTAAGTCTGGAATCACCCGAATAACTTTTTAGTTACAAGTAAAATACAAAAATCCTCGGACAGGTCGATTTATATTTTTAATTCTGCAAATTTTGGTCTAAAAAAAGTTATCAAAATTGGCACCCCCTTGCACCCTCACCCCCCAACTTTTTTTTTCAAATAGCAACCTACCCCTTGTGATACATCATTGGAAAGGTAATTTAATAAGCTTTCCAACAGTGTATGATAAAGCCTAATTTGTTAAAGGGTCTATGAAGAAACGCATGTTTTATTTAAACATTGTTTGTGTGAAATATTACTCATAATATGGTAATTGTTGCCCTATTTCCTACTTGGTACCTTCCTGAGAATCTAAATAAGGTTGTTTTAAACTTATTGTAATATTTTATACCCTGTTGAAAAATGCAATTTTTTTTCTTTTTATTGACCAATTTTATGTTTACTATTTAATCGATTTTAATCCCGTTTTTTTACTGTCCACTGTCAAAGAGCTGAAGGACATCAATTTGAACATTTATAGTGAACTAAAGTTATACTTTACATGTCTTTATAATAAACTAAATTGTGCATTTTATCATTAGCCCTTTACCAAATTAGGCTTTATTATACACCGTTGGAAAGCTTATTAAATTACCTTTCTAACGAAGTGTCACAAGGGGTAGGTTGCTATTTGAAAAAAAAAAAGTTGGGGGTGAGGATGCAAGGGGGTGTAAATTTTAATAACTTTTATTACACCATAATTTGTAAAATTAAAAATAAAAATCGACCTATCCGAGGGTTTTTGTGTTTTACTTGTAACTAAAAAGTTAATCGGGTGATTCCAGACTTAATGCACGCACTGTATATTTTGGATAAAAAATATATTATTTATTTATCGGACCCGTATAAGTAAGTACATACTTAAACCATTAAAACTTTTCAAATAAAACACGTCAAACTTCCTCTATTTTAGGAAATAAAATATTAAATTACTTTAAATAACAAGTTAAAAGACAAAAAAGCATTAAAAGTAAAAAACCCGATTACCGAAGTTTATTGTCTTTTTTAAATTTTAAAACAAAGCCGCAACTAAAAGAGGTAGTTGGAAGCCTCTTCTCAGAACGATTAGTAAAGGGTGCCAAAATGAAAAAATATGCATGTAATTTTCTGGTTTGTAAAAAAAAAAAAATCGGAATTTTTTGCTGGTTTTAATGCGTCACTTTATTATATCGCTAACGTTTCTCCCCTCTTTGGTAATATATAACAAAAATATTTTTTGACTGTATTGAATCCCATTTTCAGGTAAAATATGTAAATTTCTTACCTAAAAATTATGTTAGCGTAGTCATATATATTATAAAATTGAACATTATGAACAAGGAACCTTTTACAACATAAAAATAAATATTACATTACAATATAAAAATTGGTTTACACCATGTCGAAAAATTTGTAGGTTAAAAGCGTCGTTCGCAGTAAAAAAACATGTAACATGTTTATTTTTGTGGGTCGAACCCAGCATTAGTCAATTCTCTGTGGTAACATCGGTCGAAAGGTACGTATACCCCCCCCCCTGTTTCACTTATGAGATGAAAAGAGGGTGAGAGTGACGCATTAAAACCTGCCAAAAAATCCGAGTTTTTTTTTTACAAACCAGAAAATTACATTCAAAGTTTGGCAACCTATATGGTATTTACCTACAAAAAATATGCATGTAATTTTTTAAGGTATATATTTTTCTTGCATTTTTTAATTTTAATATTTAAAAACTGCTTTACCTAAAATTAAAATGAACAATCACATGTTTAAAAATTTTCGCCAGCAGCCAGAAGTGTCCCAATTTTTTTTTGTATTTTGATTGTAAAAGCGTGAAATTCTTAAAGCACAAAATACTTTTTAGCGTGGTGTCGCAAAATAGCCAACTCAGGAATGATTTGACTGTACCATTAATTAAACAGGAGAACTCCTCTTTAATCAATGACTGTACTAATTGACCAGTAGGGTTCCACATGTACCTTAAGGTCAATTTTTAATTGTTTTCCACCTATAGCTAACTAAGAAATAACTCACACTAATGGAAATCTCTATTGATAAAGCTGCAACCTGGTTAATGGGAAATTCGTCTTTTTATTTGGTTTATTTTCCTCTAAAATTGGTAGAAAATTTCTTAATACGAGGGTTAATTCAAAAATAGTAACATAGATGGGCAAAATCTAAAGGATTTCATAGATGTACGGCTGCAACTTGGTTAATAGAAATCTCGTATTTTTATTTGGTTTATTTTCCTCTAAAATTGGTAGAAAATTTCTTAATACGAGGGTTAATTCAAAAATAGTAACATAGATGTGCAAAATCTAAAGCATTGCATAGATGTACGGCTGCAACTTGGTTAATAGAAATCTCGTATTTTTATTTGGTTTATTTTCGTTAAAAATTATTTCTCTATATGAGGGTTAGTAAAAAAATAATAAAATGACAGTGCAAAAAATAAAGTACTGTACAAAAATACAGCTGCAGCTTGTTTAATAGCAGCACATAATTCTATGCAAAAAATAGTCTGCACAGATGGACATCTGCAAGTTGGATTATGGAATTTTTAACTCATATTTTTTTTATTGAAATAAATGAAAATCGTTTTTCTGGCTTGCGGCTACATAGAAGATTTTAAATATAAATATATATCCAATACATACAGATAATAAGACAATTACCAGCTTTATTTTAAATAGATAAACTCAATATTAACCCCCGCGTGGCTTTTACTTTATTGTGGATAATTATTAACTGTCACTTGTCAAATTATTTTCCTGTAAAGTCATTAAAATTTTTAATAAAAATATGAATTCCTAAGCTATTTATTGGATAAAACCTTATATGGCACTCATGGGTAAACCGATATTGCCCTCTCGAAAATTAACCTGCTTGGCTGACGCCTCGCAGGTTAATTTTCTCATGGGCAATATCTTACTTTACCCACTAGTACCATAAATAACTATTATATTACCTTAATTAGTAAAAAAAGGAGTAAAACTAGTAAAAAAAATTTGGTCGTCAAATTTTGCTCTCTAAAATTGAACTGTGGATAGTTATCAGAAAAGTACTTTTTACGTAAGTACATACTACAGAAAGTATAAAAATTAATATTAAGCAAAAACTGTAAAATTTAAATGCATGGAAATAATCTTAAGATAAAAGACTAATTTAATATTCCAAAGCACGAAAGTTTGTTACTTTACCGACTGAAAATACATACCTAAGTTCAAAACAAATAAACTCCAACCTTTTATTACTTCCCCACAGGTTTTTATTGTATTACCATGCATGGAAATATTGATTTTTCCGTCGGAGTAAGTTTACTTGCAAAATCAACATCAGATTTATATTTCCAAAGGATAGAAGTTTACAAATTGCTTCCAGATTAATATTAATTTATAGAAAAACATTTTATAGCATTTAACTTAAAGTTGTATAGAAACACAAAAATCATAAATAAAAACAAGTACACTGTAAAAAGTAAACTAAATATTCAGTTACAAATGGATAAGAAATCGGAAGTTATTATCCTATATAATTGTATGATACTTCTATTTTTGTTAAAAACACGCAACATTTCATGTCCGTCATTGAATATTAAAGTACGTGACTTTAGAACTATAGTGTCTTTAATAAAAGTTAAAGTACATTTGTATAGGATCCTAACTTTCTATCAATTTTTAACTAAATACCCAGTTACAAAAGGATAGGAAGTTATGATCTTATACAAATGAACTTTAATTTTTGTTAAAAAACACTATACCTACTTCTAAAGCAGCATACTTTAATATTTAAGCACGACATGAAATGTTGCGTGTTTTTAACAAAAATTAAAGTACAATTGTATAAGATAATAACTTCCAATTTTCTATTCATTTGTAACTGAATATTCAGTTTACTTTTTACAGTGTACGTATTATTCAGATTAATTTTGTATATTCACACGAGTGTTGAGTACTTAAATCAAATAATATGCTTGAAGTTAAATACGTATGTATCTTACTTAGCTAAGCTAGTTAGATAAATAGGTTTAAACCTAAATCACATAAAAGTGCTTGATTTGAATAATAAAATTACTTGTATTGAGTTTTAAAGAAACTTAGATGAAAGATGACAAGTAGATATTTATACTGAGTATTTAAAATACAAAAACTATTGTTAAAATAGTAATAATACCATTGATTAAGAATTATCAATCAATGCTAATACTGCCGTCCTATGAAAGACCCGCGTATCTCCATTTGTAGAATACCAGCGTTTTCAAAATATTACACCGAGTTGACGTGAAAATGTTGCTATGCGTCAAATAGAGATACGCGGGTCTTTCATAGCACGGCAGAATACTAATTTACTGGAAACAAGTACTTCATACCCGTTACTAGTTACAGGGTATTTAGGTAAAAGTGGATAGAAAATTAGGATCCTATACAAATGTACATTTGTACATTTGTACTTTAATTTTTGATAGTTCTAAAGTCAAGTACTTTAATATTCAAGGACGAACATGAAGAAAAGTACAATTATATAGGATAATAACTTTTTCTTATCCATTTGTAACTGAATATTTAGTTTACTTTTTACAGTGTACTTGTTTTTAGTTATAATTTTTGTGTTTCTATACAACTTTAAGTTAAACGCTATAAAATGTTTTTCTATAAATTAATATTAATTTGTAAACTTCTATCCTTTGGAAATATAAATCTGATGTTGATTTTGTAAGTAAACTTACTCCGACGGAAAAATCAATAGTTCCATGCATGGTAATACAATAAAAACATGTGGGGAAGTAATAAAAGGTTGGAGTTTATTTGTTTTGAACTTAGGTATGTATTTTCAGTCGGTAAAGTAACAAACTTTCATGCTTTGGAATATTAAATTAGTCTTTTATCTTAAGATTATTTCCATGCATTTAAATTTTACAGTTTTTGCTAAATATTAATTTTTATACTTTCTATAGTATGTACTTACGTAAAAATTACTTTTCTGATAACTATCCACAGTTCAATTTTAGATAGAAAAATTTGACGACCACAATTTTTTTACTAGTTAAGGTACTTTTTTTACTAATTAAGGTAATATAATAGTTATTTATGGTACTAGTGGGTAAGGTAAGATATTGCCCATGAGAAAATTAACCTGCGAGGCGTCAGTCAAGCAGGTTAATTTTCGAGAGGGCAATATCGGTTTACCCATGAGTGCCATACAAGGTTTTATCTAATAAATAGCTTAGCAATTCATATTTTTATTAAAAATTTTAATTACTTTACAAGAAAATAATTTGACAAGTGACAGTTGAGTGGGTAAAATAAATAATTATGCAATAAAGTAAAAGCCACGCGGGGGTTAATATTGAGTTTATCTATTTAAAATAAAGCTGGTAATTGTCTTATTATCTGTATGTATTGGATAAAATATATTTAAAATCTTCTATGTAGCCGCAAGCCAGAAAAACGATTTTCATTTGCTTCAATAAAAAAATATGAGTTAAAAAATATTGATTTGATTAAATAGTTTACGTCAAAAAGTGAGAAAAAACTTTATATGAAATTTTGTAATTAATTTTTACCTTAAAGGTCTGGCAACTCTGATGTTTTTTCTGATTATGATTTAAAAAAAAAAATCCATAATCCAACTTGCAGATGTCCATCTGTGCAGACTATTTTTTGGATAGAATTTTGTTCTGCCATTAACCAAGTTGCAGTACTTTCTTTTTTGGACTGTCATTTTATTTTTTTACTAAGCCTCATATAGAGAAATTTTCTGACAATTTTTAACGAAAATAAACCAAATAAAAATACGAGATTTCTATTAACCAAGTTGCAGCCGTACATCTATGAAATCCTTTAGATTTTGCCCATCTATGTTACTATTTTTGAATTAACCCTCGTATTAAGAAATTTTCTACCAATTTTAGAGGAAAATAAACCAAATAAAAAGACGAATTTCCCATTAACCAGGTTGCAGCTTTATCAATAGAGATTTCCATTAGTGTGAGTTGTTTCTTAATTAGCTATAGGTGGAAAACAATTAAAAATTGACGATAAGGTACATGTGGAACCCTACTGGTCAATTAGTACAGTCATTCATTAAAGAGGAGTTCTCCCCTTTAATTGATAGTACAGTCAAATCATTTCTGAATTTGCTATTTTGCCCTACCACGCTAAAAAGTATTTTTTGCACGACCAAGACTAAAACTTAATTTTACGCTTTTATTTTCGGGACTAAACTTGCCGTTTTTGTCCCAAGGGAATAAAAAACAAGGCAACCTTGATAACATTAAAATATGCTATATGCTTTACTGGTACAAAAATTAGGTCTGGTGAAGATTTGTAATAAATTAGGGATTCAAACAAATTTATTTCATTTTAACAAAGAAAACCTTAAAAAATAACATTGTTTAAATTACTTAAAATTTAGCGTCTTCGTCCATTTTTTTCGAACTGACGTTTGTGTCAACCGTATTAAAAAATAATTGAAATCGCGATAACTGTGAAAGTGACTTTTTGCAATTCAAAGGCATCTTGATTAATTTATGAAAATAAAACACCCGATTTTAGACGCATGGTTTTTAATTTTAATTTTATCTACCAACCTAAATTATGTTTGGTCGTTCAAAAAATAGTGTATATACCTCAGGACTAAACGTGGCTGTTTTAGTCCCTTGCATTTCTGTTTGGAGCCCATGAGTTACCTTTTTATGGCAGATTCGTGTTCAACATCCCAAAATACATAAGAATAGGTGGGTCTCAAACCCAGCATAGACAATTTTTTTTGTGGGCCTTTACAAGGCTCACAAATAAAAAAAAATTGTCTGTGCTGGGGTTGAGAGCCACCTATTCTTATGTAGTTTCGGATGCTGAACACGAAAAAAAAAGGCATTTTATGGGCTAATTTTTTTGCTACACTGAAATAATATGAGATTTTTACCATTTTAGACAGTTTTTTCAGTGTAGCAAAAAAATGAGCCCACAAAGTTCCTTTTTTATGACAGATTCGTGTTCAGCATCCCAAAATACATAAGAATAGGCGGGTCTCTATCCCAAAACCTACAACTTTTCTTTTTGTGGGTCTGTGTTATCTAGCTAACTACCAAAAAAGTAATAAATACCATATAATCAGCAACTCTAGTGGTTTTTAAATGTACCTAATAAATAATAATAAATAATACATAAATTATGTATGTTTTTTTACACTGAAATTATAAGATTTAAACTTTTAAAGGATCTTAATCAGGCGTTTGAGTAGATCTTCACCTAAATCATTTAAGTTAATAGGGCCATACGATTTATATTGTGGTGAAAGTTCACAAATTAGTGTACAAAGAACTGAAATAAAAGTAGTTTTATTTTTTCAAGTTGTCTTTAAGAAGTCCATTAAGCTTGAATGGAATAGATACCTAACTTCTTGGTGATTAATGTTTTTCGGCCGAAAAGCCATTTACTGACCAAAATTAGCAGCATACTGGAATGATTGCAAATTCCTACAGAAATCTCGTATGATTTCAGGGTATTTTTGAAAACTTTTTCAGTTTACATAATAATAACTGTACATACAAAATTTTAATATAAATTTTATATATTATACGTACATTTTTACATAAAAATATACATTGTAGGTATAGCTGACATAGATATCTTTTATGTCCTTTATGGCTGAATAAAGAAAATCTATATATGCAATGATGTTATCTATGTAATTTTATTCAGAAGCATACCACTTAAGCTTTTTTTGTTATAAAGTTGGCATACGTGGGTACATTAGTTCAGGTGAGTGAAGTATTCTTAACAGATGACATCTGTTGACAATTACAAATGCAACTCTTAACAGATTTAACCACCAAATTTAATTTTTTTATTAAAAGTCAATACATGACTCTTTAATAAATCTGTACATAGATAAATAGATAAATAAATAAAAAATAAATAAATAAATAAATAAATAAAAAGTTAAAAAGTTAAAATTAGCAACACATACTACTACAAAAATGGCCTTGAAGTTATTGTTTGGTTCTGAAGTATACTAACGTTTTCGTTTTTCATCTAACGATACAATCACCCACACCTGCATTTCCTAATTTAAAACTTAATATCGACTTGCAAATTTACCAAGCCACCATTGTTATAATATAATAGAACCAAACTTATTTCGACTGAAAAATCGTATATATTTGGTTATACAATAAAATCTTGGATTGGATTTGAGGGTTATGGTTAAATTTGTTTGCGTATCCAGTATAGATTTCTCTAGCACGAAGGTCTAAGAGAATATGTTATTTAATTTAGGGTCCTACTATCTGGAGGATAGACTTAAAATTGGTTTTTGTTGAAGTAAAAAAAATGCTACATATTAACTAAACATTTTCCACTATATAACTAAAAAATTAAAAATACGTAATAAGTCATAATCATTTATATGTTTGTTTCGATTTTGAAGGTAAAACTAGAAAATAACTTAAATATCCCTTCTAGTGTTTATTGAACATGTACGTCTTCTTTTAGTACTGGATCTCCTAATCGTTTTCAACAAATTAAAAATAGTTTCTGTATCAATTCCCATATTAACCATCTCCACAATGATTCTAAATACTTTAGGGTCCATAAAAATGCCCGCTAGTTCTCCTAAATGCAATAGTTCTTCCTGGTGAGGTCTTAATGTAGTATCCATTTTTTGTAGATACTATTAAGCTTCTAAGTTTTTAATTTTAGAAAATGCATATTTCAAAAAGCTTTAAAATTTTGACACAAAATACCATGGAAACATATTGTTAACGTTATTTACTAAGGATAGTTGGACAATATTATAATAGTCCATCTTGCTTTAAGTGTAAAAAATCTTAAACGGTCCCTAATTCTTAAAATAAGAAATTCAAAGTTTATTCAGAAATTAATGATGCATTTAAGATATAATGTTTCTATAGATATGTAGACAGTGTAGAAAAAAAAATACGAATAGAATAGGTTAAGAGTTGTTTTGGAACGTTCTATGATCTTTTACCTTCGTATAATACATTTTGACTTTGTTTCAAGGTTCATAATTGCATTCAAAAGCACCATATTAGAGATAGTGTGAAAAATAGAAAATATGGAAGATCAGACATAGGAGAAACATATACATCTTTTAAAAACATCTTAAAATGTGAAGCTCTAGATCTAGAGCTTTAAGTAAGAGCTCTTACTGAAAGATGGGAGGTGGACCAAAAAGTACTCAATTAGTGAGAGCGAGCTAATAAAAGAAGTACAGGTAGATCACCACACGATGGACAGACGACTTTAATGCCAGCACTTGGAAATAAGAATCCCAAGATATGGACAGCAGAAAAAGGCTAAGCCTAACATCCCTATATGGGAAATGTATGTTCAACAGTAGACGGTAAGCGCTGAATTATAAAAATTATGATAATGATGATGATAATAATTTCTCACACAAAAAGTATGAAAAAAAAATATACGAAAAGAACAGGTTTAAAGTTTATCTTAAATCAGTTTATGATCTTTTACCTTTGCATAACAGATTTTGACTATGTTTCGTGGTTCAAAGTTGCATTCGAAAGTTTTATGATCAATTTATTTAATGCCCGTCCAGACCGGTCGTAAATTCGTTCCGATATCGAGCAGAAAGCAATCTGGCAGATCATATAGTCTATAATCAACTGTTTTATACTTCATTATTATCATCCCCGAGCGAACGGGTTACTAGTGATCGGGTTCATCGCAAGTTGATCACTTTTTGACTTTATGAATTACTTATTTTCCTAACACGTGCGAAAAAAAGTTTCAATTTTCCGTACCCAACAGCGGTTGACTAAACGACGTGAAGCGGAGTTCATTCAATCAGTTAAGTGCGGAAAATATACTTTTTTCAAATGTTACGAACACAACTTTTTCTACAAGCGTGCGACAGTTAACCCAAGGAACAATAAACATTATTTTTAATTTATTGCAATAATTAAAATATTATTAAAAAAATATGAGGCTTTTCCAAACTTTAAAATGGAAAATCAATCTGTGTTTAATTTAAAAAGCAGTATGTGCTTAACTTTAATTTCAAAAAGTGCCTACCTACATATTTTGCAGAAAAAAGTCCCTATTGATTTAGTCCATTTAGCTTCACTTTGTTAGACATAACTAACTATATCCCCTGCGAATTTTTAGTCCAAAACGCTTTATGACGTCATAGTTGCAACAAGCAGGCAGCCAACTTTTTCCTCCCAAAGGGATGTGCACGTGCATTACTGCTTAAAACGGGATTAAAATGATAGCGACGTATTAATTATACTGCCCTGTTAACCGAAAAAGTCTTAGGTGACATTTTTACTGGGATTTATTGGTAGTTATTGGCAATACTCGACTAAATTAATAGTATATTAAAGTACTAGTTTCATAACATACGTTTTTAGCGCACAAGTACAAGTTTAGAAAACAAGCCGCTTGCGTTTCCTAAAGTACTAGTGCTCTAAAAACGTGTTATAAAACGAGTGCTTTACACAATTTTTTCTATTTTGTTCCAAAATTTAAAAAACTTACATTTAAATTGATGACTGATTTAGGGATTTTTGTTTTGGGTTTACACTATGTTTAAAATTCTAAGAATAAATGATATTTTGATATATTTTACAGTGATCTCTTCTTTTTTCACTGCAATTAACCAGTCCACAATTTTAACACGGTAAAAAATAAACCAAACACAAAATTTTGTAAAAAATTAAACTTTAAATCGACATTGACATTTGTATGCAAAACGTCAAGAGATAGGCTTTTGTATGTTGCCAACCCAACAGAAAAAAAAGTAGAGACCTCTTAAGGCCCACAAGAACACTCAAAATGCGTGTGATTATGAGCTTATAAGAGTCACAAAATAGAAAAAGTTATTAAAATATTCCATAAAAGTATCATAGCGCTTCTAATACTGCTAGCAGTACTAATAAGTACCAACCCTGCTAAAAACGTCAAATATAATAAAAGGTAACCGAATAAACTATGTCCTTTTAAGTCCGCTTATATTTATTTTACATTTATACCTATTTATATTATTATTCTATTTACAGCGCGTAGTGCTAGAATACTATTATACTTTAGTTTGGAATTTCCCAAAATCGGAAAAACACGTCCTAGACAAACAATTCTTGGATACAAATGTGTTTCATGAAAAAATAAGAAACTTTGAAAATGTCCGTCTGTCCGTCCGTCTGTCACGATTTTTTTATACCCGACTTTTTAGCAGAGATTCTCAGCGTATCTATAGTAATAGATACCCTGACAATCTCTGCTTTACAGCAAAAGAACGAAAATGGTTATATTTTTTTAAATTTTAAATACCTACGGCTTTTTTGGTTATGACATTACTATTAACGTGAAGGAATATCTCATGCTACTAGCAGGCAATGAACGTTTTTATATTTTCCTTTTTATATATATATATATATACAGTTAAAACAGATAAATCGTTTTTTGGAGTTATTATTAAAGCTATTGAAATAAAAATTATGTCAGTCATTGTATTATATACTATTTTGTTAAAATCACAATATTTTCTATGTTAGCATCTGTGGTTAAGGGTTTCAAGTACCCAAACTATTTCCTAGATTGGGTACTTGAAACCCTTAACCACAGATGCTAACATACAAAATATTGTGATTTTAACAAAATAGTATATAACTATTTCCTAGATGAATTGCTGGCTGGGTGAAGGGGCAGTCTACGGACATACAAAAATTGCCGATGTGGCCAGAGTAGAGTTACCTATCAGCAGCATCAAGGTGATAGAGGCAGAAGACCGATTAAGGTTTGACAGAGCATTCTCTCTTACTATACCAACAAAACAAGAGTGGGAGAACAAGGAAGTTAATTTTGCCCAAAACGCAACAGTGTGCTATACCGACGGCTCCCGGATGGAAAGCACGCAAAGCTCAGGCGCAGGCTTCGTTGTACAAGACACGGGGGTTCAAAAGAGCTATTCGCTCGGCAGGTACCCCACGGTATTCCAAGCGGAAGTCTTTGCGATACAGGAAGCGGCAAGATGCGAAGAGGTTCTAGGGAGCAACGGATCAGATGTATACATCTGCTCCGACAGCCAAGCAGCCCTCAAGGCTCTCAGTGCACCCGGCACAAGATCCAGTCTTGTGCAGGAATGCATAGAAGCCCTGGAGGAGCTAGCGAGGAACAAAAGAGTCCACCTTGTATGGGTCCCTGGACACAGCGGGATACCAGGCAACAAGAAGGCAGACAAACTTGCAAGACTCGGAGCCGAGACTCCGTGCATGGGACCCGAACCCATGCTTGGTATTACAAGGAAACAAGTCACATTAGCCCTCAACACGTGGGCTGGAGAAAAACTAAGGGAAAGCTGGTCAACGGTCACGAACTGCAGACAGGCAAAGGCCTTCCTTTCCGGTCCAAGCAAGTCAAAAACCGCGTGGCTACTAGGAAGAAGCCGAGCCACGATCAGCCAACTCACAGGGATCATCACGGGTCACTGTGGATGAAGGTCGGTAACGACCCCGTCTGTTAGGAAGAATCGTCCTTCCATTTCCTAGGACAATGCGATCGGTTCGGCAGAATACGACAGGAGATCTTCGGAGTGGAAACTCTCCGAAGAGAGGAGTTGCGTACCCTTGCCTGGACAGATATCGCGACCTTTATAAGGAGGTCCGGCAGATTTAGGCAGGGAATAGGGTAGATGTGTGGCTTGGACAGCTCGGGGCTGACAAAAAGGGCCATAATGGCCTAGTTGCCTGGCTTGTAGCCTCCCCACCCTTACTACTACTACTACTACCTCTAGATGAAATTACTGTATTTTATTCTAAATAAACTTCATTTAAGCCTTTTCTGTTACTACTAATAGTACTTTTACGTTAGCCGTAGGTCCATTATTGTTCAATGTTTAAATTCTAAACGCATTTTACTCAAGTAAAAGTTTATTTAATTTTGACAATTTATATAAGATTTATCCAGAAATTTATAATTTTGATATTAAATTGGCAAAACCCTTAACTGCAATCAAAATAATTAATATTCTTGAGTTCTCGATAAAATAATTTTATTAAAAAAAATCATAGTTTTTAAATTAAATAATTAAAAAATAATTTAAATAGATTATGATTTGTTAAATAAATAAATAATATCTTTATTTCATAATAAAAACGGAATATTCATACATAACATACACGAATAAAAAATCTTGAAGATGAAAAAATTAAATAAAAATTTAAATTTAGAAAAACTGTAGTGTTTCCCAAATTCTTAAAATCTAAGTTGTTGTTTCTGATAACCACAAACAGTTGTGTTGTTGCCTTTACCAGATTTTTGGTTGCAGCCACCAAAAAAAATAGTTTGGTTCATATGTAACTATTGATTTTGTTGCCCAACCAGTTTATTTTAGTGTGCCTGTAGAAACAAGGTTACTTTTGAATGGATAAAACTTAAATGAAAAAGCCCATTTTATTGATTAAATTTCTATTTTTTCAATCATTTTAGAACAGTCTATGTATATTAACTTTTATTATTTGCTTTGATAATTATAATTCAGAAAAGATTCATTACAAACAAAGAAAAAAGGAAAGCTCACATTTGGACGTTTCTATGTAAATTTAAATTAAAACATTATTCCATTTAAGTGTACTCGTGTAAAAAAGGGACTTTTTTCGTCGGCTACAAACAATTTTTTTATCAGGCTTAAGATTGGCAATAGTTTAATAAATATTTGAAAAATATGTATAAAGAGGGTACCAAGAAAACACTAAAAATTGTTTGTCTCGATTAATCACTTAACTTTTACTATTTTAAGATAAAACTTTGTGGAACTTTTTAATTTTTTTACAGTGGCTTTATATATTTTTTTTATATTTATAAAGTATAAACAAAGCCTTTCTGTCTCAAGTATAATAATTTTATACAATTTGAATGCATATATAAATATTAACTTGAACATAAAGAATGTATTTTTTAACTTCGATAAGCATAACTGTAAAATTAAAAATTATAATTATAATAAAAAATAATATTTTATTTTTAGTTTGAAGAGCAAGAGTATGCATAAAAGCCCTTAAGGATCATACAGTTTTAAAAATTATATTAATTAAAATACCAAGTATTAATATAATTCTGCTTGAACATGATAAAATAAATAGGAATTTAAAAATATATTTTTTTTAATCTCATTACTTTGTTTATATTTAAACATCCAATCTATTTTATGCAGATTTTTTTAATTTTTATTTCATGTTTTACTTTATGCAGATATTTAATTTTTTTATTTTATTTTTATTTTTCAGCGGCAAGTTTTCTCTGAATAGTTAAAAAAAATAAAGCATTTATTATTATTTTTTTCTATTTGTAAGAACTATAGTATTAACTAGATAAGTCCTTACCAGTACCCAGCGTATTTTTAGACTATAGTCCACTCTTTAGGTCAATAAAAGAGGCTTTATCTGACAATAATTCAGGGAGTTTTGATTTTCGGTTTATTGGGTAGGGTTTAAGGCCGAAAATAAAAACCAATTTTGCGACGTTGAACTCGAAATAGAAATATCATTTTTTAACGTATTTTTCACAAAAAACGGACTTTTTTAAATATCTCAAGGACTTTATCTCAAGGACAAAAAACGTTTTATATGAAAATAAAGAGTATCAAATTTACAACATTTTTTGTTCCATGTATTTTTTTTGTAGCCAATTCACGGCACCGCCTTAAACACTGTAGGTTTATAGATTTATAATTTTGTTTTTTCCAAAAAATAACATTCTTCTTTGTCTCGGGCAAGTTTTTTTTTTATGCTTAATACAATGGTGATTTTCAGATAGATTTTTTTCATTTTTATCCAAAATGTTCTAAGGGGCATGCCTAACTGACTCAAAAAAAAAATCTAAAAACCTATATTGTAACGTTTAAGGCAGTGCAGTGAATTAGCTATAAGTCGTAAAAAAATTACGTGGAACAATTTTTTTTGTAAATTTGGTCCTCTTTATTTTCATATAAAACGTTTTTGTCCTATAATGCACCGATCTTAAGATATTTTGAAAAATCCGTTTTTTTAAAAAATACGTTAAATAATGAGTTCCACGTCGCAAAATTGTTTTTTTGTTTGGGGCCTAAATCATTTCCAGGTAAAGCCACTTTTATTAACCTGAAGACTGGACTATAACTGCAAATACGCCGTGTCCTTACACATACCTATTTAATATCAACTGGTTAATAACACAGCCACACGGAGACTATTATTCCTAAGTATTTTGAGGCGCTGAATCCGAATTTGAGGTCAAAATAGCACCTTATATAGAGATAACCTCGAAAAACGTTGCTTTCATATACTCAAAAATAACGTTTTTCGAGGTTATGTCCAAAATTAATCGGATGGTCCTCGAAAAAAATCTTGACCTTTTTTTTTGTAGGGCCAAAAAAAAATAACCAAAAAGGTCTAGAATTTTTTCGGAGACTATAGTATTTCTGCATTCTGAGGCGTTAAATCCGAATTTGAGGTCAAAATAACACCTTATCCGATTAGTTTTGGTGATAACCTTAAAAAACCTTATTTTTATACTCAAAAATAGAATGAGGTGCTATTTGGACATCAAATTCAGATTCAGCGCCTCAAAATACAGGAATACAATGTTCTCTGAAAAAATTCTTAAACTTTTTTTCTTTTTATGTGGAAAAATTTGTATTGCTTATTTCTACGTTTCTGGACGTTTTATATCCAAAACATATGATTTCCGTCAAAAAAAATCTGTCTGACGGTCTGTGTGTCCGGGAAATTTGTGACCACGATAACTCAAGAAAGCTTCAGGCTAAAGACCTCAAATTTGGACCACAGGTTGATTATCTAAAGGATGGTTTTTCGTGAAAATCGGATTGGGGTAAGGGGATAAAATGGGGTAAAAACAATTTTGTTCAAAAACATATTTTTTCCAATTTATTTTTTGTTTTACGAAAAAAGAAACTTTTTTTGAAAAAATTATATATATATATTATATTTTTTTTTTAATTTTTTTCGTTTTTGATTTTAATGAACCTAGGCCTATAGGGGAAAGTATTATTTTGTTGGCAGCAGTATTTTTTATGAGTTTTATATGTCATATAGGTGCTTGATTTTATTTTTTAGGTTTTTTCTTTTAAAATCTATTACTAATAAAAAATGTTAGGTTTTCATTTTGAATTATTATTATACAATATATAGTTTGTACAGGGTATCCAAAAACGCTTCTGCTTAATTGAATCCGCATATAGTAGACGTAATTTTATGTTCATTTAACCTAAATTGTCTGTCCGGATCCTGTCTGTATCTTTGAACGACCCCGGCTACCGGAGATTCGGTGGAGAGAGCAATCTTATATTTAAAATTTAAATAATTTTTTAAAATCTTTTAATTTTATTATTTTGTTTTTATTAATTAACTACTTTTTTATAATTTATATTTATGTATATATATATGTGTGTATATATATATATATATATATATATATATATATATATATATATATGTGTGTGTATATATTTTTATGTATACATCTAATTAATTTTTAATATCATTTAATGTATGTATTATTGGATAGATCTATATAGAATGAAAATTCTCGAGATCCTTAAATAAATTTATCTTATAAATTTATCTTATCTTATCTTAAATTATCTTAATCCAAAAATGCCTTCTAAGGCAGCTAGAGCTCTTCGAAACAATAAAATCTAAAGTAAAGTTAGACAGATTTCTTTGTCCTTTTCTTTTTAGATGTACAAAAAAAAAATACTGCTGAAATCAAGTAATATCTGACATCTACAAATGTCTAATCTTGTTTATTTGCCGAAGCCGAAGTATAAATAATTTAGTAATCAAACGGGATTTTATGCAAGAAACACAAACATTGATTTTTTTCGACAACGGTGCATCTTATATTTGGCAGGAGGGTTATTGGACAGTGCGCTTCAAAATTCACCCCTCTTTTAATTTTTAAACGAGGATATCAACCTAAAATTTGAAACTTAAATTTAGTTAAGACAACTTAAACTATCTTTTTGGATATCATTGATATTTATAGATCTTAAAATGTACACGGGGGGTATGCAGGTATTTTTTTTTAAACAAAAAAGTGGATAGTGTGTACAATTTTAGCTTATAAAATTCCTCATAAAATTCTCTATTTCATCGAATATATATTTATTTATTTTTTTGGGTTTAAAATAGGGTTTAAAATGGGTATTTTCGTTAAAATTTCTTTAAAAAAATTAAACAATTTTAAAAAAGTTAATAATATTATACCATATTCAATTTCAAGATTCAGTGGGTGTAAACAAACGCATGTAAATAAAACGGATTTAGTGACAGGGTAGGAATCAAAGTAAGGGAACTTCTATATGACGGTCCATTGCAATGCATGGTACGCTTCGTGGCAAGTGCTCCCGTACTGGCCTGTTTAACTTTTTACATCCCTACTCTCGCAACATTCGAGTGTCTTAACCAATAAAACCAAGCGCCCTCTGCCGTGGTGCGCGATTCTTTTGTTTACCTCCACTTCATCTTGAAGTTCAATTTACTATAGAATGCAACAACGCAAATTACACTTCTAAACATTTTAATTAATATAAATAAAAATTAACAAAACTAATGTAAAAAAATAAAAAAAAAAAAATGAAAAATCAAAAGCTTAAAAAAAGTCTAAAAAATAAAAAAATATGTAGTCGAATAAAAATTTAATTTTCTTTAAAATTATGTATCATACGATCCCCCATTCCGTAAAAAAAAATCCTCTTCATGTCCCTCTGCCTACATTTTTACAGCTAAAAACATCAAATATATAAAAAATATAGTTGCCTCAACTCGTTCAAAAGTTTAGACTTTTGGACCGCACTGTATACTATCGGTCAGGCGTTACAGCAAATTATTTACTTAGCGTATAAACTATTTATTTACCATTATTATTCTGTTCATTACACTCAGAAAATGTCATTGTAATTTTAATACTAAATTTTATTATTTATTATTATTATTATTATTATTTTATATTTTTAAATACATATTTGTTATTTATATCGCCACCATTGGTATTTAATACTTTACTTGTGATATTAAATACTGTGTGTATTGTATACAAAATGTTGTCATACTAACATAGAGACCGTGCTGGTACATTTGGATTCCCACGCAACATGTGTTTATTAATACTAGCATGCTATAGTAAAAATTACTGTCACATTTGGTAAAGCATATCACACTTATAGTATGGTATACTTTGAGTTGTTAAGTTATATTACTGATCTAGTTTAAAGTATGTTATAGTATTTAGAAAAATTAACAATCGCTAAATAATAGCAAAATTTTGATTAGTAGTAATATAAAGATTGGAACCACATACTGATAAAATAATCTATCCTTTTTTTACTTTTCTCTGTATTATTACTAATCAAAATTTTGATATTATTTACCGATTGTTATTTTACTAAATACTGTAACATACTTTTAACTAGGTCAATAACACAACAACTACAACTTATATATACCAAACTGTGATATAATTTGCCAAATTTTACAGTATTAGTAAACACATGTTGCGTGGGGATCCAAATGTATCAGCACGGTCTCCATGTTAGTATGACAACATTTTGTATACAATACACACAATGCAATATTTAATATCACAATTAAAGTATTAAATACCAATGGTGGCGATATAAATAAAAAATATGTATTAACAAATAACATTCAGTATTAAAAATACAACGAAATTTTCTGAGTGTGTAGCGTATAAACTATTTATTTACCATTATTATTCTGTTCATTAGCAATAATAATTTGTTTTCTTTTAATTACTGTTATATTAATTAGTTTTCTATGAATAAATGCTATTTATTAATTAGTCTCCAACTGTAATTTTAATTAGTGAATAATTTTTGAAGGACCCTACACTCTCCGAATTTTATACAATTAGAGTACTTCGAAATTTCGTACTTTTTACATTGACATATTGGATATTTTTCAAAAGTTCTTCGAGTACTTTAAACGAAACTGTATACCTACTTCTATTTATTGCACAATTTTTTCTGGCTTTGATGAATTTAATTAAGATTTTGGAAACCCTGAAATTCCTTTACCATTCGATAGTACCGTCCATTTATATAATTTTCAGAGAAAATTAAAAAAATCTATCGAGCGCTTCGTTTTTTATGAAAAAAAAAATGCTAAACGAGCTTCGAAGAGTAAAACAAGCCGTGAACATGAAATGCTACTCATCCCATTATATACTATTCACAGTAAATGGTATATTGCATTTTCCGAAATACTTAAAAAAAATATTTTTTTTTTCTTTTTGAGAAAAAGGAAAAAAAAAGAAATTAAAAAAATTGTTGAAATTTTATTTAAGTTTTGATTTTTTTTAATCATTGGAAAAATTCAATATACAGTGGGTTAGGCTAAATGTGACACCCAGTGTAATTGTGACATGTCCTGTTATAATTCTTCTAAACTAGTTTATATCCAATCCATTAGGTTTTTGACAGTATTAAATATTTCGATTTAATTTAAACTTGTTTAGAAGAATTATAACAGGACATGTCACAATTACCCTGGGTGTCACATTTAGCCTAGCCCACTGTACCCATTTACTGTGAATAGTATATTATGGAGTGCGCAGTATTCAGCAGCTTCTTTTACTCTTCGCAGCTCATTTAGGATATTTTTTTTAATAAAAAACGCAGCCCTCGGTAGATTTTTAATTTTTGCTGAAAATCATATAAATGGACGGTACTCTTAAATGGTAAAGGAATTTCAGGGTTTCAAAACGAACAAAAAATACCCCCAAAAAAGTGTAATAGATGTCGTGGCGCATTAAATTTAAATATGTATATCGAAACCTGTACTTCAACTTGCTTTGCACTACTGCTTTGACTAAGTCCGTAATAGTTTTTTAATTATCGTTAATAAATAATTGGGTTTTATGACTGAACATTTTAAGACTTAAACCAAATATTTTTCATGATTAATTTTATAAAAAAATAAAAAAATTATACTTTTTCTAGCAAATTTAGTTAATTTGTCTCTAAAACTCCACCTCCGTGATAAGTATAATTCCTAATATAAATTTATAGGTTTTCATTTTCTAATAGATATCGATCTTTTACTACCTAATTTTAAAATCGCATTTGCAACCGTAAGAAAAGCAAATGTAGACATTAAAATGGCTTTTCTTAAGATTAACTATTGTTCGCGATTTAAATTATTGCCCATTAAATTTAAATGTTTACATAAAACATTGATGTTACTCTGAACGTTACCCGCAATACATTTAACTATAAAATGTAGATTCTATCGCTTTATAATACATTGTTTACCAAGAAAACCAGATCGATTTTCTAGATAACTATGTTTTCCAATTATTTAGTTTCGTTATTATAAGTTTAGAAAAGGTTTCCATTTTATAGATAAAACATGACTTTATTAAACTTTAAGTTTCTTGTCGTTTTCATAAAGACCTAGTTTTAAGTTAAAGGAAACACTTTTCATGTCATAATCGTTACTTAAAAACAAAACTTTTCGATTTATATTTGTGTATTAAAATAAGTTTAATAATTTTACCATTTGAGATATAATTTATCTTGGTTTGTTTTTTACCTTTATATTTTCAATATTTTTTTTTGTAGTTTGATCTAAAAAGATTTAATTAAATTAAGTTAGTATCACGTTATTAAAAAAATATTTCCTATTTAAACTTCAACATAGGGGGAGTTTGGTGCCAAACTCCGTACACGGGGCACATTCGTACATCTTATCTTACATGAAAACCAAAGACTTTTATTACGCGAATTTGCACATAGCTCTTTTCGTGCCAGATCTGCCAATGAGTGGCAGGCGTCGAGAAGGAGTACAGTAAAAAATCTGTTTTAACTCTCTTAAAATTACTTTACGGCCTTTAATTTTATTTGGTGTATGTCGGATATTATTTATGGTTAGTAAGCATAGTCAAAATTATGTTTTAATAATAAGTTAATAAGTATTTATACTTGAATCTTGAGTATTGTTACAAAATTTAACTGCATTAATGGGTAGATTCATACGGTATTGAAGGGGTACATTCGTACAGGACTGTATAAATGTGCATTCTTCAGACTCAGTATAACTTTACCGACAGGTCATCACTGGGCCATAACACGAGTTGATGGTTCGTCGGTAATATTTTGCTGGGGATATACATTTGATATGTTTTTTTTAGAATCATTTTAAATAAATATAAGAAAAAACTTACAAAAAGTGGCGCGGTAGACGTAAACTCGATGAAAGCAGCTTTAAAAGAGAAAGAAAGAAGGAGAGTTCCGACCAGCAATCAACCACTCGAATTTAATTTAAATTTAAAATTGTAATGTCGTTTTTTGTTAATTGTAGTTTTATTTTCCATTAACGTGATAATAACTCTGATAATAATAAACGTACTAGCAACAAATTTTGTTTTTACTGTACGAAGGTACCCCACAGAGGGGAAAATTTATACAATTTGCATAAGGTTAAAAAAAAACATTTTCTCGTTTGAATTTTAATTTAAATTTTCTTTAATATATTTTTTCTATATTAAAATTTATGTTAGTTCAAACTAATCAAATGATTGATGAAAATAGAAATTAAATTAAAAAATATTTGATAGATTTTAGGAAATATGTAAAAACTGTACGAAGAGTCCCAAACTTCCCCTATATGTAAATATTAGTAAATTTTTGGCTTCAAACTTTTGTCTACATTTATGCCCAAATATTTTTAATTACAGTTTACAGTTTCTTGTTTTTAGTAGAAATGTTTGTCTAGAGTTAGCCCTAAGTATTTTTCAATATTTCATTTTTATTTTTTTTTACCAGCTGGATATAAATGTTCGTTGAACTTTGTTGGAATCTTTCCATTGTGTTATTCAGTAGGGACTGAATTTTATCCTGAAATTTTCAGGTGTATTGATTTTTTAAGGTAGCGATTTAATAAAAACAATTTAGTATGCATGATGGAGTTTCGTAATAAATAATTCCCTTAAAGTCGAGTCATTAGCATTTGAGAATATTCTTTTGAAGTGAGACTTAGTAATCTACATTTAATTAAAAGGCGAGAGGGCGCCTACTGTATCTAGTGATTAAAAGAAATCTTCTCTAGGTAAACAAGCAACAAAATAACTAAATAAATCCCACTAATAAGGCTCTAGTCGAACAAAATGACTTTATTGTCTAAAGTGATGCAAAATAACGCATTTTATGAAAGTAGATGTAAAAATTACTTTTTATACTCCTATTTCTTTAGAACCATTGCGATAAGGTGTAGAAATAGCTTCAGAAAAATAATCATAGAGCTTGGAACTATATTTTAAGTAAGCATTGAGAATTCTGCATATTATGTAAAATGCTAACTCACTTCAGCAATCAACGCACAAAAGCCCAAAGCCCTGGACCTAGAATCTTGAAATTTGGACAGTTTGTTTCTTTTATGATGTAAGCACCCACTAAGAAGGGAAATTCAACCCTTAAGGGTGTGAAACTGGGATTGAAATGGTTTTTAAAAAATGTGCGTATCTCAGAGGCCCCCTAATCTAGAATCTTCATATTTGGCAAAAATGTTCTTTATCGAAATCGAAAAGTTAGGTGTTTCCCTATGCTGGCTTTTTATGTTTTGTGATGTAGATTCTTCTCCTTTAATATATGCCATAAAACTGCAAACACCGTGTAGATACTACTTAAAATTAATTGGTTTTGATTATGATTTTGTCTAGACAGCTGGATTTTAACATTTGAATTCCGAATTCTATTATAATTTAATTATGAATCACTAGATTTCTAGTCCAAACCAAGCTTTTCCGGATTAAAAAAATATATACCTATAGTCCGTCCAATTATGCAAGATAGTAGTTTAAAATTACTGCGATTTTTAAGCTACATCATTGGTTAAAAACTCTTACCTTTTAACATATAAAATATTGTGATATTTTTTGTCTATGACAATGATTGACGGTCGTTAAAGCTAATAAAAGAAGAAAAAGTTACATAAAAAATGGTTATACTTAATTTTATTTTGTATGGTATTAAAAAAGGTACTTTTTTGGTTTATTCTTCATACATTCACACTAAATTAGCATATTCTACATATTGTACAAACGTAAATTATATTGAACACAAGGAAAACGTAAAATTTTTAGGTTACAATTACTTAAGGCCTATCCAGAGGCTCGCATAACAACCATTGCAAGAGACATGACGACACGTCAAGCCAATCCTGGTATTGCACTCTTATGTACTATGCTTGTTAAACGAGTCTTTGGATAGGCCCTTTCCAGGAAAACAGTACCGACATGTGTTAAATTTTTGATACACTACCATTTATGCATAATTATGCTATTTATGCGCTCTGTGGTATAAAACGAGCCGCGTTCCTTACTATCTTGCATAACTGGACGGAGTATAATTACCATTTTTTTTAATTTAAAAGATTTAGGTTCTAAACACAATAAAAAAGATTCTGAATACGTAGCATTAGGTTTTTTGAACTTATTAAACTTTTAACGCGACATAATATTAATTGCTTGGACTTAAAAGTTGCAAACCCTACTCATTAATACTGATACCAGCCTATATTAAATGATGCCAACTGAAGCGAAAAAAATAATTTTGGTTATAATTCTTATTGTTTGCGTTCGAATTTATACACGAAAAAAAAAATAAACTGGATAGAAGATTAATAATCTTGAATCAACGCTATGCTAGTTTCCCCATTCCACAACTCTAGTTATACTTCTTTTCAGGAAAATCTTATTCTTGTATGCTGAGAAAATTTATATTTTGTTCAAGACTTAACTAGTATTGAAATCAAGAATATAACTATACTTTAAACAATTCTAGATACAATCTTGTTCCAAGTATTACTTATACTTATTTAGATTAGCAAATTATTGCATCAAGTATAAAAATTCTTCACGTGCACCATAAAAATAACAAAAAAATCTATCCCCATCCCCACATAAATCCATTTTCAACAAGTTGAGGACACCGGAAGTGAGGAAACCGGAATTGAGGAAACCAGAAGTGGGGATGTTCCCAGTGGGAATGTTTCCCAAGATGACTGGAGGAACTAGTTCATATAGGCTAAAGCCTCCAGACATATTGATACATACCAATCCGATAATGTGTATGGAATTAGCTGACTAGTAAGTTACTAGTAGAATACTGCCGTCATAGCTTAAAATAACGTATTATTTTTTTATCTAGTAGGCTTAGAAAATAACCATTAGGCATTGATATAATATAATATATATATAATATATAATATAATATATTATATCACTTATATAATACAGGGTGTAACAGAGTCGCATGTAGATATTTTAAGGAATGATTCTACATTAAAAAATATGAAAAAAAGTTCCTATTAAGGTTGGTCCGGAAATTGGTCCTAAGGGAGCTACGGCTCTTCGAAGATGACATATAGAACGGGAAACAAAAAAAAACAACAATAAATTTTTAATGCTGCATGCAAAATGATTTAAAAAACTTTGTAAATAAACTTGCGCATAAAAAAAGTTGACATTTGTAAACTAGTGTCACAGTAATACACATTAGTTTTACACATAAACTTAAAAGGTAAAATGACTTATTCACAAAAAAAATACGTTTAAAAGTTTAATTTTAAAAAGATATGTCTTCACTTTAAGAAACAAAGCCACCTCATCTCCTAATATCTAAACGACCAAAAGCTTACAGGAAAATTAAACAGTATTAAAATACGTTAAATGCAAATTCTTCGAGGTGATATTAGGAGTAGACATAAAAAGGGTTGTGTCTAAAACCTACTCATTAACATTCATTGTTTAATACAATATTTGCGTAAGAAATACGCCTTCTAAATCAAGCTAATATTTACTATTAATTTTAGCGAAAGCGAGAATATCTTTAAATTAATTTTGTTTTAAATTTATAACACCTTAAGTAAAACCACTAGGGTTTAAAGGGTTAAATTCAAATTATAGTAATGTTCAGAATAAGATATGTTTATACGAGTACCAAAAAAAAGGTCCTTAATGACCTAAAAAATTAAATATGTAAGTAAAAAAGATGAAATGGATGTACTTTCTAGACTCAAGTTTAGTTTAACTCATTAAAACTAGTTCAATATTTATTTTTTTGTTATAGAAAAATATTTTTTTTTAATATGAAAACATTTTTGTCATAATAAAATGAGAATTGTCTTCAAAAATATTAGTTTTTGATTTCTGTAAAAATTCTTTACTAAATCGTAATAAATCATTTTGAAGGGTATAAAATGTGTATTTTGCATCTATACGCTCCATATAGATACTATAAAATCATAAAGCTTTATTTTAAGCACTACACTGAGAAAAAGAATTTTTTGCGGTAATGGCATATGAAATTAGGCCAAATGCTTCCCACTCTTGAATACGTCCAAAAGCGCATTCTCTTAACATGAAAATATAATTCACTTGCCAAGATCTTTTTGATTCTTCAACTTAAAATTCTTTGATCCTGTGTGAAATGCAAGTGGTCTTGGGCCAAAGTATTCTAATTTATTTAATTTTTAACAATCTTAAAACAAGATAAATGGTTTTTGCCTCAAATGCGCAAGGTCCAAGAGAATCTTAAAAATATTTAAAAAGCGACACTTTTCTTGGAACAAGATAAATACTTTTGTTTGAAGATACACATCCTTTAAGCTAAAGGAATAACTTCCAATAGTGTTTACTTTAAGCCAAGAACGTATTTTTTTTCAGTGTAGTGCAGACATTTGGCCTAAGTTCAATAAAAACGTTTTAAGTTACGATTTAGTAATAGGAACAGAAAAACTTTCATAAAATCTTTTTTATTACAATAAGCTTATGTACAAAGAAAATATCTAAAGGTTTAATGAGAAATATTAGGAATAACCGTGAAAAAAAATTTAAAATTAGTCTATTAGTAGTTTTTAATTTATCGGGCAAAGACGTAAATTCGGACATTGTCGTCAATGCTCGATCAATGTTGATAAAACCCTTATACACGGTGTTTGCAGTCTTATGGAATATATTAAAGAACTTTATTCTAAATTACAAAACATGAAAAACTAACAACATATGATATGTCCGGAAATAATCCCTAAGGGAGCTACGGCTCTTCGAAGATGGACATGTTGAATGGGGAACAAAAAAAGCACCAATAAGATTTTAATACTGACGGGCGATTTTTGATTTAAAACTAAGCAAAAAATTATTCTTCACCGAAACACCTAAATTTAATATTAATAGCTCTTTAAAAAGTAACATTTTTGGTGGAACAAAATTTGACTTCCACTTAATTGCATTTTTCTTTAAACGGTTGCTCCTAAAGTGTTTTACTATAGTGAACATTTTCTTGCAACCAAGTTACGTTACTATCCTGCGCTCCCTCCCACTCTATACTTATAAAAATATATAACCGTGAAAAAAAATTTAAAATTAGTCTATTAGTAGTTTTTAATTTATCGGGCAAAGACGTAAATTCGGACATTGTCGTCAATGCTCGATCAATGTTGATAAAACCCTTATACACGGTGTTTGCAGTCTTATGGAATATATTAAAGAACTTTATTCTAAATTACAAAACATGAAAAACTAACAACATATGATATGTCCGGAAATAATCCCTAAGGGAGCTACGGCTCTTCGAAGATGGACATGTTGAATGGGGAACAAAAAAAGCACCAATAAGATTTTAATACTGACGGGCGATTTTTGATTTAAAACTAAGCAAAAAATTATTCTTCACCGAAACACCTAAATTTAATATTAATAGCTCTTTAAAAAGTAACATTTTTGGTGGAACAAAATTTGACTTCCACTTAATTGCATTTTTCTTTAAACGGTTGCTCCTAAAGTGTTTTACTATAGTGAACATTTTCTTGCAACCAAGTTACGTTACTATCCTGCGCTCCCTCCCACTCTATACTTATAAACGGCAAAGAGGGAAGAACATATGGTCACGTGACTTGGTTCGGAGAAAATGTTTACTATATATGACATTTTTTATTTATTTTTACTCAAAATCCAAAAAAATACACACAAAAAGGTTTGGGGCAAAATGTGTTAAGCTGCACACATTTTGTCCGTCTGGGCACGTCCTTATTTTTAATTATTATATTAATACATACATTAAATGCGAAACCTCGTCACTCTATCTCAAAGAGTACTATTTTATTAATTAAAAACCTTACTTTTAGTACAATTTTAAAGGGTTGTAACTCTCTTAGGGTTCGTTTCCGGACCTATGTTCATATGCTATTTTTTCATGTTTCGTGATGTAGAATCATTCCCTTTAATATATACCATAAGACTACAAACACCGTGTATTTTGTTGGCTAACAAGGATTTTGACCCGATAAAGTTTTGCATGTTAGTGTAATAACGTTTTTAGGACTGTTTTAAGAAGTTAGGAGGGTTAAGGAAGCAGAGCCCCCCATAAAAAAATATTACATATTACATTGTTACATATCAATCATATATAATAATGTAATATTTAATATTCTTTTATGGGGAGCTCTGATATGATATCATTGATCGGGTATTGACGTCACTATCCGACCATAAATTTATATAAAAAAGTCCAAACCACCCCAGATTTTTTGATTTTAGGTTGCTTTTGGGACATTTCCAAATAGTTTCAGATAAAAATTTAAATCGTTCACGAAGCCGTTTTTTTTTTTTTTTTTCTTCTTAATTTTTTTTTCTGACATCACAATACGGAGTTTTTCTATAACACACCCTATAGCATAGGTACTACCAAAGATACTCAATACAATCACGACCATTCACACGCCTACTTTATTAATGTCCAAAATAAGACGACCGTAATTTTGGACATTAACAAAGTAGGCGTCTGAATGGTTGTGATTATATTGAGTATCATGAGTAGTACCTATTCTATAGGGTGTGTCATAGAATAAAAAATAAACTCTGTATTGTGTTGTCAGGAAAAACTTGAAGAAGAAGAATGACTTTATTTAACAACGGCTTCGTGAACGACTTCAATTTTTATCAAAAACTGTTTGGAAATGTCCCAAAAACAACCTAATATCAAAATATCCGGGGTGGTTTGACTTTTTATTTAAAATATTTAAGGCACACCGTGCTAAGTTTATTTTAAATCAAAATACCTTTTTATATGAATTTTTTTGAAAGTACCTATACTCTACTTTTCAGTTTTTTTTTTCCATTTTGTAGTCTAAAAATTAAATCAAAAGTTATAGACAGGTGGGTCAAAGAAATAGTTTTTTAAGTTCTATCTAATTTTCCAATTAAATGCTTCAAATAAGTTTATTATCTAGAGCAACGCCCAAGAATAAATAAGTCCAAATGTTAAATCTGTAAATGAGTGAGTGAGTAAAATTCTGGAAAAAATAGAGGAGGATAAATTAGGTACCGTAGTATTACATTCACATAATTAATTTATCTACATTTTGAGGAATTCTTTTGCTCTTATGATATCTTTTAAATAACGAATTCTTTAAAGGTTTTCCAGCAAAATTATAATAAAAATATCCACATCATAGAATTCTTTTGCCTATCCCATCGCATAGCATTTGCATATTTTATCGATTCAGGGTTTAATGATTTTCAGGCTATGTTGAAAGAACAAACAATGACATGAATATCCTGACTGAATTCTAAAATAGGGTGGGACAAAGTAAGAAAAATATTGTTTAAGGACAGGAATTTATAATGTTACTGATTATTTTTTAACTTTTTTATCAACCAATCATTTAACAATATTTCTGACCACGTGTTTATTTCTGTTCAATCATATTACAGTTATATTGGAAATTTCCTACTGTAGAAAATACTAGTGAGAATCGCTATAGTATTTTGTTTTTCAGTATTTCTCTTTACAACAAGATTTCATACCTAAAATAAATTAAATATGAATATATTACTATTTATAATTAATGTTATTACTTTATTATTTACCAAAAAATACCTCAAAATATTCTTTCGTGTATTCGTATTACTTTACAACTTGTTGTGATTATTTCTTATTTATGAGATTAATAAAGATTATTATTATTATCAGATTTTACGTCAAAAAGTGAAAAATAAAGTTTCTATGAATAAATGGCTTCTTAGGGGAACTAGAGCACGTTTAAGGGACATATTAAGGATATTATTCACTTCATAACTCAGCAACGGTTAACATTAACTTAAAATTTTTCATACAGTATGCAATAAATAAACATTATTATTTTATGACATAAAAAATTAAATGTTTAACCAGGAGCGGAGTAATAGTTTTACAGATAAATTAAGAGACAACCATTATCTACGCCCCTGGTTAAAAAGGTAATTTTAATAAAACGTTAAATGCTTACATTTATTGGTGCTATACTACAGTAAAAATTTCATGTCAATAAGTTAAACCGTTTCTGAGATATGAGGTAATAAATATTTTAAAAATGCCCTTTAAAAATACACTAGCTCCCTCAAAAAGCGATTTAGCTCTAACGTCCATAAAAACTTTTGTCTCACTTTTTGACATAAAATCTGAATATTTAAAATCATTTTAAAAATTGCCCTTTAAAAATACCCTAGCTCCCTCAAAAAGCGATTTAGCTCAAACGTCCATAAAAACTTTTTTCTCACTTTTTGACGTAAAATCTGAGTATTTAAAATAATTTTTAAATATCGCATATTTATTTTGTTAAAACAAACGAAAATCGTTTTTCTTAAAAACGCATTGATAGATTTTTTTAAAGTTGGTCTTGAAAAGATGCCAAAGCTCTAAATAATTAAATTATGACAAAAAATGGGTTATATGAAAGTTGAGCTAAAAATTGTTTCCAGTGTGGATTTTACAGAAAAACACTAAGGGAAAAATCGAAAGCGAAAAAAATTTATAGAGTGTAATATAATTGTTCTGGTCCACCCTAACTTAGAGTAAAAGGTAAATATAATAAAACGATCTATATACTGATGGATTATTTTAAGTGAAAATTTAATACTAAAATATATTACCAAAATACCGGAACTAAAAATAACTTTTCCTCTTATAATTCATGGTGTTAACTTTTAAATTGCATAATATTGACTTGATGAAATATTTCGCATAGTTGAGATCAGATTGGAATATAGAGGTATAGTTTAATTTAAATACCTCTAATAGTGTCCTCTATTGTTAGTAATGCAATTAAGCATTTTTTCTATTTTTTGACTCTTATAAGCTCATAATCACATGTGCGTGAACGCATTTTGCGTGTTCTCATAGGCCCATAAGACGTCTCTACTTTTTTTTTTGTGTTGGCAACAGACAAATGCCTATCGCTTGACGTTTTCCGTGCAAATATGAACGTCGCGACGCGTCCCTTTAAAGTTTAATGTTCTACAATATTTTGTGTTTAGGTTATTTTTTACCATGTTAAAATTGTGGCTTGGTTACTTGTAGTGAAAAAGAGAAGAAATGACTATAAAATATATTAACATAATATTTGTACATTGAATTTTAAACATGACGAAAACTGTAATGCCAACCCGAAACAAAAATCCTTAAATCAGTCGTCAATTTAAATGTATTTTTTTTTTAATTTTAGAGCATTATAGAAAAAATTGTATAAAGCACTCGTTTCATAACACGTTTTTAGCGCACTAGTACTTTAGAAAACTCGCCGCAATCGGCTCGTTTTCTAAACTTGTACTTGTGCGCTAAAAACGTATGTTATGAAACTAGTACTTTAATATACTATTTGTGAAACAAAGTAAATAATTTTTTTAAAAAAATACATGATAAAGTTTAACATTTTAATAGTTTATGATCATTAATCGGAATAAATTCAGTTATGACTCATCAACGTTGAAAATAAACACAGAAATATAGGCTTACGGAACAATTTTGCCGAATTATAAGGGGAAATTTTTATAAAGGTCACTAAATCGAAACATTTGACGACTAATTTGTAACACACAACAATATTGAATATACATATTAACTATAAATATGTAAATATATCGATGTTTTTCGAAGAAAATAAAAATGTAAATATTTAAAACCTCACGTCAACGATAGAATCGACGCGGCGCCTATGCGACCACTGGAAATTCGCCGATGAGTGTTTATGATACAAGGACGAACCAGCTGAACAGTTGTAAGCACCTTGTCAAAACATCGGCACTAGGCACTAATTGAAACGTTTTGAAAAGGAAAGTTGTGTTATCACCTGAATAGGCAACCATTAATACACCTGCATAATTTATTAAAGTTTGAAAGTATGTAACTCTAAAACGTTATATTCTAGCAAAAAACTGTATATAGCATTTTTTATAGGGTTTAAATATAATTTTTTGAAATCGGGTTATAAATGAGATTCTAAAAAAACGTTTTACTGCTTTAAACGTCAATATCTCTTAAACAATGCTATTTAGGAAAAATAAGCTTGTAACATTTTTTGACCAATTTAAAATTATCTATACAATAATAATTGCCTTAATTATAACCAAAAAACGCTAAAAATAGGAGTTTTACCCCCTTACCCCATTCTTACCCCCTTACCCCAAATCGTTCACCCCCAAAATCTAATCAGCTCTTCGAAATACGATAAGAAACAATCGTGTCGATATCTTATTTGGAGAAGGAGTTATCGAGTTTACAGACAGACAGATAGACAGAATTTTTTTACTGATATCGACTCAGAAAGGTCTAAAACGTCGAAAAATTTGAAAAAACATGGTCAAAGATTTTAACTTTTCGGCGAAGATTTCAAAAAAGTGCCGATGTAAAAATACTGTTTTAAGGGCGATTAATCTAAAAAATCCAATATCAGTGCTTGTGAGATAAATGTAGGCTTTAAGCGACTGTTAAACTGCTAAAACGGCCAATATTTGACTTAAGGTAACCGTTGAAATTTTTTGACATTTTATAACCAAGCCACAGATTTGAATTTAAGGTTAGAATTTAAATGTAAACAGTTTTAATATTAATCTAGCAGTCCACGTCAACTATTTTATAAAAAGTTATCTTGTCTTGATTTTTAAATTATACCCTTTATTGTTTGCTTCCTCATTTAAAAATATTTGAGATTTGTATTCGTGAAAAAAATTCAATTTATAATAAATAGGTACATTTTTTTACAAAAAATTTGAAAGTTGTTATGTTTGTAGAGGTTTTTAGGTAGCTGAAATTGTACGTGATGTCAATTTTTTTTAACTTCAACTACAGTGGCGGCATGTAGGCAAATATGTTTAAATATTTACAATATTTTCGTATACAAACGAAAATTTTATAAAAAATGGGGTTTGAGGTCGCTAAAAATCCACCCCTGGGATAATTATATTTTAATGAGAATTGGTATATTGGGGTTTTTGAGGTTCACGGGGGGCGGGGTATATGTAGAAAAATGGGAAAGCCTTTTTACCTGTACAGTGTATTTTTTTTTCGAAATCGAAACAAAGAAAATTTCTCAATTGTATTTATTTATTTTACTTTATTTTTTATACTCGTACAATGGACCTTAATTTTATTTTAACCACAGGAGTGGAAAACTAATGAAACCTCAAGAATGTCGGGTCTATTATAGAATGTTAGAATATTAGTGAAGTCATATAACCGAAAATTTTTATGAATAAGCAAAAATCTGGTAATAGCGCGATTTTTTTTCTAATTTATTCTAGACGTCCAGCATGTAACTCGATTTTTTCCATTCTATGCAGGGCGGAAGCCATCGTTTTACTTAAAAAAAAAAAATAATTTTTTCGTCTTTCCGATAGCGACGATTTAAAAAATATTATGTTCGTTATGCATGTCCCTTTAAAATTGTGAAAAATTTTCTTTCCAACATAATTTCATAACCTAAAAAAAAACCGTTGCTTTTGGTACCTTTTTCATTTTTTTTTGTAATTTTATTCTAAATGTATATATTTAAGCGAAAATTTGTTAAAGTGTACTTTCAATAGTTGTTAAATATTGCTTAAATCGGTCCATGTACTTAATTTTATAAAAAAAGATGATGAGGTTATGAAATTGTGTGGAAAAAAAAACAGTTTTAAAGGGACATCTATAACGAACATAATACTTTTTAAATCGCCGTGACTTGACCCATAGGAGCCGGAAATTTAAAAAAAAAACAAAAAGGAAAACAAGAAAAAAATATTTTTTTTTAGTAAAAAAAGATGGCTTTCGCCCTGCACAGAATGGAAAAAATCGAGTTACAGACTCTTTTGGATGTTTAGAACAAATAAAAAAAAATCGCGCTATTACCAGATTTTTCCTTATTCATAAAAATTTCCGGTTATATGACTCCACTATAAATATGTTTTTAGTTTCCTCCATCTGAATCGTAGATAAACAAAGTGTATGCTTCACCGCATCCTATTATTAATTATCTTCCCGTTTCAAATCAAAGTATACTCGATTGAAGTTAAATTGGATTATTTGGAGTTGTAAGTTTGTTAAATTCGTTAGTAAGTTTGCCTAATTGCTTGAGATGCTATCAGAATGATATGAAACATTGAACCCATATGTATTCTTTGCCTTCTCGT
Organism: Brachypterus glaber; assembly: GCA_958510825.1. Classification (NCBI taxonomy): domain Eukaryota; kingdom Metazoa; phylum Arthropoda; class Insecta; order Coleoptera; family Kateretidae; genus Brachypterus; species Brachypterus glaber. Next base: position 27,967,502 of record OY294050.1, read on the forward strand.
GCCAAAAGCTTATACAAAGAACAACAATAGAATAAGTAGATACAAAATAGAATAATAAAACAATATAATTGAATTGTAAATTTTGAAAAGGGTTCCTCTCCGAAAATTAATATTTTCAGGAGACAAAAAAAACTGAATTTATGCTGAACCATTTGACTTATTTGAGCAGTTTTTTTTCTAAAATTACCGACCGCTGTGTAAGAAAAATTTGATATAGAAAATGAGCGTTACAGTTTTTCGAGATGAGTCCTTTTCAAACTTGATCTGAGGATTTAGGTGGTTTTAGTAGTAAAACGGCATTAGTAAAGAGCGCATATTGTTAAAAATAACAAAAATACTGTTAAAAATACAAAAATAATGTTTTTATAAAAGTCTTCTTCGACGTCCAGCTGTGATGCCGCTTCTGTCGACCAATGCAGAATTCCTTAATAGAAGTTTTTAAAATTACCCGGTATGTATTGTCTTAACTTTTGTAGGTCGTTAACATTGAGATGAGAACTTTTCAGAAAGTCACGTGACTTTCACCACTATGATGAAAAAAGACATGAGCTCATAGAATATCGGTCTATATAAGTACATAAAAAAAGAACAAAAAAGTCAATTTTCAAAAAAACCCGATATGACCCCTTTTCGAAGTTTACAATTCAATTGAAGTACAAGATTTTTTTTAAATATATTTTTATGATTTTAAAAGAGCCAAATTTAGCTTAAACCGTTAATGACTTAACAATTGATTTGTTTTTTTTTTCAACACAACTAAGTTTAAGTAGCGGACATTGTATAGTTTTTCTGTATATAAAACGCAAGAAATGCAAAAAAACGTTTTTTACATCTTTTTACACAAGAAAATAAAAGAAAAAACAACTTTCAAGTTGTTTTTAGTTTTTATTTCCGAAGATTTTTAGGAAAGTCGCAAATGCCCGGAAAATGATTTACTCGAAGTAGTTTCGTTCGAATTACCAAAAATGTCCTAACTTACAATGTAAAAAGTATTGGAAGCAACGAACTAATAACTCTTCTCTCTAGAATAGGTATTTCATTCGTAAAAACTGACAAAAACGTCGGCAACATAAACATTCGTCTGTCTTACTCTCACATCTTTATTTTAACAGAGACAACAATACCAGTTACTGATAACTGTTATTGTTCAGGCCTGAATATACCTACTATTTGTTTACAAACAAACCGAGGTGTTAGCGATACTTTATTTTAACTATATGCGTATTCTAGAAAGAAGAGTTATTAGTTCGTTGATTTGAAGGTACATCGAAGTATTTGTACAAAATTCCGAGAGTAGACCACCCTTACAAATGCCCTAAAATTTACTAATTTATTAAATCAATTATAATTTGTCAGAATTTTTAACTAGAGGGTTGATTCACTTGGTTACGCCCTTAAAAATTAACGTGAAACGGGAGAATGCATGCTCAGGTTATTAAATGAGTCATAGTAACACCCAAACATTAAAAAACGAGATTAAACGTGGGGGATGAAGGTTTAAAATATTTTTAGGGGATGCTTTTTGTACATAATAAGTTCATGGACCATAAAAGGATATAGAATATAATTGTATCCATTTTGTCATGAGTGAATGATATACATGTATACAGGGTTCAGAAAAGTAAAAACATTTTATAGAATTATAATTCGTAGTCTGCGAATTTCCAGTACTCGCATAGGCGCCGCGTCGACTCTAGCGTTTAGGCGAGGTTTTAAATATTTACATTTCTATTTCTTTTTATCTTGATTTTTTTTTAATGATTCCATTTAAACGAGTAAGGTGGGAAAAAAGTTATCGACAAATAAAAATTAAAAACTTTCGTATTCTTAAAAGATAAAAATCAAATGTCGTTTTTTTCTTTGAAAAACACCGATATATGTACGTATGTATAGTTAATATGTATAGTTAATATTGTTGTGGGTAACAAATTAGTCGTCAAATGTTTCGATTTATAAAAATTTCCGTCATAATTCGGCAAAATTATTCCGTAAGCCTATGTTTCTGTGTTTATTTTCAACGTTGATAAGTCATAACTGAGTTTACGCCGAATACTGATTATAATAAAGTGTGCTTAAACGGCCAACTATATAAATCTATAAAGAAATTTTGCACTGCTCTACTATGGAATTTTTACAATCAATGAGAAATGTAGTCCTTTTGTGCAGCATTAGATGGCGACACTCAATTAAGAATTATTTTAATTCAATAAGAATCAAGACGTTTTAACAATCGATGCAAAAGCCACCAAACTAATATATGCCACTGATGATTTCAAATAAGCGTCAGGGATTTTTTCATTGATTGTGAAAATGGCGCGCCATCTTGATTTTAAGGTACAATTATGATTTTTTTTTGATAATTACTTAGGAGCGCTTATGTGCAGCTCTTTATGCAGCGTTTTGATAAACTGCGCATGGGCTGACCGTTTTTGAATATGTTATTTTGAATAAAAAACAATTTTTTACAAAAAAAAAAAAATACCAAACAGACGCCAAACCAACGTTAACGTAAACCAAGGCCCCCTCATTAAAAAAAGTCCAAACCAAGAAAAAACCAAAACAAACTCCTGCACAGAGAGCTGCATTTAGGCGCTTGTAATTACTTCTAAACAGTCAATTAAAAAAAAAGAGCAATTATAAAAAAGAAAGCTTATAAAATTCTTTAAAAAATATATAAATAAAACAAATTTAACTTAGTTTTTGAGAAAACGCAATGATTCAAATGGGAAAGGTGACTTCAATACTGAATAATATCCAGTTTGTTTTTTCAGTCGATCCAAACGGCCGAAATCATGGCAACCACCGTTTTTTATGTTTTTTTCAAAAACATTTTATGGCAAAAAAATGGAAATTTAAAAATCTAAAATAAAAATATTTTGTTTTCTTAACATATAGATAAACATATATACGAAATTTCACAATAATATCTTTATCTTTCTATATAGAAAAAAATCTTTAAAAACAAAATATTTTATATTTAAAGTTTTAAGGTAGAAAGACCCCTTAATACAAAAAGTTTTCGTTTCGTCTAAAATGGGGAATGAACATTTAATAAGATTTAGGGGATTTTCTTTAAATATAAGGAGTTCATGAACCATGAATGGATAAAAATATAATTGTATCCATTTTGGGATGAGTAAGTGTTATACATAATGTGTACAATAGATTGGGATAATAACATTGAGGATCTTTCACTCTAATACATTTAATGTATGAAATTGACAGCTAAAAGTGAGAATTTAAGGACCGTGAAATATAGGCAATATGCGTGCACGAGCAGAAGTAAAAGGCTTAATATTTTTTTGCACCTGTTTGGGTTTAATTCAGTGTTACTAGCTTATTGCTCAAACTCGTTTTAAAACATTTGTACTTTTTAATAATTTAAATTTGTTTTTAAAAATAAATAATGGTCGATATTAAAATTAAAAAGGATCCCCTCAAAAATAAAAAGTTGTGAGAAGTAAAGGTTTAAAAAAATGGAAAATAGTGGAAGAAAATCTCCAATAAACTTATATTTTTCAGCAAAAATTAGGTTAAATAAAAGGACGTCCGGACCAGTGGTACAAAATTTGAAAAAAATATCTCCAAAAACAAAGAAGTTTTAAGGGCTAAACTTAAAAAAAAAAACGGAAAAATAGAAGAAAAAGTACGCTGTAAAAAGTAAACTGAATAATCAGTTACAAATAGATAGGAAGTTATTATCATATACAATTTTACTCCGTCCTTAAATAATAAAGTAAGTGTTTTTAGAACTATATTGTTTTTAACAAAAATTAAAGTACATTTGTATAGCATCCAAACGAGAAGTATTGATTTTATACAAATATACTTTAATTTTTGTTAAAAATACTATAGTTTCAAAGTCACGTACTTTAATATTTAAGGACGGACATGAAATATTGCGTGTTTTCAACAAAAATTAAAGTACAATTGTATAGGATAATAACTTTTCTTTTCGATTTCTTCCGATTTGTAACTGAAATTGAAAGTTTACTTTTTACAGTGTAGGATATACGTGATTTTTTCAGGAAAATCTACTTTTACTAAAAGGATCAGTACCAAATTTGCTATCAGCGTAATTTTTTTAAGAAAAATTAGCTTCATTAAAATAAATAAATCAATCATACCAATTTAAAATTATAAATATTCCAATACATTATGTCAAGAACTGCTAAAGTCAAGAAATTTTTAAATTCTTTATTGATTCAAAATTATTGGTATTTTCGATGTTAAAAATTATCGATTATATTAAAATTTTGAGAGGGAAGTACATGTTACGTAATGGTATATAACAGAAGAACGAAGGATAAAACATGGAATGGAAGGGACCAATAGTATATTACGCACCGAGTACGTAAACCTAGTTTTTAGTGCACGAGAGTGCACTCGATGTGCACTGAAATGGTTTGCGGCGAGGTGCGTATACTATTTTTCCTATGACCTAATCATGCCAAAAATGCAAAAATTATCTTAAAATTAGTTTGTTAATTTGAGGTTATGTGTTTGACGTTTACTAATTTTCTGACAAAAATTAACTGATTGTACTACTAACTAGGTCGTAGGAAAAATTATTTATATTATTATTATATAGAGTCTAATATATTATAAAACACTTTAAAAAAGGTCACAAAACGACTATAAAGCATTAAATATATAAAATAAACTGTTAAGTCAATGAAACAATTTACTTAGGTTAATCTCCAAACCAGAAAATAAGCTACTTGCAATTACAGAGAGTATACTATAAAAGGAGAAGCATTATATGTCTTCACGGCCTGTTTAAAATTTACAGACCACATTAAATTATCATGGTAAAAATTCTGTAGAATTCCCACAAAAATTACAACTAGACAGCATAAACTTACAAAATGAATAATATTCATTGAATATGTATGTAATATTCATTGAATATGTATAACTTTACATCTATGGGACATCTGTTTGACTTGGAAGACCATATCAAATCGCAGACATTAAAATAAGAATAAGACTGGTTTCGACTTCTTTTGTCGAGTTATTTCGTATTTTAAAAAATTATAAAATACCAAATTCTTTATTAAAAAATTCTTAAATAGTACCAGTTATATATTTTGTGCTATTATCATAGTCAGAGATTAGGACCAAATTGAGAATAAACATATGTGATTTTATCGCTTTTTGATTCCTTTCACTAACCAACTTTGAACATGATGATTGATAACTTATAGAAGCTCAAATTAGTTACGTTTTATTTTAACAATAAATTGAAGCTTGTATAAATCATGTACATAGTTGATTAGTGTAAAGCACCGAACATCAATTATTTGGAGAAACAAGGTTAAGAAAGTTTTGTTTTTGTTTATTTGTTTATTTGTTTAACCTCGTACTATTCTACTTAATTAAGCATCCCCTAAGTCCAGGACTTGTGTGGGCTAGTAGTAGAGGGAACCACCGGCTTATACTGACTTTCGAACCAGTTTCTAGGGATTGTCCGTTTCACTTATCGCCTTCGCCAAATTTCAATTATTAATTAACTGAAAAAGGCAAATCGGCGCCAGTGAGAATCGAACTCACGATAGTAGACTTGCTATACATACGCGTTAGCCACTACGCTATGCCTCCCATTATAGTAATACAACGATATAACGTACACGATTAAAGTAGCATTTACACTTGATCGGGAGTGTTTCGGCAGCAGGTTTTTACACACAGAAAAATGTTTCTTAAATAAAGAATATTTTGATTTGTATATAACGAAGAGAATATATTCTCCGTTGATGCATACCGTATTCTTATATAGTATTCATATTCTTATTTGAAGCTTAATATTGCTTTAATTTGAAAGGAAAGAATATGGTATGCATGAACGGAGAATATATTCTCTTCGTTAAATCAACATATTCTTGATTTAAGAAACATTTTTCTGTGTGTAGCCAATCTAAAACCGGAATCCAAACTTTCGCTAGTACCACTCCTGCATATTTCCCGCTTCTACCCGTATTAAGCTGCTAAAGTTGAATTAGATTCAACTGCAGCCGCCGTTGTTTTGGTGTATGTAGCTGTGTTGCGGCAACAGTTTGATAGTTAGGAGTGGTGAATACAGCTGCCACGCTGTTGGTCAAGTGTAAACGAAGCTTAAGACAACAGAAATATTACCAATAACTTAAAATGAAGTTTGGTAAGAAATGTCGCGGTTAGCGTGAAGTCACGCTTTCAGAGCGCTGGATGCATGTCGATGCTCATCCAGCAACATGTCTGCCGGGAGATACCAGCGGCAGAAAAACATTTGACGTCATTTTTGCGAATCGACGCTACCCAAATATTTTGTTTAAAATGAATAAAATTGTATATCGTCATCTAAAGGCTCTAACGGTCTAACTCCAAAACGTCATATTTTTCAGGAGACGTAAAAAACGATTTAAAACTTAATTATAGCAATTTAGAACTTTAAAACTAGCTTGTTCACAGGTAAAAATGTTTGAAATGTGTTAATGTATTTAAAACTTTTCATTGTTATCTATTTTATATAAATTATTTGAAAATTAAATTTTAACCACAGAATCTAAATTCACTAATGGTCTAACTCCAAAGGAAGATAAAAGAGGATACCTATCGTATTATATCGCGTAATATTATTACAAAAAATTTATATTTTTATATTTAATATATAATATTACTACTAGGTAGGCATAATATATATACATTATTAATGGCAATAATTATAATTATCATCAAACAGTAAATTAACAAATATTTGAAACGGGATCCCCTGTTGTCGAGAAATAGTTTGACATTAGTGACAGTTCTCATTTAATTGTTTTCTCACAATCATATGATGGAGTTAGACACTTAGCGACTTAAAATATTTACATTTTTGCATTTTTTGAGGCTGATATTGGTTTAATGCAACTTTTTTTTTTGAAGTATGTTGGTAATCAGATAATGAAGCAAATTTGATAAAAATCTCATTTTTGAAAAATTTGGAGTTAGACAACTAGAGCCTTTAGTGGACGATATGAATCCACATAGCGGGTAATTTTACATTTAAATCTAACTTTTTCTATAAAATTTTCTTCTTGACAAATACAAAATCACATGACAAGCGATAAATCTAAACTTAAAAAGCCAACAGCAGCGGTGAAGTTGAATAGTTTTAACTTCATCTGCCAAATCGGCAGTATGAAAAACATTTGGGAGGAAGCTCTATTTAGGCGCCGCCATGATTACGCCGCTGCACGTTTTTTTTTTCTGAGAACCCGTCTCGACAAAAGGTGGATTAAAAAAACTTAAGGGAGTCTATGACAACTGCAATCTGCAGCAGTGGTCTTAAGGATACTACAGGAGAAAAAGGAGAAAACAAGAAGGTATGGTAATTAAATATTAGTACTAACGAGAGCCAGCAGCCCAAAATTATGCAGTCTACCAATACCACTCTCTACGATGATTGAAATTGGAATATTTAATTATTATTTTTATAATGTTGATTAAAATTTACTACGTGCTTGAGAAATACGAGTCTTCAACTATTTACTATTTAAAGTTTTCATATTAGGTAAAGTATGAGTAGTTGTTTTAATCAGCATACAAAAGACTCTCGGTATTGACGCGTCATGACGAGGACGACAAGCTCAAACTGTACAGTCTACCAATATTACTGTATACGATGATTAAAAACCAGATTAATGGTATATTTAATTATCAATTATAATTAAAATTAAAATATCCTATCGTCAGAGGATATGGTAATTATAGAGCACGATAAAATAAATAAAATAAAAAAAACATCATAAAAACAAAGTAAACAAAAATTATAAATTTTGGTTATGTTGACAATCAAAACAAGCCACATGCTTCAGTGTAAATCGGACTTTGTGGAGTATTTAGCGGCAAATTTAAAATAACTATACCTTAAAAAAATAAACTATTTGTAATTCCATGGATATGTATGGGTTTACTTACTACTAGTTAGTATTATTTGGTAGGTATGTTCTTTTAAAGATCAAATAACAACTTGTTTTCGGAATACAGTAACAAATTCAATTGTGTGCAATTACTATGTATATATTTTTGTTTGGCTGCATTTCAAAAAGTAGTTGTTGCTTTATAAGAAATAAAAGGTGTAAAGCATACAATAGCTATACAACAATGTATTTTTATTTAGCTTTTAATGTCCCATAAATTTTGTTGTGGTATATTGAATCGTACCAAGGGAAAGATAAAAATGACTTTGTGACATAGTTACCATTTAGCAGATATTTTTAGTAAAATATGCATTTTATTTGTGTTTAGATTAAGCCAGTTTTAATCTAGTAAAAATATTTAAAAGTTTTGCGCAAGGAAATAGAGTGGGATAACAGGATTTCAATTAAAAATAAACAGTGACTTTATAGTGGCAGCCATTATTATCCGCAAGGATTAAAAATTTCCTACCTAGTAGTGCGATTAGGCTATTTAATTGCGAATCTATCTGCCAGTAATCCTTTCTTTAGTAATAGTCTTAACTTCCAGGGCAATCCAAATATTATATGGTGTTTTTTAATTACTAGTATTAGTTTTTTCTTAGTTTTTTATTCTATAGATAATTTAAAATTATTTACTTATGTTTTAAGGGTAATTCCAGCCTTGCTTACGTTACATTTTACGCTTATTTTAACTTTTAAATGTATAAAGTCAATTATATTAAAAGACATAATATTTAAATACACTGACAGAATAATAGCGTTCTTAATACCTAGTGTTATATATACGCCAACCTCAAATTGACCTATAGTATAGTACTAACTATGACATAAGATAACACATGTTGTTGTATTAATTACAATTTTATGTTGTTTACCTCTTAATTCTACAACTGGTTGTTGTATCGTATAACATACTTATGTTACAACACACTACAAAATATGGTTGGCGCCTATATTACAACAACATTTCTATCAGTGTACAATATTTATTTTTAGTAAATAACAAAATATATATTTATAATTAGTATAATAGGTTTAATTTGTGATAAATTTATAATTTTATGTAATGTTGCTTACGTTACATTTTGTGACATAGATTTTAATTTAAGTATAAGTAGCTTTAAATTTCTGTTCTATTCGAGAATGTAAAATCTTTTTAAAACTAAATATGCATTTAAAAATGTTTTAGACGTCAGGCTACAAGGGAATTCGTTGCTTACGTTACATCAAAAGTCCTTATATTTTTTTTCATTATAAACTATCTTGAAAATGTATTGCAATTTGAGAGTGTACTTCGACGTACACTTTTAGTTTTTGTCCCAAGTATTGCTTTCCTATTTTATTGTTTTCAAAGTATTGGGACGCCTTTTTTGCGTACTTTTTCATTTTACGACGTTTTATGTCGATAAAATCAACTTCAATAAAAAAAAAATGTCGGTCGGTGAATCCGTCGGTCGATCTTTTGGTCAATATGTCGGTCGATCGGTTGGTCGATATATTTTTGTCGGTCGTTCTGCCCAAGAAATCTTGTGGGCACGATAACTTATGAACGCCTTAAGCTAGCTAATAATAATATATATTTTATTTAAAGCCAGTCATGTCACGATTTGCTGTAATAACCCTTAAGAATGAAATATTAAACTCGTACTAATGTTAATACTGGTTAATTTTAAAAAATAAGCTAAAATTCCATTGCGGATATGAACTTATATAAACTTGCAATCTAAACATTTATTAGTTAAAATTAACATATTTTAGTATGATTTTTATCAAAGACTTATGGACTTTTTAATCTCGTAAGATTTGGATTCAGAAGACAAAATTACACCAAAAAATATGAAATGTTTTTTTTTTTAGTTTAACTAAAAAAATGGAAATACTTTTGGAACAATATCAAATACCAGATATTTGATGAATTATGCATTTGATATCTAAAAATAGCCAATCATGAAACATTTTTATGAGAAATGTAAACATTTCAAATCGTTTTCATTTATGTACGCGATCTGAATGAGAAAATGTGGAAAATATCCGCTCAGTAACTCTATCGACATTGTTTAAACAACAAACAATCAAACAAACAAGGTATGTTTATGTTTAATTTTTTTGTGCTTCTATTTACATAGTTTTAGACTCGTTTTCCATTATTTAAATTGCATTTTAAAATTTTTACGATAAATGTTTACACAAAAATTAAATTGAAAATGTTATTTTCATGTGCACAAAACCGAACCGGTTGCGAAGATGAACCAAAAATATTTTTTCGGGATGAAGATAAAAATGAATAAGGAATAATTATACTTTTGGGTATGGTCGTATAATAATATCTGTAACAAGTGTATCGTTAGGCATATCCCACGGACCACGAGTGATAAATTTCCATTTTGCACTATACTTTGTCTTCGACTACAGTTTTTTTTAAATAATTTTATTGCTTTTATTATTATATCACTAGTCCACATAGTAGTGTCATATTATACATTTAAGTGTAATTTTTGATTTTTTAAATCCATTATAAGTTAGTTATTTTGCTTATTAAAATATTCCATTCTATTACAAGAGCGACAATTGTATAAGAATCACTAATGCCATTATTAAAAAAAATGAAATTATAGTAAAGTAATCGTAGACAAAAAAAAACATTATGAAAAATATTATTTAATAAACAATTTTTTAATCGAAGTTTTATCCAACGCTGGTCTGCCCAGCAGATTCAAGCAAAAATACTGATCAAAGAGTCCTCACAAAAATACATCTCCGATTAAACAAGAAAAAACTCAGAACTATTATCAGTTTTCTAACGGATCATGGTACTTTTAACAATCTTCTTTATAAAATGAAAATTGTCCAGAGTAAACGCCGTAGATTCTGCGATTATCATAAAGAAACTGCATCTCACATTTTGGGATAATGTCCTGTCATCTCACAGAAAAGACTGCGATTTTTAGGTTCACCATCTTGCACTGATGGTGCGATTTAGTCAAACTTTCATTGGGGCATCGCCTTTTTATATGCCTGCCCCCATGGAATATCATCCTAATCAAATTATGTGTCATCCTAGATGACTACGGCATGCAAAATGGATCCTAAGTCTGACTCAGACTGTCTGAGTGCCGTGGATATTACTTGCAATTACCACATCGCTTCTGATGATGATTGGGAGGATTGATGTAGGGGTCTACCGCGTCTGTACATGACAAGTCTACTAGCCAACTAGCGTGAGTTCGATTCTCACTGGCGCCGATTTGCCTTTTTCAGTTAATTAATAATTGAAATTTGGCGAATGCGTAAGTGAAGCGGACACTCTCTATAAAAATTGGTTCGAAAGTTAGTATAAGCCGGTGGCTCCCTCTACTACTAGCCCACACAAGTCCTGGACTTAGGGGATGCTTAATTAAGTAGAATAGTACGAGGTTAAACAAACATGTAACGTAATGTAATATATACAGAAATCGCCACATGTAATGATGATAATGATGATCTTTGTGATTTTATGCATACGTACATTAAAAATAAAACATGAAACAAATAATATTACCTCTATAAATAAATCTTGGAAACATTTCTGTGAAAATGTTTTTAAAAGATTCTAGATGAAATACAATTAGTTTAAAACTGATTATTTCCTTTCAGAATAACTCATGTGTATTAAATGGATCCTTTTAGTGGAAGTTACTGGAAATAAAAATACCTGATTTCAAAAGATTTACAATGATTTAAGTAGTAGAAAACTTCGCGAAAATGTATATCAAATAAAATAAAAAGTATTGTGTCTGCAAAGTAGGAATACTACTGATGTTATACAGTGTGGGAGTTTTAAAATTAATAAATTCTAACTCTTAAAACAATATTTTTAAGAAAAATTTCGCCAATAGTACAATTTTTATTTTGAGCTAGACATATTTTAATTTTACTTACATGAATGGCTTAAACTATTCTTTCGCCAAGAACTTGGCGGTGTCCCTTACAGGGGTCACAATCTTCAAAAGTTTAAATGGAATCATTTGTCAACTGATCTCTCGTTTAAAAGTTTTTTTGATTTAGGTTTCAATAGTGTTTTGTTTTTGAAAACTTGATCATCGATTTTTGAGTTATTTCTTTTAAACTAATATATAGCGCGTGTGAAAAGTACGAAACACGTGAGAATGATAGGAAAGTTGAGTGGCCAAGAATATACGAAGCAAAATATTTGAAGGGGATAGGGGAATCTCAACGCCGATGCAGTAGCAGGGATAGAAGTCGTTTCGGTGAAAGTCGCGTCTGCAGTCTACAAAACAAACCATTGCGCATCTAATTTGAAAACGGCCAATGAGGGGCACTGGCACTGAGATTCTCCTATCCCTTCAAATCTTTTGCTTCGTTCATTCTTGGGCAGTCAACTTAACTACCATCCAAAGTGTTCCGTACTTTTCACGCGCACCGTATTTAATGAACTTCAGCTCTTTCGGGAGACGATATTTGATTCATTACCATTTAAAACTGCTGGTATTATTTTTTAGCGTTTTATTACTATTCATAATAATTTTCTTTAAATTTGTTGTTTTTGAAAAAAAAAATAAAATTGACGATAAGAAATGCTTTTGCTCAATAATAAACGTCAAAAAATAATAGAAAAAAATTATATGAACAAGAGTCAAATATCGTTTCCCAAGCTGTGTTTATTAAAGATCTCAATTAAAAAAAAAATCACTGTAGAAACCAAAATCAAAATAGTTATTTATGTACCAAGGGTGTTAAGTAGACTTAAATGCCCGGAAGGCGAAAGCAACTAGCCCGAGGGCCTTCGGCCCGAGGAATTGTTTTCGCCTGATGGGCATTATAGTCTAGAACGCATGTGGTGCATACAAGACATTATTTTTTATCGATTATAAAATAAAAATAGCTAAATTCCTGAGTTTTCTTTAATTATTTTGGCCAATTTTTAGTATTTAGTGAGCTTTGATCGGTTGTCATAGAATAAGTTTGACGGTTGCTAAGGGTTGTTTATTTAAAGCGTCCTTTACTTTTAATGAACGAAAATATGGAAATTCCACAAAATATTATAAAAAATGCTGAAAAAGCTAAGGAAAACTTATTACCGGCTAGTCTAAAGCCCTGTATAATAAGGAGTTTGAAAATTTTCTACAATGGAAAGTAAAAAAACAAATTAACGTTATTACTGAAACAGGAATGATGGCTTACTTTCAGGTATGTGCATTGGTATTAAGAATTTTTAATTATTTTTACTTTATTTTAGTCGGAAAAATATACCCCAAATAGCCTTTAGACAAAATATTCCCAGGTGAAGTCTGATATATCGTAAAGAAAAACATTAATATTGTCAATTAATAGCATTTTAAAAGTTAAATCAAAGGGATATGTTCCTGAAAAGTAAAATTTTTGGAAGGTGAACAAGTTTTAACTCTTATCAGAAAGGCGCTAAATAATACCTTCCTGCTGCATAAAGTGATACTTGAAATGGGTGTTTTCGGCTGCCTAAGACGGGATGAGATTGTACATTTAACTTATGAAAAACAAACAAACTTAATTGTTTAATATTTTCTGTATTTATTCAAATTATATTAAAATTACCGGGCAGTATGCAAATTACCGGGCATTATGAACTATCGCCCGCTAATATTTCCTAGGTTATTATGATAATGTTTATAGCAACCGTTTCTAAAGTATTATAAATAATTGAAAGATGAAAAATAAAAAAGTTTTTAAATGAGGGATCACTTGAGATATGATCTTATTTAAACTTATAAAGATGGCGCCCCTTAAAGAAGGTTTTGACGTCATTCATGTAAGTAAAACCAAAAGATTTCCCTTAAAAAATTAAAATTGGCCTGTGTGAGGATTTTTTTTTTTAATATTATTTTCAGAGTTATCGAATTTAATTATTTTAAAAATTCTACACTATTTATTTGTAGAATGTAATACTTTTACATTTTATGGTATTAATATCCTTCAAAATATTAAGAAATTGCAGAAACAGAAATAAATAAATAAATAAAAACAATTATTCAAACGAGCGCTGTGCTGGAAAAAAATCTAACAAAGAATGGATTTAAAAATTAACAACAAAACAAACGCATTGGAAGTATTTATAGATTTTTGACTACATAAATGTAATGTATAACAGACCAGTAATTGGACTTTTAGTTTAGTCTAGTCTATTGCGAACTTATACGCACAAATTAAACCATTGATAATCTAATTGTGAATAATTTTGGAGGCGTTTAAGAAAACTTTTTAAAGCTGAAAGGTTGAAAAGGGTCGCAATTATTTTGCAAAAGAGGGAATTCACATTTTGACCATGCGATTGCAATCATGATTTGCTTTATTGTCCTAAATTATTCATAATTATTCATTCGTTTCAAGAAGATGATATTTATCTATATCTTATATCAAATAGATAAAAAATAAATATTTAAATAATGAAAAAGTTACAAATAGATTCAATGGAAGTAGGTAATGAATAATTTTAAGTCGCATAAACTACGTATCATGGTGCCAGCTAGGTTTTTCGAACTCGTACAATTTTGGGATCCATAGGGTCCCAATAAACCCCCCACCAAATGTTATCCAAAGCAAATCACGTTTTTCACTTGACCTTGAAATGTTAAACTTTGACTAAAAATTAAAATAAGGCCTAAATTAAAATAAAATATATATATAATATATCATATAAAGTGACAACTCATTTAAGTCTTTTAATTCCAGTTTCGTCAGTTTTTGTTTTTAAAAATCGGTTTGGTGTTTCTCCAGATATACGATATTATATGTTTACTAATGATATTTGTCCAACGAACTAACATGTCTTCTCTCTAGTATACGCATACCGTTAATATAAAGTATCGCCAACATCTCGGTTTGTTTGTAAACAAATAGTAGATATATTCAGGCCTGAACAATAAAAATTACCAGTAACTGTTGTCTCTGTTAGAACAAAGTTGTGCGAGTAAGACAGATAAATGTATATGTTGGCTACGTTTTTTTCAGTTTTTACAAATGAAATGTCTATTCTAGAGAGAAGAGTTATTGGTTCGTTGTATTTGTCATACATCTTAAAAAAGCTTCAGCGCCCTAATGAGTCAATATTAAACTCATCTAGAGATGAAATCTCAAAAATTCTCATCGCTTCCATTAAAAAGTGGCTGTTATTCCCAAAAGCAGGAAATTTCTCGTAACTGGATTCAGGAGCAGGCGCGCCTAGCGGGTTGACTTACTTTCTCTTCCTATAAGAAATATCAAATACCTAGTGTTTCTAATGCCAGGATTTTAGTTTTTAATTTTTTCTTTGAAATTTTAGTATAAAAAACTGAAGAGTGATGCAAATTATATAAACAATGCACTTAAATATTGTACTTAAATATACACTCTTTGGTATAAAATACCTTAGACAAGATTCCTGTAAGAAAAAGTCCAAATAAATAAATAAATAAATAAATTGGACAGGGTGTGATCAGAAATTTTTCTTTTTAAACATCGCTATTATTTCCAGAAGTAGGAAATTAGTCGCAACCAGATTCAGGAGCAAGCAGTAGACTTACTTCACCGTTTTACATAAGCAATATCATCCAATAAAAAACTGAACAATGATGCAAATTGTATAGATTTGAGCAAACCTTAAAATTCAATTAGTTTTAAACAGTGTACTTAAATCGGACGAGGTGAGATCTCGAGAAATGTTGCTATACCCAAAAGCAGGAAATTAGTCGCAACCAGATTCAGAAGCAAACGGTTGTCTTACTTGATTATCCCACATAAGCAATATTCAATACCTAATAAATTTCTAATATCAGGATTCTATCTTTCATTTTTTTTTCAAATTTTCTATAAAAACTGAACAATGATAGAAATTATATAGAATTGAGCAACAACTAGTCAATGTCTCGTAAAATTCAATTAATTTTTAACAGTACCTAAATTGGACGATTTGAGATTTCGATTTCCCTTTTAAGGTCGCTTTTATTCCCAAAAGCAGGAAATTAGACGCAACCAGATTCAGGAACAAGCTATTGAATTACTTGACTATCCTACATAAGCAATTCAAATATCTACTAACAAATATCTACCTAATTTTTTTTTCTATGAAAACTGAATAATGATAAAAATTATATAGAATCGAGGCGACCGGTCGCGACCTAGCAACGACTAGTCAATGTCTCGTAAAATTTAAATTATTTTAAACAGTACCTAAATCGGACGAGGTGACATCTCTTGAATTTTCTCTTTAAAGGTCGTTATTAACTCCAAAAGCAGGAAATTAGTCGCAACCAGATTCAGAAGCAAACGGTTGACTTACTGAACTATATCAAATATCATTTCTAATGTCAGGTTTATTTTTTTTTTTCAAATATTCTATAAAAACTGAACAATGATACAAATTATATAGACTCGAGACGACTATACACCTAGCAACAACTGGCCAATGTCTCGTAAAATTTAATTAATTTTAAACAGTACCTAAATCGGACGAGGTGAGATCTCGAGAAATTTCCCTTTTAAGGTCGCTATTATTCCCAAATGCAGGAAATTAGTCGCAACCAGATTCAGAAGCAAGCGGTTGACTTAATTCACCTTCCTACATAAGCAATATCAAATAATGAACTTCTAATGCAAGGGATAGAGGTCTTATCGGAGAGGCCGTTTTATCGACCGGCCGTTATCATCCCAGTGACACGGGTAAGCTTTTATCCAACACACTGCCACTGACGTTAGAGCACTGGATGTCCTTATAATTCTATTACTTATCTCCCTATCTGACTTTTTTATCTATTAACGGAGAAGTTGACTTTTGTATGTCTTAATTATATTATGCACTTACTCGCAAAACTTTTAGGGATTACAAAAGCGCCGTGTCCATGATTCGGAGAATGTGAGACAATCTAATTCAATTTCAGATTTATTTTATGCACGGGAACTCTATCCTACTTTTATCCCCCATGCACGTCCTTCACAATAACAAACAGGAAAAAGGAAAAACTTCAAATAAATTTAATTTAAAAACTAGGATCAATACAAAAGTTTAAAATGGACTAAAAATTTTCAAATATACTATATTTTTAGTTTATATATACAGTGATGACTCGTTAATCCGAAGCTGCGGTAATCCGAAATACTCGGTAATCCGAATTGATGTTTTCCTACTATTATGTCCTTTATAGTTCTTTATAGAATTTTAGTAGATTTGCTAATACGAATTGCATATAAATGTTACAAAAAAATGTAAATAAATCACAAATAAATAATTTTTTTTCATTTTTACTCACACGTGAATTCTGAATATTAACTAAATTTTCCAATTCTGATTTTTATATCACATGTATCGTTTTTTATATTATAATATAATAAAATATTTTTTTTATATTTTATTTTTTTTTTCAACCAATTAATTTTAACCTAATTATTGTATTTCAAAAAATACTTAATTTGTAAAAAAATTAATTGTAAATTTTTTTATTAAAAATCCTATCTTGGTATATACATTAAAAATTATTTTAAAAAGTATACGTCCATCCGAATTTCAAAATATTTCGGTAATCCGATTCGCCTCTGTTTTTATTAGTTCGGATTAATGACGCAGCACTATATATTTGAATTGTAAATTTCGAAAAGGGCTCATCCCGGGTTTTTTTCAAAATTGTTTTTTTGTTCTTTTTTCATGTACATAGACCGATATTCTATGAGCGAGAACGGCTCATATCCTTTTATCTTAGTAGTGAAAATCACGTGACTCTAAAATAAATATCAAAAAGTTCTCATCTCAATGTCTTAAAAATAAACGACCTACAAAAGTTAAGACAATACATACCGGGGAATTTTAAAAAATTCTATTAAGGAATTCTGCAGTGGTCGACAGAAGCGTCATCACAGCTAATACTATTTTACTTTGTCATAACGTACACAGCTGTTGGCAATTAAAAAAACTGCTTAAATAAGTCAAATGCTTCAACAGAAATTCAGTTTTTTGTGTCTCCTGAAAAATTTTAATTTTCGGAGATGAGCCCTTTTCGAAATTTACAATTCATTTATTGAATACATTCTATACCACTATTATACTGCCCTCCTAAAGAGGAACACGGCATGTTCACCTGCCACATACGGTTTTCGAGCTTAGTATTATTTTACTACGGAGAATATCGGTAAGTACCAATCCCAAGAAAATCTGCGGTAAGTACACGGAAGAAGTTACTTGCCGCGTTCTTTCTATGTTTGACATGGATTTTAATTTCTTAATAAACGAAATAAATCTAAACTAACTATATTTGGGCCGCGTTAAGCAGAAAGCTACCAACCCACATTGTGACAGTAGGTTACGGAACATTTTACCCAATATCTTTTACAGGAATTGAATTAAAGATTACATATTTTATACATGTTCTGACACATGAACAAGTGCAACAAATGTTTAATTTTAAGTGTTTTAGTCAAAACGTTTAAAAGTTATTAGGGAAAAAGTTCGACAATTTACTGTCAACTCACAATATGGGTTGGTAGTTTTCTGCTTAACGCGGGCCATTTATGCTTTTTGGTATTTAAAAAATCTTATAATTTCTGGTATCTATATTTAAAATAAAATTTAATTTGTGCGTGCAAGTGAATTTTTGAAATAAATTATCAGATATTTTTTATGATTTTCTGTAACAATATAATTTTTTGATACCTTATAATATAACAAGCCGTAAAGATATGTAGTGCTACGCATTCCATTATATACTATTCACAGTAAATTTTTTCCCAAATAAGTACTTACAAATAATTAAAAAAAAAAAAATTAAAAAAAGTAATTTTTTTAAAAAGATCTTTTTCGAAAAACGAATTTTCCTTAAGTTTTTTAAATTTTTTAAAAAATCTTTTTCAATTTCTTATTTCGTTTTTGATTTTAATAAACCTAGGCCTATAAGTGAAAATATTATTTTGTTGGCAGTAGTTTTTATATTATATTATTATTTAATTATATTCAAACAGATATATCTACTAGTAGATGCTATAGTAGTACCTATAATATTAAACAATAAAAGTAACAATAGTATTAAACAATAGTAGTATAATATTAAATAATATATTTTTTTTATTTCTTTTTTTTTAATTGTTGATTGATCAAGATTTTATAATAATATTAATTTTGTCTTCTTATAAGAAATGTATATTTCTCGAGACATTTCTTTAGAAACAATAAATGTATCTATCTATCTATAAATTTTATCTGACTGCCACTAAAATACCCATAATTTTGCTTTCTTTTGTATTTCTTTGTCCTGTTTGTCTTTTCAAAACAAAATTTCACATAGAAAGAACGCGGCAAGTAACATATTCGATGCACTTACCGCAGATTTCCTTAGGATTGGTACATAATGTTATTCTCCGTAGTAAAATAATACTAAGCTCGAAAACCGTATGTGTCAGGTGTACATGCCACGTTTCTCTTTAGGGGGGCAGTATACTCGTAATGGCATACTTTAACCTGTAGTTGCAATAAGCAAATGTAAGCTTATAATCTTTAGAATCCTCAGAATATTTATTCAGTTCTATTTTAATTTTGAATATCTTGAAATCATTAAACGCATATTAAAACTATTTTTTTATTAAAAAAATAAAGAAAATAAGGTAATAAAGAGCAACACAAATATAGAAAGATTTTTATCTTATTCTTTTTAAAATAACAAACTGTAGAAAAGTTAAAATAAATTTAATTTTAAAACTGGAACAAATAAATATAAAACTTTAAAATGTAGTAAAAATTTCCAAATATATTAGTTTCTTACTTATTAAATTTCCAAGTAAGGCTATCAAAATATATATTGAATATTTTGGCAATTTTGCACATGATAATAACATTGAGTAGATAGATATTTTTAAACTAAAGCTTTTTTAAAAGTTTTATACCAATTTCGACAGAAGGATCGTACAACTATTCCAAAAAATCTTGTCATATTTTTTTTTGTGGATGTTTTAGGCCTTTCTCTCAGTTGGAAGTTGTAATAAAAAAATACGGCAGTCTGTTTGTCTGTCTTAAGACAATAGTTTTCTATTTCTAAATACGACAATGTTATTGTTTTTGCACTAAATAATTAAAATGTTCTTGATTTACGGTTTTGTTAGAAATTGTCTTAAAATTTGCTCATTTATCTTGAATAAATAATTATTTAAAAAAAGAAAGAGAAAAAAAGCGCGTAATGAAAGTATAATACATAATATGTATTATATTATAATAGATTATAATTTATTATCATATAATACATATTAAGTATTATACTTTCATTACGCGCTTTCTTTTTTTTTCCTCTTTTTTGTAAAGCATATAATACTTATATATCGTCGGCTTACAAGTAAAAGGCACTAAGTCACTTTTTTGCAAAAATGAGATTTTAATCCCACTGTAATTAATTTATGATGATCGATGTATAGGTAAACCGAACTAACTTCTAGGTGGACTGCCAAGGGAGTTACCCACTATACAAAACGCACCAATTCGATTTTGATTAAAATTTTATCTGGCAATAGGCACTAAGTCACACTAAGTGCACTTAGTGCGTTTTACTTGTAGATTATTTCAAATGTTTCTGCACTAAGCGACTTTCTAAAAAGAGTTAATTAAAATATGATTGCTTGAATCATATATATGATAAAATATCGCGTTATTTATTGTACTGACAAACGCATTCAAATTTTGCTATGTTAAAGTTGATGGAATAGAGACAGAACAGAGAAACAGAACTTTACCTGCAAAATGACAATTCTTTTTACGTGTACCGTGTACGTGTAGGTAATAATTTAATTTTTATTTGCATTGGTTTTTTTATTATCAGATAATATTTCAAAACTAAATTTGAAGCCTTCACACTAAGTTCAAAGTCTCGGTGCATTTCTGAGGGGTGTTGCACCGTGAAGTGTTTTATCATTAATAATGATTCATTATAATTATTGACTTTAGGAGCTGCTTCTTTGCCGGCACAGCCGATGGCCTCTGAAAACTGTCTTAGTTCTGGCATAGTAAGCAGTTTCATATAATTAATACTAATTAATTATTATTAATTTTGGAAACGTTCTTTAAACAATCAAAAAGTCCAAACCCTTCTTTTAAAAATCTAGTTTTTGAAAATTTATGTAAACATCTTGTTTTCTACTTTATAGTTATACATTACGTTTAATTAATAGAAGGGTTTTAATTTTAAATAGTTGTTTTTTATATTATTTTATTGACTTAGTGCTCTTTACTTGTAAGCCGACGTCGTGGGCCTACAAGTAAAAGGCACTAAGTCCATGTCTTTTTTCAAATTTAGTTGAATTAAACTACTTCAATTTTTCTTTATTTAACTGCAAATGGGACATTATTATGTCCAAACATGGCATTGCAATTTGCAGTAGTTTTTTTCCAAAAACAATTATTACAAAAATTAAAAAACAACAATAAAAGTTAAATTTGTCAATATCTCAAAACCATGTTTTTGGACTTAGTGCTCTTTACTTGTAAGCCGACGATATATTATATATAATATATGTGTGTATATATTTTAGGTATTCAATTATAAATAATTATGTTTTACACTTATATTAAGTTTAAGTGTACTACAGCCTCTTAAAGAATAACACTTTTTAAGGGACCGTAGCTCCCTTAAAAGCGATTTGTAGATATTTGTATATGGAAACTTTTTTTTTATAATTTTTGATGTAGAATAGCCCTGCAGTATTGAAATTTTTATTGTTGTATTTTTAGTTCCTTTTTTTGATGCTCAGATTGTGAAATTTCCTCTTTAATTGCAATTTTCTTGAAAATAGTTGGCCCTACAGTGTTACACAAAGAGTACCTTTTTATGTATTTTTAATTAAAGATTAATATGCTATTGAAAAAATGTCCATAAATCTACAGATAAAAAAGTTTGGGACAAAAAAGTGACATCACCCCCCCATGTTACACGCCCCTGTTAAAAATTACCAAATAAAAACTACATAAAATGATATCAATGCTAAGACATGTGCAAAAACTCGATACTGTGGTTTATAGGGCTCCAGAGATATTAAATAAAAACTAATTTTCAGATGTACCCATAGGAGGGTCGTACACGGTACCCCTCAATATTATTAAGTTAAAAAAAAATGTGCCCAAAATCTAACAACGGATCCTAGTAGTGGAAGGTCTGGACATTAAATAACCACTTTCAGTAAAATCCCAACCGTAGCGCTTTTCGAGAAAAAGCTTAACATCTCTTCAGGAGGATTCACGCTTTTACCATTTACTTTTAGAAATGAGTTTGCTTTAATCTTATATAATTTTTGCTGCAGAATTCGAAACCCATTGAAAAATTTAGCTAACTCTTTTCGTTTTCTAGAAAAACGCAATTACTTCTGCATTTAATGCCATTTTAGAACAACCATATTAAAATAGTTTTTTAACCTAACGCTCTTTTGGCGAGCCTAAGATTCAGCTTTACGCTTCTTCTTTAAAATCTTAAAAGTTCAAAGCATAATATGTGTATATATTGCACTTTCAGACCCTTTAATTAAACCATAGTTTCAGATATTTATGCTTAACTTTGTAGACTGTGCTATCCATCAAATTTTGATTATAGTGTCAAATTTAGCAGAATCGTGGAGATTAAATGCAGCGGTCTCAAAACCAAAATTTAATACATTATACTTTACTAAAAGTACAAAAATACTTTTTGTGGTAAAATTTCGTTTAGTCAGACTTATTCTTCTTAAATTGGAAGGAATATGTGAACTTTGTTTGTAAAATGTGTTCAACCAAATCTGCAGCAAAGAAACTGTTCGTACTTTTTATTCCTGCATTTTCTTAAAGTTTTAAATTTAATTAATTTAAATTTTAAAGACTAATTTAAAATTAAAATAGACCATTAAATTTGTAAAAAATTTCGCCTGCGGCGCTGGGGCATTTTTACGTTCTTTTATTGAAGATTGAAAAATTTAATAAACCCCCCCCCCCCATTAGCAAATCCTGCGCACGGCCCTGATATCGCCTATATCACTTGCGTGATAATTCTTTTGATTTTTGCCTGTCGTTAAAATCGACCCAGTAGTTTAGGCTATAGAAGGTACTAAATAAATATGCATGCATAAATACAAATATATAAAAAACATAGCCCTCAGTTCACCTTGCCATAGTTCAGTAAAAATAATTAAAATCAAATACAAATTGTTTTGAAATTTAATTATAGATCCAGTTCATAAAATAAAAAAACACTTAGAAATTAAAATTATAAAGCAACATAATTATTTTTAAACAATGTAAAAATGGCATTTTTCCTTAGTTTAAACATAACGTTTTTTTATAAAACCTTAATAAGAACTGATAACTTATTGAGAAGCGCTGTCAAAAAAAATAACATTTCTAATAACACTAGTCTACACATTTAGGCTTAAGCATCTCTAAATATCTTTTTATAAATGGGTCAGCAGGTACAAAACATAAATATATTATGTTTTATAATTTTACAATTTTAAAGTATAAGAATAAAGCTTTATTCTTAGCTTGCTAAAAAACCGTTAGACTAAAAGACTGTTTTAATATGGTTGTTCTAAAATAGCATTAAATGCATAAGTAATTGCGTTTTTATAGAAAATGCAAATAGTTAGCAAAATTTTACAAGTGGATTCGAATTCTGCAGCAAAAATTATATAAGATTAAAGCAAACTCATTTCTAAAAATAAATGGTACGAAGCGTGAATCCTCCTGAAGAGATGTTAAGCCTTTTCTCCAAAAGCGCTACGGTTGGGATTTTACTGAAAGTGGTTATTTAATGTTCAGACCTTCCACTACTCGGATCCGATGTTAGATTTTGGGCACATTTTTTTGTAACTTAATAATATTGAGGGGTACCGTGCGTAGCTCTCTTAGGGCTCATTTCCGGCCCAACCTTTATATAGTTCTCCGCATGAAAGAAAGTCTCCGACGAAAGGGGGAGGAATCATTCGCGCTCTCTTCTTTCCGTCAAAAGCGTTCTAAGGCGTGCCTGCTTACAACAGGCCTCCCACCTGCACACACATTCCAAACATATTTCCCGTAGCCAGAGATCCGTGCGTCAAACAATAGGAACTTTTTTTCATATTTTTGGACCCTTAAAATTTTGTAACTTATTTCTGAATCACCCTGTATAGAATTCTTTAATTTTAATTTTTTTTTTTGACATGAATAGAGTCTTAGTAAAGTATAATATATACTTATATTGAAAGCTGCACTTTGATAACATCAAAAATCCATACTTGACAATGTTTCAATACAACAGCACCCCATTGTCGGTGCACCGGTGCTTTTGAAGGCATACAATGTTTCTTTGAATTTTGATAATATCTAACTGCTTAACTGCTTAATAGAGAGCTTAATAATGGCGTAATATTAGCTTTGATGGCATGTCACAACCAGCTAATAAGAGGCTTTGTTTGCATCTGGATACTTATGAGGCTGCAACTGGTTGGTCGTCATCTACCTACAATGTTCTAGGCATATGACAAGTTGCAATTTACAATAAGGGCGTTTCCTCGTATGAAATAATAATATACCTACTCAGTGACATAATGAAAAACTATATTCAGCAAGTGTAACATAAAAACGAATGTTAATATTTGGATTACTATACTGCCCTACTACGCTAAAAAGCAGTAACTCCATTTGTCGCATAGCAGTGTTTTCAAAATATTACACAGAGTTGACGTGAAAACGTCGTTATGCTTTTAAGCGTAATCGGGCAGTATAGTACAGTAACTGTACACTCTGGTGCATAATACTTTGATGCTTTTCTTGTCAATTCAAGGGTGGGGGAAAATTGGTTGACAAATTGTCAGTGAGAAGTTTAAGATATCGAGAATAATTTATATAACATGTTAATCTGTTATATAACATGTTAATCTGTTATTATATTTTAAATTGTGCGGGCCTTGTTACCAGTTTTATAACTACTTAGAGGTCAAGATAAATAAATATATAAATAATAGGTACACTGTAAACTGTAAATGAAAATGTGGTAATTTCACAGCAAATAAAGTAGGTCATACGTTACCAGCAAAGGAAGTGGTAAATTTAAATCAATACTGTAAATTCACTGTTATCTGTAAAAATTACAATTTTTACCTGTGATTTCACAGTAATTTAAGCAGCCAATTTAAGTTTTATTTACTTGCTCTTGTAATTTTCGTGACTGTTTGTAAAAGTGCCGGGTTTTTGGAGCACATGCATGAATTTTAATGCAAAATTATTGTACCGCACTGTAAATAAAAATATGGTAATTTCACTGCAAATAAAGTAGGTCATATGTTACCAGCAAAGAAAGTGGTAAATTTAAATCAGTACTGTAAATTCACTGTTGTCTGTAAAAATGTGAATTTTTATTTTGGTAATTTTACTGCTATCTTTTGCAGAATGTAAGCTATAATTATGGTAATTTTCAACCAATATTGTAAAATTGCTGGGTTTTTGGACCACATGCATGAGTTTTAATGCAAAATTATTGTACCGACAGGAAAAGAGCTGAGATTTTACTAAACCGAGTGATATTCAGGTTAATTTAATAAATATTGTAAATTCACATTCTGACGGTGAATTTGCTTTAATTATTACAGTTAATACTACTTAAAGATTGACGGACAAAGAGCTTAGCAGGGTAAGCAGGTAAAAAGTGCCCCAGCCCGATTTGAGCTGAGTATTTGTGCAAAAGTTAGCTCCCATAGAGCTCAGTTGATTCCCAGATTTTCAGCCCCCAACGACCCCCAGGGGGATCAGAATTAATTTTTTTAGTTCGACATAAATCATTTTTTTCTCCGGTCCTGCTGATCTGATTGACTTAAAATTTGGAACACATAATAAGTACTATAGGGATAGTCTACAAAAAAAATATTGTCGATTTGCGACTATTCTAACCCATAAAAAAAATCACTTGTATTTTTTGAAGGGCCGAAAATGCCCATTTTTGGCCGAACACACCCGCCATTTTTTTTTTATGTTATGTATTCGTATTCGATATAAAACATATCAAAAATTTAATTTGGTAGAACAGTGTCAAAAAAAATAAAAACTGCGTCAGGTACGCATTTGTAGTAGTATAGAATTAGGAATATTATTTGGAATAATCGAATTTTTATTTAATATAAATAGGTCCAAAAATAAATATTGAAAATAAATAACAAAAAATGTTTATTCTAAGAAACCAAGCAAAATTAAAATCATAGTCAATTGACTAAAATATGGACCAAGTCTGATTTGGGTATGCTGCTGTGATTCGCGTAAGGTTTTAAATTAGCAATTTCTTCATCGTAAAAACGCTTTTTTATTAAATGATTTATAAAACACCGGTTTCCTTTAGGTATATCATTGAAGCCGAGCTTCTTTGGGTATAACCATTAAGTAATTTTCACTTTTACACAAACAGCAATATCGGTGTGTACTAACAAGTCTTTGAACAGGTAACTCCACCATTTCTTCCTCAGTTTTTTTGAATGAACATGTAGATTCATAGGGCGCATCTGAATCGTCATTTTGTATCTCGCCCAATTTTATTCTACAAGTGTTACACAAAATACCATTCAGTTCAACACTTTTGTTTAAAAGTGTAGATAATTTCTCTGCTCAAGATTGTCTGTAATGACTTTATTCTTTCCTTTAATTTTGTTTATCCATTTTTCAAAATTTACACATTTTTGAGACATTTTTATGACCGCACAATAAATCGATCTACAACTCTTGAATAATTAATTAATTCAAATAAAAGCGTAAATGTAAAAAAATAAGAAAAAAAAAGTACGCATTTTATTTCGATATAACTGAAATAAATATATGATATGTAATTTTTTATTGTTTTTAGTAAAAAATGCTTTAAAAAACGTAAAAGAAATGAACATTATAAACGATATACTGATTATTTTCAGATGTTCTTAAAAGAGACTTAAACCTATTTATATTAAATGAAAATTCGATTATTCCAAATAATTTTAATTAAAAACTGGTAACTGGACCTAAAATTTTTATAAATTGGTTGAGTTGTGGGATATAGGCCAAAAAGAAAACAACGCCAAAAACTTTGTTAACTAAACCGACAGTTTCGTTTATTCTTTGAGGATGTTTACAAAGAATAAACGAAACTGTCGGTTTAGTTAACAAAGTTTTTGGCGTTGTTTTCTTTTTGGCCTATATCCCACAATTCAACCAATTTATTCCAAATAATATTCTTAATTCAATACTACTACAAATGCGTACCGGACGCAGTTTTTATTTTTTTTGACACTGTTCTACCACACGAAAAAAATTAAATTTTTGATATGTTTTAGATCGAATACGAATATATAACATAAAAAAAATGGCGGGTGTGTTCTGCCAAAAATGGGCATTTTCGGTCCTTCAAAAAATACAAGTGATTTTTTTTATAGGTTAGAATAGTCGCAAATCGACAATATTTTTTTTATAGACTATCCTTATAGTCCTTATTATGTGTTCCAAATTTGAAGTCAATCGGATCAGCAGGACCAGAGAAAAAAATAATTCGTGTCGAAGTAAAAAAAATAATTTTGACCCCCCTGGGGGTCGTTGAAAATCTGGGAATCAACTGACCTCTATGGGGGCTACCTTTTGCACAAATACTCAGCTCAAATCGGGCTGGGGCACTTTTTACCTGCTTACCCTGCTAAGCTCTTTAGAGTGCGACAGGAAAAGAGCTGAGATTTTACTAAACCGAGGAATATTGAGGTTAATTTTAATAAATATTGTAAATTCACGTTCTGACATGGTGAATTTGCTTTAATTATTACAGTTAATACTACTGAAAGATTGATGGACCAATTTTGAGTCTACAGTGTATACAGTGTATCTGAATCAGAATATTACATTTTTTAAAGAATATTATAAGCCCAGGCAATTAAGTGGAAAAAAGAAAAAAGTAAAGAGATTTTTTGGTGAAATCAGGATTAACATTAGAATTTAAAATAGCACACTTAGATAAAAGTGTTAACATCGTCGTGTTACTTTCTCAACCTCGTATCTCCAAACAATCGTTTTTTGGTTCTCGAGTCAACCAACTGTTTACATAATAAAAAAACAAGTTTAAAGTATGGCTGTCATCAAAGTCAAAGAGGGCTGTCGCCAGTGGTGGTTTTGATATCTAACTTTTTTTAACGGCGTACAACAATGAACTCATTTTTTTACTGTAAAAAAATAGATCACTTCTAACTAGTGTGTTCAGTTATAAAATATGAACATTTTAGTACGCTTGAAGAAAAAATATATTTTTTGGGCTCGGGAAAAAAGTTTACACTGGGTACTTTAATTTTGTTTCTTTTTCATTTATTTACTTTTTTCGAACAAACTAAGCAAAATAAAAAAATATTTGTATAAATATTTTTGTTGAGAATTTTATAATCTACAAATTAGGTCCTATAAAATTTTTATACAGATTTGATAGTTTTACCACAAAAAAGCAATTAAGTAAACTCTGCACTTTCATTTTAAGCTTTTTATTTTTTTTCGCATACTTACTCTGACGGTAGGTCCTTGGCATATATATTTTTAAGTTCCTCGTATTTTTTTTAATATAGCCTAAAATTTTCAAAATCCTACTTTTTTTTTTAAGATTTTTGAAAAAAAGTCATTATTTCCTGGACTTATAACTCAAAAATTTTAGGTGCTGAAATTTTTCTAAGGTCAGATTCGGTTTCTACGCCCTTGAATTAGTAAGAAGAATTTGCTTTCCGATCGGGGCAAAAAAAAAGTTGAGATTTGTTGCCTAGTGTAATTAAAGTTTAATTTATTATTCCAATACAACTATAAACTATCTTATTAAAGTAATTAATTGGAGCTTGTATAAATTATCCGTCATTATGTACCGAAAATCGATTTTTTGGGGATACGAGGTTGAGAAAGTAACCTGAAATAGGCCTCAAGGTTATCAACCTAAATGGAATTCTGAAGCGAAAGAGTTAGGTTGATTTATCAACTTACTATACTTAAGTAGTTACAAAGGCAGTAGTACAGTTTTATGCATAAAATGCCACTTCTCATTTTTCTTAAGGGATGCACTAAATCTCAGAAATTTTACAGACGAAATCTCTGCAGTGGCAATGGTAATCCCCTATAGCATATGACATGCTGTATTTATTTCATGATTTGCCTTTAAATATTTATAACGTTTCTATCCCGTGTATCGCAAGATATGTCCTTTGTACGATTTTTATGATAAATTGTGACAATATCGGGGAAAAACGAGCAGCGTGTTCTACTTTAAGAATACGTTCGTAGCATTTTAAAAAGTTAAAAAACAATGATGACAATCGCTTCGTATTTTTTGTATACTATTAGCAATAAACATATTTCTTTATTTTTTTTCATATTCATATTTATTTATTTTTGTATTAAAATAATAAAATGTTGTGTTTATATATTAAAAACCCTATAGAGCAATTATTATTATACTATTATTTTTTAAAGTAATCCCCCCAAAAACAAAAAAGTTATGGGGGATTAAACTTTTTTAAAAAATAAAAACCTATAATTTTCATTTTTTTTTCAATTTTTTTTGTTTTTCGCAAAAAGAAAATTAAATAAAAAAATTGAAAACTTTTGAAAAAAGTTTTTTTTTGGATTTTTTTTTGTTTGAAAAAAAAATTTTTCTTTATTAAAGGAACAATCTTTTTTTTAATGTATTATTTTTTTTGAAAATTAATTTTTTTAAGTACTATTTGGGAAAATGCAATATACAATTTACTGTGAATAATATATAATGGAATGCGGCTTTTTTTTGTCATTTGGCTCATTACTATACAACCTATTAATCCGACCACTTTATTCAGAAAGGATCACAAGGTACAATGAGTATTCGAAAGGTTGCAGCGAAGTAATCTACCACCTCAACTTGCTTATTTTTAAAAATTAGATTATGTTTTGATATTTTTGGAAATTTAGATATAATAGTATAATACCCTTCCTTCGTATGAAAAGCGAAGAGTGTAAAAACTTTTGTTCTTTTTTTCTCGCTTAAAACTTTTTTGTAATTATAGCAATTTTTTGAAATCCTTGACAAAAGTTGTCTGTAACTTATGATTTCCTTCAATCCTTAGTCAAAGCTTTTGTTGTATCGTTTTTTTTTTGATAATTGCGGCTAAAAGTTATGTAAAATAAAATTAAAACTTTCTGTTATGAAAAGAATAAAAGGATCGGCCGCTTTTAGCTTATCAGCCTTTTGTTCGAATAATACACAGTTAAAAATAACTTAAAAATCTTAATCCAAATAAGTATCATTTCAGCTAACTTAACAACAACATATTTTTTCATAGAACCAGATATACCCTATTTCATTTCATTATTAGTAACTAAAAAAGTTACTAGGTTCAGTTTAGCTTTGTAAGTAGGTCTTCTGGTGGAAAACGGCATTTTGCGTAATTTTGAAGTATCGTATAAATATGTCTTGAAAAAATAGGTTATATTTTAATGTCATATCATTCAGAAAGAATATAAACTTTTGCAATTTTTTTATAATTATAATAATTATTATTAATAAAAATATGATAAAATGTATATTCTGAGGCTTTGCCCAAATGTAACGAAGAAAAGTGGCAAACATTTTACAAGAGTATGTTAAAGCATGATTGGAAAATACCTTAGAAGTCTCTATATGCTGTTAAATATCCACCACAATTTATTAACACTTATTTATTATACACTTATTTATTTTTTCTATTTCACGATTCTTATAAGCTCATAATCACGCATTTTGCGTGTTCTTATAGGCATATAAGAGGTCTCTACTTTTTTTTTTGGTTGGCCACAGACAAAAGCCTATCGCTTGACGTTTTCCGTGTGTTTAGGTTATGTTTTACCGTGTTAAAATTGTGGCTTGGTTACTCAGCAAGCACCCCTATATCGATATAACGAGAATTTTCGGATCAAAAAAGTCTTACAAATTCCAAAAACAGCATTTTAACCAATAGGAATCGGGTCTATCTCCCTCACACATACATATTTATTTTGTTTCCATCATGAACAAGAAAAACTGTATAGAATTTAACTATAATTTAACGCAGTGTTTTCTCATTTAAAAAAAAAAGTCTAATTTTATCTAAGACAAAATTTTAACGTACTTTCAGACCACGTAACCTTGGCTATCGGGGATTAGTGTTCTGTTGTGGCGTTTCCTAGCTCGCAATACTGACCTGCTAAGACAAGTTGTCCTATCTGCAAATTAGATGTTTAGAAATATGGCCAGTTTTATTGTTTTTGTTTGCACTTTTTGAAAACATGTTTAAATAAATATGGCGTTGGGTTCTGTTTATTTTAAATTAAAAATAAGTGATATCCTTGAAAAAAAAATATTAGTTTTGTCAGAAAAATAAATTTTCATACTAAATGCATTTTTTCTATCTGAGACAATTAGGAAAACATGATCTTAAAAGTCCAATCAATTTACTTTGATCTATAAAGTTAGCCCCACTCCTGACTTATTCGTCTATTAAAGACAATTTTATTTAGAAAACATTGAAAATTTTCCACATAGGACAAATATCTTTGGAAAATTTTTAGGATTTGGGTTTTAGATGGGAAATTTCTTTTTAGTAGGCACATGGGGCTAGTGTAAAGCAATACAATGGTGTGCTTATCTCAAAAAGTGAATTTTTGCAACTTGTCTTTGATGGCAAAATAGGCAACATAGCGCGACGTTGCCGATACAAAAATTCATTAAACTGGCCAGATTATTTGGAAGGACAGTATTAAAGATAATTTTTTTAATAAAACAAATAATTATTTTTTGTTGGATAAAGATATTATTTTTCTGTGTGAATAAATGACCTTTTTTGTAGGTATCTGTTGCAGATCAATGCTGATTTTTTTTTGTTTTAATTCTTTATTCTTGTTGGTTTGGTGAAAGAAATTTTAATATCCGACATCTTGGCTTTTATTACCAGATATATAATTATATTTAGGAATATTAATGATTGTACACACAGAAAAATATATTCTTAAATCATACCTGGCTCAATTTATATCTAATTAAGATCCATTGTGAATCCTTCAAGTCGGTTTTTCTGATAGGCAAGCGACAAAGACTATGGGAAGAGGGGGCTAGTCTTAACACTTTTTGGAAAAAAATTCGTACTGCCTACAAAAATTAATGTTTTTACTTTTAATTTGTAGAATATAAAAATTTTAATCTTCAGCTATTATTTAGTGAAAAAATAACATTTTTATCTTTAACAGAATTTATGCAAAATTAATTTAAACATAAAATGTCAAAAGTTTACACTTGTTCCATTTTTGGGGCAAGAATTAACAGCCATGGGGTAAGTTTTAACCTATGCGATCAAACGGGCGATACACCCTATTAATTAAAACTTAAATAAGGGGGTCAAAACATTAATATATATTTGTTTTAATTTCATTTCATATTGAAAAATAAAGAGTTACTTAATATTTTTTATGTTGAAAAAAATAAAATTAAAACAAAACTCTGAAAGATATAATAACATTTATCGAACAGAACAGATTTTTTTTTGTAAAAATTAACGTTTTTAAATAAGAAAAAAATTAAAAAGACGATATAAAAAGTCCAAACATTAAATACTTGTTAAAAAAAATAATTAAACTTCTTAAAAAAAATAATTAAATACCTTATATTCTTAACTTCTTAAAAAAAATTATTAAATACCTTATATTGAGGTAAAAATAAATAAATTTCGATTAAAATAAAGAAAAATTGATGAAATACTTTTTGCTGTATAACTTGCATAGAAATATTTGTTAATATTTGCCCCATAATTTTTTTTGCAATTTTTTGTAAAAATATGTTTAACAGAGAAACTAGAAAACTTCAAAAAATAAATATAAAGGAATAAAGCCAATTAAATTATCCATATATTGATATTATATATATATATATATATTATATTTCTTAATCTAATACTGAATTTTTATTCAAAAATTTTAAAGAGCAAATTTCTACGATTACATGACAAAAAAGTGACATCAACTGTACAGTTGATGTCACATACGAAGTTCTGGCACCAAGTTAGGTATTTTGTCTCTTAAACGAAATTACCATGTAAATATTAAGTGTCTGGTTTATGTAGTTTTTCCAAAAATTGACTGCTAATACTTGCCCCTGTCAACACTAGCCACACACATGATTCTGCATATAAAAGTGATTCAATGCAAATACATATAAAATTTACTAGATTTTTCATGTAATTTTATAACTTTACATGTAATTTTTCAATTTTATATGAAAATTACATGTAAAAGTACATGTAAAATCTAGTAAATTTTACAGAGTTTACTGTAAAAAATAAATATGTAAATTTGCATGCAGAATCATAGGTAATGTGTTGCTATGCAGAGAAAAGTAAAAGTTACGAGATTTTACATGTATTTTTACAATTTTATGGAATATTACATCTAAATTACATGTAATATTCATATCAAATTGCAAAATTACAAGTAAAATCTCGTAAATTTTACTTGTACGTGCATGGGAACACGCTACCTATGGTTCTATTTATTTTTTACAGTGTAGTGACAATTTTTTAAATTTTGCTTGCCAGGCCATGGTTGCAGGGCAACGACCAATGACAAAGCGACATTCGGAATTTATCCTGTGACAACGTTAACAGAGACTTCCTAATTAAACTAAGGTAAAATTATTAAGATTTTTTTGAAAAAAGACAAAAGTATGGAATATAGGTACTGGAAATTGCAGCATGTGGAGTACATGGGTCGATGGCATGCGTGTTTTCAATAACCTAATAGTAAAATACTAATATTTTTTCCTTATTTTTTGTATTTTTAGGTGTACTTTAAATGATGGTTTATTTATGTGAATAAATCTAAAAGTAAAGTCATTAGGTTAAAATTAAAAAAGCTCATGTTTACCATTAAATGAAATGTTTATTTGACTTTCCCAAAAATAGACCAAACCAAAGAAAAAACTCACGAATTTACCCAATATAAGGTTATTGTAGGGTTACCCTATGAGGGTGAAATATTTAGTTTTTTTTAGCTTTTTTAAATTTGAAGGGTATAGCACAACAACAGTAAAATAACCTAAAATGAAAATGAATCGGTCAGTGGAAGAACAGTACTAGTGCAAAAGTAGTCATTTTGAAAAAAGATAGCGAACCTTCGCCAAATTTGTAGCTTTATTCATTGTGCTTAAGGACAGAAACATTCACGCAAATGCTACGGCACTACAATTTAGTAATGCATAAAAACACTGTATAATTAACATACGGAAATAAAAGGTTTTTTGTGTTTATCTTAAAATAACAATTTTGGACTAGTACTGTTCTTCAACTGACCGATTCGAATATGGGTTAGCTTTAACTTCTTCCTAGATCTTCATTGTTAATTTGGTTAAACTAAAGAACAATCCCCCTTAAAACTAGTGCGTAGGTATTACAGGATACTTAAACTGAAAAAAAAAGTTTCTTCCGTTGCTTTTGTTTAAATATGTAATAAATACACATTTGGCTTAGTTACATTTTCTAAAAAACTTCCGTTTCTATGAATCTTTATAAGGATATAAGGTGGGTGAGCCAATTATCACCATGTTCCTAATATTGCCAACCTCTGTTAAACTTATTAGTTCATCCTCTGTATCAAAGATGGCACTGGCAGTATATCTGTTATATTGTAAGGATGCCTGTAAATATAATGTATCTGTATCCAGATGGTAAAGGCGTACACAAAAATCCAGTTCGTAACTCACGCCTTCTACTATAAAAACTTGTAAAATTGTGCTGACTGTCTCAAGCTGGGTAGCATCGATTATTGCAGGGCAAAACCTTAATAAGGTACGCAAAAACATGCACTTTCTTGGTCCATATTGTGTTTCACTCAATAAAGGTATTTTTTTTAGATTGTTGTCTAAGTAGCTGTGTTCCTAATATTGCCATTCGAAGTAGTTGACAACAAAAAAATGACAAAAACAAAAAACAACAAGAAAAGATAGTAACGACAAATTCAGAGAGTTTTAAATCTTGGTTCTGCTTTTTATTCGAAGAGAATCGCCAGACCGATATGAGATTGTAATCGATACTTGAGGCTTACTAATAGCGACAAATTGTTTTTAAGTGCCCAAATTGTACCTAAAAACGAAATTGTTATTGTGCCACAATATTTTCTTATTAGTTTGTTAATTTTTTGTAAGTTTGTTCTTTACTATTATTGCCAGTACCCTGGCAATATTTGGGACATGGGTTCCTAATATTGTCAGTATGCAATCTTTTTTAAAAAGTAATGATACATTTTTTTAAGTTTGTTTATTTTTTACATCGGCACTTAGTGCTACTAAGAGTGCCGATCTATTGAAATCTTCGTCGAAAAGTCAAAATCGTTGACCACGTTTTTTCACATTTCTCGACGTATTAGACCATTCTGAGTCGAAATCAGTAAAAAAAATTTTGCGTCCGTCTGTCTGTCTGTCTATCTGGGTGTAAACTCTCTAACTCCATTTCTACATGAGATATTGAATTGCGGTATTCTGCATATTGTTTCTTATTCCGAAGAGCTGATTAGATTTTGGGGGTAAACGATTGGGGTAAGGGGGTAAAAATAGGGTAAAACTCCTATTTTTAGCGTTTTTTGTTTATAATTAAGGCAATTATTATTGTATTTGGTTAATTTAGCACTTATATAAAAATAAATTTTAAATTGGTCAAAAAATGTTATAAACAACGTTTTCCTAAAACGCATTGTTTTCGAGATATTGGCGTTTAAAGCAGTAAAAGGTTTTTTTAGCATATCTCACATATTTATAACCCGATTTCAAAAAATTATATTTTAAATAAAAGCTCTTTTTAAGTCCTATAAAAAATGTTATATACAGTTTTTTGCTAGAATATAATGCTTTAAAGATACATAATTTAAAATCAAACAAAACACCTAGTTTGAAATTTGCAAACTAGATGGCTCTAGTGTACAATAGAGCCGATGTTTGACAGGGTGCTTGCAACGTTTCATCTAGTTTACTCATTAAAATTAAGATATGATCTTATTTAATGTAGTAAAGTTTCAAGTGATTACAAATAAATTTGAATGCAGTAAAAAATAAAATGTCTTAAGATGGCAATCATTGACTCACTCATATTTAGTTGCAAAAATTCAAAATATTGTAACATGTACCCAACACTGTAACATGTCAACGAATTCTAATGTAAAAATACTCATTTCATATTTGTTTTCAGTTTGTTGTACTGACCTCTCCAATTACATTGCACTAAATCAAAGTATAGTAATTGTTAGTTTTAAAAACACATGTTGCCAATTTACCAAACCTAGGTATCGAATTACTGCGCATAATTTACAGCGCTAACACCCGTCAGAATGACATATGTGTGTGTCAAGAAAGATTTGTGTTGATATTTAACTATATGACACTTTTAAATACCTCATTCAGTTTCATTAAATCATACTATAAAGCATGTGGGTTTTTATCAAAAACTATAATTGCTTAGAATATACATTAAGGTAGTACAAAATATAAAACCTGATAGTAAAATAGTTCTCTTTTAATAATAATTATAATACATATACAGGGTGTCCCAAAACTCACGATCCTTGTGGTACAGATACTACACCAAAAAATATAAAGAAAAGTTTATTAAAAAAGCAGACCCGCAAAACGGTCCTAAGGAACATATGGCCCACTATGACCCGACCCGACCCGATCCGACCCGACCCGAACTTAACGATCTCAGCCGAGAACTAAACGATCCCAGCCAAGAACTCAACAATCCCAGCCGAGAACTTAATCATCCCATCCGAGAACTCAATTATTCCATCCGAGAACTTAATTATCCCAGCCGAGAAGTTAATTATCCCAGCCGAGAACTCAATGATCCGGTTTTTCGTAACGTTTGTTTTCGTAACGGTTTTTTTTTGTAACGGTTTTTTTCGTAACGGTTTTTTTTATAACGGTTTCAGCCCTCTAAATAAAAACATAATAAAAGAGGTAAATAGTTTAAAACTTATTAGGATAATAAAGGGTATTTTAATTTTCACAAATATCACAAATTCAAATCTTTATTTTGACTTCTTTTGAACTCATTTCATTGCAGTCAGTATGGGCCCATAATTTGCTCTAAATCATTGAAACTATACCTCATTATTTTACAAATACCCATACTCATAATAGACAGTCCTTTTCATTCAAAACGTCTACATCCATATTATGTATGTATATTTTAGTACCATCATCTTACAGGCATTTTGTATTCGCCATCTTATCCCCCTATTTTAATAATAATAATTATTGTTAAAAAATCTCATTTTAAAACATAATTATAATTTAAGTTATATAAAATAATAAATAATATAAAATTTTATTCACTAAAGTTGGTACACTCGAAATTATAACGAATCACCTGTTTAAACAAACATGGCTTCTACGACGGCCAACTTCGTTTTGAGGAATAACACTAGCGCTCTTATTTGGAACTCTATTCAGGTAGTTACCACATACTGCAACTGTTACTCCATTTGTTTACGTTCGCTTGTTATAGACGATTCATCAACTAACACAGTTCGGCATCTTAGGGCCTTTTTCCCTACTTGCGAAAATGCAAAATGTTGAGCCACTTGATCCGAATAATACGTACTTGTTTTTGTTACTCATTTTTCTGTGTGGGATACTATATGACTTAATAAATATGCTAGTATTTCTTACAGAATGTTAGATTAACTAGGAGGAGCCTTGTGATCGATACCCAAGAGCCCCGAAAAGCTAGTCACAAGAATCTGATACATCAGTTCATTGCCTGATGATCACTTTAAGGGGGGCTTAACCCCTTCCCGCATGAATTTTTTTAATATTTAAATATTTTATTTAGTTTGACGTGCTAATAATGGGAAAAATATTTAAAAAAAATAAGGATTATTTTGTCACGTTTTTTATAACTAGCCAACGAAACAAAATATTTAGATAGGACTTTGGCTAAAATACAAAAAATAAAAGTTCTCAATATTGCCTAAAATACTGAACTCTTAGAAGAGTCAGTGGCGTACCTGCAATTAAGTAAAAATGGAAAATAAAAAAAATCATCGCTTTTTCGGACGCCACTGACTTTAAAAATTAAGATTTTATTATCCTAAGTTCTAGTTCCATCTAAATATCTTGTTTCGTTCGCGAGTTATTTAAAAAATAGATCCGTTTAATAAAATGTTTGTTAGGCTCTAGCACAACAATTATAAGACTTAGAGCTTGGTGCCCATGGAGACTTTTAATCAGTCAGTTGAGAACTAAAACATATTCAAATCTTAGCTCGGGGCTATTTCCCATAAGGTATATACGTGGTACTTTATATCTGACATACCGCAGCCATGATATAAACGTTTATAAAACTCCATTAAAATAAATATAGGTGACTACATTATTTACATTTGTCTGTAATAGGCTTCTTTATTCATTTGCATATCAGTAAAAGTTTGTTTAACAAATGGCACTAAAGATACACTAAAAAAACCCTGTGTGCCATATATGGGACAGTATGCGTATAGGGGTTAATAAAACAGTCAAGCCTTGCAACTCGCTAAAAGGGTAACTTTTTACGTAAAAAAGAAAATAATAAAATCTAATAATAAGCAAAAAGTGAAAGTTTAAAGGTTAAGTGCATCCTGGACGATGAAGCAAATGCATTTTTTGTGAAACGTTTCTTTGTAGTATTCCACAAAAACGCCTAAGGTAAAGTAATTACCTTTTTATTAAAACTCTTGAAAAAATCTCACGCTGCTCTAATTATTTTGATAAGCACCCATACTTATAGCGCTCCTTCACTTTCATTAAATCAAACAATTAGTATGTACTTTTTAGTTTTCAGTAAAACATGGTGACGTGCACTGCACACGTTGCTTTAATTAAAATAGTTTTCTATTTTTAAATGTTAACATTTTGTTAATTAAAATTATTATGAAATCTATAATTAATTTAACCTGCTGTTAAGTATTTCATGATCTATGGAATGGATTGCATTTTGCAGAACAGGACAATTTTGTATCCGCAAAGTATGCGGTTATAGTAAATTTAATTTATAGTAGGCCATACTCGGTACTGTTTAGAGAAAAAAAAACAATTTATTGCTTCAGCGCCGGCCATATTGAAAAGTTGACAAAAATTTTATGAGTTAACTGTGGCAGGCGGACTCTGTGAGGAGCGATTATTTCACACTATATATTCCAAGCTATGCGCATGCCTGATAAATATCTGTTGTATATTTTTAACGATTCACTCACCGCAGTAATGACGAGAATCCAGCGCATGCGCACTAATTCTGTTTTGACGTATGCCTAAAATTATTTTAAGGTTATGAAACATTCTTTTGCAGAATTTTACAAAAATATCTACTTTTTTTTATGCATATTGTTACACCAGGGAAGCATTTTTTTTTAATTAGCTAAAGCTAAATTATTTAGCCTAGATATAATCCTATTTGATTCTTAAAATATATCCTTCTAAATTCTGAAATATCGTATCTGAAAAATGCCTCCCATTAAAAAAAAAAACACCAAACCAGCAAACTACCAAACCAAACCATTATTAACGTTAACCAACGCCTCCCATTAAAAAAAAAACACCAAACCAAACCATTGTTAACGTAAACCAACGCCTTCCATTAAAAAAAAAAAACACCAAACCAGCAAACTACCAAACCAAACCATTGTTAACGTAAACCAATGCCCCTATTAAAAAATCAAACAGAGTATTTTAACAATATTTTGCTATATATTCTAACAAAAAAAACTAGTGTACTGGTAGTAGTAGTTTGGTAGTTTGCTGGTTTGGTGTTTTTTTTTTAAATGGGAGGCGTTGGTTTACGTTAACAATGGTTTGGTTTGGTAGTTTGCTGGTTTGGTGTCTTTTTTTTTAATGGGAGGCGTTGGTTTACGTTAACAATGGTTTGGTTTGGTAGTTTGCTGGTTTGGTGTTTTTTTTTTTTAATGGAAGGCGTTGGTTTACGTTAATAATGGTTTGGTAGTTTGCTGAGGAGGTGACTTTTGGACCGCACTGATATAGAACATAAAACATTGTTTAATGCTGTAATACTCTGATATATGCATTTTTGTCTGTAATGCTTTCTCGTCCAATGACCATAAACATAACCTATAAAACAAATATTTCTCAGGCATGCGCATAGCTTGGAATATATAGTGTGAAATAATCGCTCCTACTCTGTGCTCTATAGAATTCTATCAATCGCCGCAATTGTAAATACGACTGCTAACTACCCTACCGCTGAAATATTAACGAGTAGAGTAGGGGAAAGTAAGGTAACCGTGCGTAGTGGGTTACAGTGGGCTCAAATTCATATTATGCGGTATTCTAACAATTCGCTAAAAAAGTCAAGATCGGTCACTGGCACATAACAGTTGTTTACAATATTTAAATATGTCTGAATCGATGTTCGTTGCTATTATTTCCACTTGTATGAAATGGGGTGGAAAGTTTATAATTCTTAACCGATTATTCTAAAATAAATATATTCTTAATTAAATAGTTTTTGTTATGTAAAATGATTTATTTTTAAGTTCATGATGGGGTAATGATGCGCGTGCCCCATCATTCAATTAAATGACAATAAAATTAAATAAAAAACAAGTTTTTAAAGTTAAAACCTTTCTATTAATTATATGTTATGTATAATTTAAAAGTAGAAAAAAGGATATTTATAAAAAAATTCAAAAACTCGATTTAAAAAAAAAATGTTTAAAACGGTCAACAAATCCAAAACCTTTTAAAAATCTAGTTTTTAAAAGACTGTATAAATATCTTGTGTTTAATAAATATTTTTTCATTATTTTCTTTTTTTATCTGTTGTGCATAGTCCCCCCAACAAGTGCGCACTATTGGGTCAATTATATCAAGTTTTTCTTAGGTGCGCACGATTCCCCAATTTTCCCCTACCCCTTATATGTAGAATTGCGGCGAATAATAGATTTCTATAGTACACGAGGTCCAACTGCTAGTAGTGTCATCTTGTAAAAAAATTGTGAACTTTAATTATGCCCATCGCTGAAATTTTGTATTTAGCACGCATGTACTAAATTTAAAACAAACAAAATCTCCGTCCCGAAAAAACACTTCTTGTTCATTAATTGATGTACAATACATGTATTGTACATTATGTTCAATGGCACTAACTTAACAGATAGTAACATAACCTCAAAAACATTGTTTTTATCTCGGTCATCTACAAAACATTGTGTTTACTATGTCCAAAACTTAAAAATGTAATGACATGCCCTTTTGTAAATTACAATGACTACATCTACATTAATCAAATATTAGTTAATTTATCAAATTGTAGTTATTGTTTAAATATTAAACATTGATAAATCAATAATTATTTTACAATGCTAATGAATTCCATCATAATCGAATCGCATTAAAATGCGCTAAACCTTTGTTTTGTAATTTATTTTAATTAATATCCATTATCTATTATCTATTCTATTTTCACAGCTTGGTACTATAATAGTAAAAAGCGGTAAAAATACACGGTGTATTTGAAATAGGGTCTGAAATTTTAAGCGGTGATTCTACATTAAACAATATGACAAAAAGTTCCTTTAAACATATGTAAAAATGCGTCGTAAGTAAGTGGCTAAAAAAATCGGTTTTTATTTAATAACTCAGGAACCCTTTGAGATATAGCAACGAGGTTTTGCAAGTGAACTAATCTTAATTAGGGCCATCTTCGTATGTTATTTTCATGTACTTCTTTAATCAGGGGCGTTCGAAACGTGGGGGCCTCATTAGTTTTTTGTCCCAAACTTTTTTCTGTGTAACTTTTTTGTAATTTTATTTTTGGTATATGATTCCTCAGGTCAAAATACATAAAAAATATGCTATTGTTGTAACACTGTAGGACTAACCGTTTTCGAGAAAAATTAATTTAAAGGTGAAATTTCACGGTACGAGGACGAAAAATTAAATACTAAAATGTTAAAAACTGAAATTTTAAGAATGTCTTTAAAAAAAGTACAAAATAAAGTTTTAACAAAAATAATAATTTTATTCATTGTTCTTGGAGCAATTTTGGCACATCAATTCTGCATGCTCCAAAGGATTTTTTCGTATTAAGTGCAGGCATATCTTGGTTTTCCGTTTTTAGGCGCATAAACAACAGCAGTTTATTTTCCACATTTTTCTCGTTTTCCAAATTTCCCTATATTTTCATAATTTTTCCGAAGTAAAGACCTAAGCTATATTGATTTCCTTTAACTGAAAATAATGATGATAATGGTGTATTTTGAAATTAGGATAATTTTGCCCCGTTTTTCTGAATTTTCTGGGTTTTTCCGAGTTTCACAATCATTTTCCCATTCCCAAATATACTAGAGGGTTGAATTTTAGTCAAATACTTATAATCGTTAATTAAAATTAACCTCTTATCAAGTTTTCCGAGTTTTCACGAATTTTCCCGAATTTTTCCAAAGTCAAACCAGGTAAATTAATCGTTTGTACCCGGAAATATTAAACTGGGTGTATCAACCTGGACGTAATTAGTCCTATTTTTACCCGAAAGTTTTTATTATTATTTATATTATTAATTACCTAAAAAATGATAAAACATGACTCCAAGAAACAAACAAAAAAAAACTTGTGAATTTGAGTGAATTGACCACTTAAGT
This sequence comes from Brachypterus glaber, assembly GCA_958510825.1. Taxonomy (NCBI): domain Eukaryota; kingdom Metazoa; phylum Arthropoda; class Insecta; order Coleoptera; family Kateretidae; genus Brachypterus; species Brachypterus glaber. The sequence continues at coordinate 28,010,039 of OY294050.1, forward strand.
GCATATAAAAAAAATCCTGACGTGACCCGAAAAATCTGATTACAGATTGAAAATCTACGATCCAAAATCGACTTAAAAAAATAGTCCGATGCCAGAAAATTTTTGCTACAATACTGTGTTATTGTGCGAGATTTTAAGGAATCCAGACCGAAGTATGCGATTTTATTCTGATTTTAAGATCTGTAACTAAATATAATTTAAACACCCTGTATACTTAGTTATCACAGTTCTTTTTATACATTGCTTTCCCATTTTCAAAATTTCGGAAAGCCTTGTATTCGTGAAAAGTCCAAACGAGAATCTGATAATAAAAAAGTTCTAACTGCACCCCCGAAGAGGCGGGGGGTAGTTTTCGTGAAAATTGGTATATTTTTAAGGTTGCTAAACGTAAATCTAATAATAAAAATCCATTTTACGCGCAGAGGTGTAAAATAGGAAAGCTTTTACTGGGCAGTGTATTTTTATCTGGATTTCACCATTCGTATATATTTGTCTTTAAATCATCCCCGTAGATTCAATAAAATTGCATAGTCGCATACCAACATATTTCTATTCTTTAGAATTTTTATATCACTAGATTGAATAATATAGGAAAATTCTATCCTTGTGAAAATGTGTTGTAAGGCCAAAAAAAGGCCTTGTACTTTTAAATATATTTCCCAACTTTGAAAATAAACTGTGTGATTGGCTTGATGTCAGTCATGTGTCTTGTGCGCAGGCTTATAACGTTATGTTTATAGTTGTGCTTGCCAGTGGACTGCGGCTTAGTAGATAGATATAAAGTTGTATTTGGAATATCAATTATAAAAAGTTTTAATTTAAATTAATCTTTGAAATCATTGACTAAGAATAAGATTGGGTAAGAATAAGAGGCTTTTATTTTTTTTTTAGTTTTTTTACTGGGTACTGTATACTGAGAAAAAATATTTTAATACGCATATGAAGTATTTGTGACCCTTGCGTCAAGCCGGTCCCGGAACTAGTACGACAAATGGGTATTTTTGTAAAAAATTAAACAATTTTTTTTAAATTACTAATTTCATGATGAAAAAACGTAAATTATACTTTTAAACTAATTTTAATTGAAATAAATAAAAATTTACAAAAAAAAACTTAAAAAATAGCATTTTTTAGCACAAAAAATTAAAAAATTAAAAAAAATAGTTTAAAAAATAAAAAAAATACTGTCTAAAAGAGAATTTTATTTGTTTTAAAATGATGAATCACACGACCACCCTTTGTTTTTAAAAAATAATCCCCCCCATGCTCCCCTGCCCACATTTTAAGACCTGAAAGTATCAAATATATGCTAAAAGATTGTCTAATTTAAAATGGTTTTCGGAGAAATTGATAATCTCTTTTAGTTTTCGAGAAAATCACTTGTTAAAAAGAGTTGGTACACCTGGTATATACTAAACAACTTCATAGTGTTTAATTTTACAACTTATTGTACAATAGTAGGTACTATATATAGTGCCGGTATTTTATGAAGGATGATTAATAAAGATACCGGAAATCAGCTGATTTTACCCAAAATTTTGAAAGTAGGCATTTTGGGCTGAAATTTCCATGTGCATCAGTATACCTAACGATAAGCATATACAATGTAATTATATGTGATATGTAGTTTTTATGTACATATTCATGTAATATGTGAATTTAAAATAAAATGCGTACAATTTGTTGTAAATCGAACAACTGCACACGTTTGTAAATAACGAACGCGTTTACTTGTTTCTTGTTGTATTATTTGCAATATATAGTGGTTGGCGCATATACAACTATTTATTATTGCATTCTATAACCTAATTACGCTACTGATTATGATAGTGTTCTCTCAGTGTACCCAAAGAAGTGTGTAAAATCCAAGGGGATAAATAAAAAAAGTGAACTCTTTAAAGAATAAACAAAATGGGCTCTGGCAGTCTGGTTGGAAGGCTTCGAAATCTCCAGTGGGTAGTCCCCACCTATATTAAGTAGTACTAGTAGTATAAAATGTTATTTAGGGTGTAGGGGTAAAAAATTATCAGATTAACTGACATAATTGTTGAATAGTGGTAGATTTTTTCTAGCGTTAGTACACATATAGAAAAATGTTATCCATGTGAAAAAATAAAAATAAAACACCCATTTTCTCCATGTAAATGGCTATCGAAAGTCACTCAAGTAGAGAATGGTGCACCGTTGAAAAATTATGAAGTGGAAAATTGAAGTAACAAGATCGAAAAGCAAGGCGTTCACGTATTTATTTCTGTTGATAAAAATTTAAAAGCCGACAAAAACGAGAAACTTTTGTACTAAACTTGGTTAACATTTATATATATTCAACTAATTAACAGGGACCTAAAGTTATTATTGTGAGTTCCATAATAGTACGAAAAGTTTTTTTTTTTAAATGGTGTGTCCCATCCTAAATTTAATGCTCTTTGTACCGAGATATATGTATATAGATTAAAAAATGCAGCTGTGTAAGAGTATATAATCTGCTAAATTATATTTCTTCTTTGGTCTCGGAAGCTGTTGAAGACAAAATTACATATAGCTGATTTTTTAAATATCTCCCGACCAACATAAAATAAAGAAAAAAAAATTAGGTACCCATTCATAAAATTATAAAATCTAAAAGGTTTTATCCAGAATATAAATGAATAACAGAGCTATTAAGGTTTAGTATTTTGAGGTAATGGCGTTTAACGCTAGAATTTTACTGATATTTCACTTATTCTTGCACCTATTTAATTTAAATTTAGTAAGGCGTCCTCAAGAATTAATGCAGACATTTTCAGTTTAACTACGAATATCTCAAAATATTGGGCCAAACTGATAAAGAAAATCGTAGATTTAAACAATTTTCAAAACTTGTAAATTTCTAAACATCGTATTTGCAAAAAAAAATATTTTTCTACGATCTAATAGAAAAGTTAACATTTCTACAAAAACAAAGGAAGTTTTTAGTCTTCAAAATAACCTATTTCTTAGTATTTTACTAGTGATTTTTTTTTTGGGGAAAATGTAGGCAACCGGCCCGACAATCGTAAAACGGCTGTCAGTTATATGTCAGTTATATGCGACGAGATGTTGGTCCGCCATTTTTTTAATATGAAATTATTATTTATTTTAAATCAAATCTTAATTTCGTGTGCTAAATATTTGTGTGCTATATATTTGTTGTAACAAAGGAATTATGGAGAGTTACTGTGATTAGGATTTTACACCAATTGTACTCAAGTGCTGCGACCTTGTAAGGTAACTTACTGTCTGAAATTTAATTATTTATTTATTTTAGATCGTAGAAAAAATGTTGTTTGTATTACGAGAGCAAAATGTGATATCTGCTTTCACGTGATTGCTAGACGCCTCGATCAGCAAATACCACGCTCAAGCAGAAATCTGTCATTTTGCGCTCCTAATACAAAAATAACTATATCTGTTCCTTGTACTAATCAACTCTGTAGATGATGACTGGTAACTTATACAAAGTCTAATTTATAACTCGAACATAACGTAACTTATAAACTAATAGTAATAGTTAAATGGAGTTTGTATGACATACAAACTCCATTTAATAACACATTGTTTTATCATTTATTATCTACAGAGGTACTGTGTACATTTTGTGAACTGGCACCTCTGTGGAATGTGAAAAATTCAAGATCACCTATACTTTACATGCTAAGAAGCTTTTTTTTCAAAGTCCATAATCTGATTTTAAAGAGTACAAAAAATACTGAAAACTCTAAAACACGTAATAAAATACTAAAAGCATTTATTTTTGAAAAAAACGTCGATTACTTTTTTACAATATTAGTGTAATCTCGAACGTAATCACAATACGTCTGTGTTTGTCATAACCTATAGTTTTATATCAATTCAATATCGCTGTATTGTCTCTAATTAACCTTCTTTTTTTTTCCTTTATTTTTGTTTATGCTTCCCTCATATATCTAGAAAATACGTTTTTTATATTATATTCTTTGAAAAATAAGAATACCATGTCATTATCTATCTGAATTTGAATTTATCTACAATCATAGTATTTTAAGCGTTATTAATTTGTTAAAAGTAATATATTCTACTCCGTAATCTTATAGATTTAGGCCGATTATATTTATATTTTGTATTTTATATTGTAAATTACCATTTAAATAAAAAATTGAATGGATATATTTAACTCTTCTCTTTCCCTTGCCTCAGCCCACAGGTGCCAGTTCATATTGCGACGGCTTTAATTAGTGCAAGAAACTGAAAACTATTTTTTTTTTGTGATACGATGTTTCGAAATTTTTAGGGCGATTTGAAACTTTTTATATAAATTTTATATTGTCTCAATTTGGAACGAGAGGATTTATTTATTCGCACAGAATATGTCATCGTCCATATTTGTAGGAAAAAGTCCCGTTATCGTTTCCAAATTGAATTCCCATAGGAGTGGCCTACGCAGTCTCCCCAACCGAATACAATGGAATAACTATTCAGATTTCTACATATGGAATGGAGTTTTATTTTAATATTTATTATACACTTCAAGTTCTTGTCATATAATATAATGAAGTGACCTTAAAAACAGAAAAAAGAACATTTAGGTTTTATAATATAAAAAAAAAACTTAAAATTTAAATTTCGACCAAACCAGGCAAGATCAAAACAATTGCCATTGGCTAAGGTCACTTGATTGGTTGTGAAAAAAAAACATCCGTTTGTTTTACATATAAAAAATAAAAGCATATAAAAACAATGTTGCAGAAAACACAGTAATATAAAAAAGAGGTCGCTATAACCAAAGGCTATGACCGCTCTGAAAGCTCGGTTACATAATTTGATACAAATCGGTTTTACCTAAGCATTCCAAAATCAAGTGGTAAATACCAGTCCTGACCTATCCTATAACCAAAACAATTGAAAAGGCTTAGGGGAAATATGGGACATTTGGCCATACTAAAGTGCCTGAATGTGACGTTTTCTGTCAAGAAAAAGAGTGGAGACAGACTCTAGTAATAGTATATTATGCACCTAGTATATGAACCGTCTTTAGCGTTCGAGACTGAAGTTTTTTTGCTGAGACGGAGTCGAGGCAAAAAATCAGTCGAGAACACTTAAGACATTTCGCATACGCATACGCATATATCATTTTTTATACTACCTAAAGGTAGTAACTTCAAATATAAGTTACTAATGTAGTTTAAAAACTATTTTGACATAGGTGTTAGTTTGACAAGTAAGTTAAAAAAAAGTTAGCAGTTGTCTTATTTTTTTGATTATTGACCGTCGTCAATAAACAATACTTAACAGTGGTCAATAATAAATGAGTTCACTGATTTTATTGGTTGTCAACGTAAACAAGCCTTGACAACGGTAGATAATATGTAAGCTATCACTTAATTAGGTATTAGAAAAAAGTTGTTATTTGTTAAACGTAGTTGCTAGGCGCTTCTAAAGTTAGAAAGTTCTTTAATTGAAAAGTTTATTAAAGATTTAACTTATGTTCCTATTTTGACTTATAAGTATTTTTTTTCTGTTTAAATAACCATATTTTGTATTCGATTGTTCAAAATTTAAATTTTTTTATCAAAACTGGTTCAGGTCTCCCACATTTCCCCTAAGGCTTTTGTAATCTCATCAACAGGATACGTTTTATCCTGCAGGATGAGTTTGAAAATTGGTTTCATACATTGTTTATCTCCATCGAAGGGAATTTAAAAGAGAACAATATTAAGTGTAATTATTGTGCAGTATTGTGTGTGTACAGTTTGAAATTGAAAAACTCGTGAAGATATGTATTGCTTCCCGTTACATAGTATACTATTTACAGTAAATAGTATTTTGCGTTTTCTCTCGATACACTTCCCAGTTTTTGCTCATAGGATAAATGAAATTCTTTTAAATAAAAATCCTCGCACTTGGCCCAGAGAAACGATAAGTTCTTATAGTCTAAGAGCTGGTGACCATTTTTATTTCATTATTTGCTCCCAGCTGTATTTTATATATCCTAAGTACATTTAAATTAAGCTACTTGCAAATCGCCAGGTCCTGGATCGAGTTCCTTTGGATGCTAGAAGCCTCGAAAAGGCGGTGAAATGGGGTCTCCGAAAAATATATTTTTGACTTACCGAGTCAAACAAATTACATTTATTACATTTAGATTAGTCTATTTTCACAGTTTTACACAATTATTCACTTGGCTAAGAGTTAAAAAAAGACTTTATCTGACATATTTCAACACTAAAAACTCTCTTTAATTTTCATTTAATCAAACAGTCATTTCATAAATTCTCATTTCTTTAAAAAATTAGGTATCACATAATTTAAAGGCACTTTTTAAAGACTGTTCTCACCCCCTGGCCCCAGAATTATTGTGTATAACTATGAAAATAGCTTAATCTGAATGTATTAAATGAAATGTATATGACTCGGCAAGTTAAAAATAGATTTTTTGGTAGCTCATTGTCATAGCTTTTGGAGCCTCTAGCACCCAAAGGAACCGGATCCGGAGTCCAGCAATTTAAAAATAGCTTAATTTGAATGTACTTTAAGACATATATAAAATATAGCTGGGAGCAAATAATGAAATAAAAATGGTCACCAGCTCTCCGACTATTACATTCTCTACATTCTGTTACCAATTAGTTTATCGACAGTCAAGCCGCTCTAAAGGCATTGTGCAATCCCAGCACTAGGTCACCCCTAGTCAGGGAGTGTGCAGAAGCCTTGGAAGAGCTAGCAAGGACCAAAAACGTTCAACTGGTATGGGTACCGGGTCATAGTGGAATTCCCGGAAACGAGAAGGCAGATGAACTTGCAAGACTCGGATCAGGGATGGCATGCACGGGGCCGGAACCTATATTGGGTGTTACAAGGAAGCAGGTAAAGACCGCTCTCGATGAGTGGGCTTATACCAAGCTAAAGGAGCAATGGAGAGCGGTCGACGGTTGCCGGCAAGCTAGGGACTTCCTGGCTGGCCCAAGCAAATCAAAGACCGACTAGTTGCTGGAAAAAGGAAGAACTGCACTCAGACAACTTGTAGGGGTCCTCACGGGCCACTGCAGGCTAAGGAAGCACCTGGCAACAATGCGGATTCTAGAGAGTCTACTATGCCCAGAGTGCGAAGAGGATGAAACATCCTCTCATTACTTAGCCGAGTGTGTCAGATACGACAGGATCAGGTTGCAAGTCTTTGAAACTCAAAGACTCAACCAAGAGGAACTAAGAGATCTCCCCTGGGCCGATATCCTGACCTTTATTGAAAGGACGGGCAGGTTCAAGGAGGACTCAAATTAGTAAATGGCTGGGATTGCCTGGGGTGACAAAAAGGGCCAGAAATGGCCTAGTTGTCCGGCTTTGGCCAACCCAAAAATTTACTACTACTACTATCGACAAGGAGTATTTGATTATAGCGCCAAATTCTCTTAGATCAAAGCATAATAATTTCTAAAACTTGGATGGTACGTTACATAAACTCTTATTATTTTGATCCAAAAGAAAATGAGAAACTGTTACTTTAAATTTACCATTTATTGGGCATAATGCTGTTTATATTCGGATAAAACAAATCTGGTTCTTTTTCACCCAATTATAGTTCAACAAGATTTCAGTATTTTGGCAAGATCATATGCAAGTACTATCGTGCAGAATGACGTCTGTCAATTTCTGGGTGTATCTGTAGACTCAACTCTAAATTGAGGTCCTCACACTGATAGACTATTGATAAAACTTGCCACCAAGGGTTTCTGTATACTCCAGTTGCGAAATTCTGTAAGTATGCCAACTCTTTTAAGTTACTATTAAGGTTGTATTAATTCCTTACTTTCATATGGTCTACTGTGCTGGGGGAATAGTACAAATGTAGAAAAAACAATTATTATGCAAAAACGAATAATTCGTTTTATATTAAAAATGCGCATGAATGAATCTTGCAAGCCCTTTTTACTGAATATTGAATAATGACACTTTATAGTATGTATATATTTCAGTGTATACTACATGTAAAAAGAGCATTGGTGATTTTTCTACTTTTGGTGGTTTTAACAATTACAGTACCAGGAGTGGGAACTTACTATATGTCCCTGCTTACAATTATGTGCAAGTTAGAAATGGGCCAACTATGACGTCCATTAGACTGTTCAACAAACTTCCAGTGTGTCTAAGACGGCTTCAAACGATTTAAATCCGATGCAAAAAAATCACATGCCTTCTATTCATTGAAAGAATTTTTAAATATTGATTGGAATTATATATTTTTTTTAAATGTTAAAATATTTATTTATTTGTTTTTTAATGTGATAGTAATATTGTCCTAAAATTGATGTTATTTATTTACTTATTTATATAAATTAATTTATTTTTGACATTATCCGATACTCTGTCTTATGAAAATAAACGTATTATTTGATATCAATAGCATTATTCGTTTGATTTGTTTTTGTTTTTTTCAGTACACGGAAAGAAATTAGTGGGCTCTGCGCTATACATTATAAGATATTTGGTAACAGTGGCAAATTATAGTGATTTAAGCTATAGATTATAAGGGACACAATCACTAATAATGTTAAAAATAAATTGGAAACGATTATATATATTACAGACACGATTATATTTATTACATGCACTATTATAAATTTACAGAAATTTTATTATATTATAAAAATTATTAGCACGGACAATAATTAAATCTATTTAAGCTATAAATGCCATACTATTTGTTATATTTTATTATTCACTAAACAATTAAAGTATTTCATATAATTTTTTACACTGACTGCCATAATTGTAAGAAAAAGCCTTGTATTTATATAATAAGCGATTATAATTTGCTTGGTATGTGTGTTATAGCGCTCCTAGCTATAATTTTTTTTTCCGTGTATAGGATATGGTCAATTAAAAAAGTTGCTAGTATCATCCATTGCCGTCACTTTGTAAAATATATTCAATATGCTCGCAAAGAAAGAAATGCTATCCCATTCAGTGTCAGACAATATAGCTCATCAACGTTGTGTCATAGAGGCTTCCTTCATGCGTGCGATGCACAAGTTACCGATGACTGATCACAACCCCTAATTAACTTGTTCGATTACCCTAAACCGTCGGTAAAACCTTTATTGCCTTGCCTGAAGAGATACAGTGTCTCCCAGAACTAACGCTTCAATGACAAATTAAATTAGTGCAACACATAACCTTTTTGTGAATCTAAGTTTTAATACTGAAGGAAATACTTGAAAAAAAAACGTGAATAATTAGAAATCATTATTATTAATATTAGTGCTAGGTTTTCTGAAATTAGGCCTCATTTTAGATTTGCTGCCATTGATTTAAATAAAAATATTAAGGAAGGTACTTACATATTATTCGAACTGGTATAACATTTTTAAAATGGAGATATTTACCTGAAACAAAATATATAAATGTTAATATTACCTTTATAAAAAAAATGCTAACTAGGTACTATTATAGTATATAATACTACAATAGTATTATATATAAAGGTACTCGGTACTATAGTATAAAACTGATAGTATAATACTGATTGGGAAAACCTTATTATAATTATAAGGTTTCACAATCAGAATGCCTAGGTTTAAATCCCCTAGTCCGCCATTCTATAATAATAAAAATCTGTAAATTTAAAATATATAAAGGTAGTTTTTTATTTTTTAGAACTTTCATCCCGATCTTGAGATACTTTTTTAACTACTACTTTTACACAGCCTGTATTTCTGTTATTATAAAAGATATTTTTTATTAAAAATAAATGTTAAACGGGGCCAAAAGAACTTTTATTTCACTCACCTTACTAAAACGGGGTTAAATCAAAAGAGAATAGGTTTTGTAAGGGTCATTTTTTATTTAAGATTATTTTTTATCAACTTTTTGTCTTTTTAAACAAGGAAGAAATAGGGTGTAAAAAATTGTAGGACACCCTGTATACGTTGGAAAGGATGACATCTTTTTTGGTATTTAAAATCAAAGCTGAAAGTTTAATATCCCTTGGGAAATTGAACTTGAAAGGATCCCACTGGTTTAATATGTATTTAATTAACTATGGATTGGAGCTTAACTTAAAGTTGTTCTAAAAATAGTAGATAGTTCGCTCAAGTAAACCTAAATTCTATATTTTATGCGGTACACCAAAGAACTTTATAGGTTATATGGAGACTAAATAATATCGGAAAATTGGTTAATATACAGCATGATTCACAAATAAGGTACACAATTTTAAGCGTGATTCTAGGTCCAAAAATATAAAAAAGTTCCTAAGGTTGTTTCGAAAATAAGCCCTAAGGGAGCTACCACCCTCTTAAGGGTACATCTGAAAAGTAGTTTTTATTTAATATCTCTATAACTCCATAAACCACAGTAAATAATTTTTGCACATGCCTTAACATTAATAAAGTTAATCATTCTGTGTAATTTTTATTTGGTAATTTTAACTATGGACGTGCACAATGTGGGGGCGATGTCACTGGGACAAAAAGCTTGTATACATCTAGGTTCGAAAATCAGTTTTAAGAGTCATCATCGTCATCATCATCATCAGAAGCGGTGTGGTTATTAAAAGGTAATGGTCACGGCACACAGACCTAAGATCCATTGTGCATGCCGCATCATTTAATTAGGATGATATTCCATGAGGGTAGGCGATGATCTGCCCCAATGAAAGATCGACTAAATCGCTAGGTTGCACTGATGGTGAACCTAAAAATTGCAGTCTTTTCTGTGGAAAGACAGGACATTGTCCCAAAATATGGGATGCAGTTTCTTTATCATAATCGCAGAATCTACAGCGTTTGCTCTGGGCAATTTTCATTTTATAAAGAATATTGTTAAAAGTACCATGACCAGTTAGAAAACTGGTAATAGTTCTGAGTTTTTTCTTGTTTAATTAAATAAGTGTTTTTGTGTTAGAAAATGGGGGCTCTTTGATGAGTAGTTTCGATTGAACCTGTTGGGAAGCCCAATGTTGAATAAAACTTCGATTAAGCCCTTTTAATGACGCAGTTCGGCAACCCAAGCGAAGGCTCAGGTCCAATAAATTGACCCTCTCTAGCTTAGGTAGGATAAATAGGGACATTATGGAAAAAAATATTAAAAACAAAAATGGATTCTGTGACAAAACTAAATAGGGATCAAGGGTAAGGAGAAGGGTGTATAAGGGGACAAGCTTATCACCAAGTACTCATGCTAAAAATCGTCAAAAATCATCACTAGGGGTCAAAAATTAACTAAAAAATGTTACGTAATATGGTTCTTATGTAACAAAGTAACATTTTTATAATGTAGAACCATTAAAAAAAAAACGACAAAAAATACACAATATTTTGTTTTATAAATTATTTTTAAATTGGCATGATTGACTGTACTAAAATTTAAAAAATAAGACGTACTGAATTTTTTTTAATGTCAAATTCGGATTCTACAGCTTTAAATTGATAAGAAAAATTTATTTATTTTTTAAGCTTTTAATTTTTTTTCGCGTACTTACTGTGACAGTAGGCATATAGATTTTTGGATTTCTCTTTTTAAAGATTTTGAAAAAAAAATGTCATTATTTCCTTGACTTATATCTCAAAAATTTTAGGTGCTGGAATTTTTCTAAGGTCAGATTCGGATTCTACGAAAAATTTACTTTCCGATCGGGGCAAAAAAAAGTTGCGATTTGTTGCCTAGTGTAATTGGCGCTTTTTTTTTAGTTCCTATTTTTAATGCTTATAACGTGAAGTTGCCCTTTTAATTGCAATTTTCCCGAAAAAGGTTGGCCTTACATAAAGCTTACCTTTTTATGTATTTTTAATTAAAGATTATTATATCACGTCCCTAGTTAAAATTACGAAATAAAAATTACATAAAAGGATAGACTTCATTAGTGTTAAAGCATGTGTAAAAAATATTTACGGTAGTTCATGGGGTCCCAGAGATATTAAATAAAAACTACCTTTATAGGAACGTTTTTTTCATATTTTTGAACCTAGAATCACCCCTTAAAATTTATCCTATTTCTCAATCAACCTGTATATTTTTATCTTCCAAAACTTTGAACAACTTTTAACTTAATTATGCCACAAGAAACAAGAAGTGTTTGGCAATTCAATTTGTCTATGTTTATTTTAGATTCTAGATAGGCAGGGCCGAACTCAGGGGGGATATTTTCCGAGTCTAGGGCTCGACGAGGGCCCGGAGTCGACAGTTAAAAAAATAAAACTTTATTTTATTAAAATTGAAAAGGCGGGAAAATTATGTTTTGGAAATTTTGGGGTGCCCGGGATAGATAGATTCCCCGAAGGCATGGCTAGCTTAGTCCGGCCCCATAGATATGTGATCTATAAATAGTGTAAACAAAAGAATAAGAGAACTTTCATATAGAATTAATTTAAATTAACAAAAATATGATGGTGAATTAGAGCCAAGATCTAATACTTTATAAAACGACCCCCTTTTGAGTAAGACCAGAAAAATCATAAACAAGAACAAGACCCGTGCTCTGGATCTCATAAAGCATCAAAAATATCTCAAATCAATCAAAGATATTAATTTAACCAGTTTTTTAAAAATGAAAGTTATCCAATGTCAAAAATCCATATGAAAGATTAGGTATTAGGTCTGCAAATTAATTCTCGGCCTTTTTCATCTGAATTAGAATTTTATTTATAAAAAAACAAATACAAACTTAACCAACAAAGTAATTTCCTTCACTTTCTAAACATTTTTGCCATCTTTCGGGCTGTTTTTGAATTCCAGATCGAAAAATTCCACCGGTTTTTACTCGCTGAATTCTTCTATGCTTTTTTTAACCTCGTCGACTGTCTTAAATTGGGAATCCGCGAGATGGTGCTGGAGAGATCGAAACAGGTGAAAATCCGAAGGGGCTAAGTCTGGTAAATATGCCGCATGTGGGAGAATTTCCCAGCCTAACTCAGAAATTATATCTTGGGTATTCTTTGTGGTGTGAGGCCGGGCGTTATTTTGCTACAGAATTACCGTTCTCGCATCACGGCCTGTAAAAGGTCTCTAGCTCTGCTCATACTCATCAGCTGATCACAGTTGCACTCAGAATTTACAGTATGACCAGATTGAAGCAACTCGTAGTAGATAACTCCTTTATAATCCCACCAAATTCAGAGTAACACCTTTTTTGCGTGGGTGTTCGGTTTCGGGTTGCTTGTTGATGGTTCACCTGGACGTACCCATGATTTTCTCCTTTTAGGGTTGTAGTAAAGAATCCACTTTTCATCACAAATGACGATTTTGTGCAAAAAATCCTTTCTCCTAAACCTCGAAAGCAAGGATAGTGTTGGGTCATAGCGTCTGATTTTGTTATCGGCAGAGAGTTCATGGGGGATCCGATGAGGCTCCTTGTGAATCATTTCAAGCTTCTTTAAACGATGGGAAATAGATTGATGCATCACTCGAGTGCATTAGCGAGTTCCTTTTGAGTTTGACAAGGATTTTCATTTAATAACTGCTCCAACTCCTCATCTTCGACTTATTTTGGTTGTCCAGGGTGCTCTTCATCTTTGAGGTTAAAATTTCCCTTTCGAAACCGCTGGAACCATTTTTTGCACGTGCTGTACGATAACGCGTTTTCACCAATAGCAGAATAAATCATTTCTTTTGCTTCAGCCGCGTTGGAATGCAAACAGAAGGCAGTGCCTTAAATTTTCTTTTTCAAACGACATCGCGTCTACCGCTGATATTTCGGGTTCTGTGAGTAGAAGAAAAAAGTTTTATAGCTAGATTTAAAGCTTAAAAATGGCGCTACAGAATGCATGTGCCGTGGAAAAATTATTTAAATTTGAATCGCATTTATGATCAGTAGAATTTAGGGGCCGAGAATTAATTTGCAGACCTAATATATCACTGTGCGTTAACGCGTCTAAAAAAAATCATAAAATATCCCAAATATTTTAGGTATTATATATATATATATAAAATTCTAATATCCTATTAAATTTATTTTAATGACTAAAATAACATACGCCAAAAGTTTAATCCGTATTAAAAGTTTCTTTTGATATCCAATTTTTGTTATAAACGAATCGTTAGTAGTTAACTTTAGCTTATTAACATTTAATAAAATATCAGCAGCAGTCTGATTTAAATCGTTGGACTCTATAAATTTAATGAAATGTTTTTTTTTTCAATTTCCACTTTTATGCGAATACACAGACCTGTGATAAGAAGTTTTTTGGAATATAATTCAATACTATTTGTTAGTCTGATATTCGAAAATCACTTCCATTTGTTTAATCCAATAATAAACTTAATATTTAAGTGACCCCTTAATCAAGTTATCCGATATTTCTTTAAAAATTTTGTTGATATTAGAACCAAATTATTTTTGTGAAGTTGCGTTAAATTTATCCTAATTATCCGGTTTAACCGACAATGACTTCTTGAAGTTGGAAAAAGTTGTGTCCAATTCCATTCATCCCTTCCAAAATTATGCTATAAAACTATGGGATAAAACATTAAAAAAAATTGTAAATTAAGAATAGTGGGACTGGATCATGGTAAAAAAACAAAAACACCAGTTAATGTATATCGACGTTTCGTCTTTTATTAAGACTTTTTTAATAACAATAATAGTTATTATAATAATACAATTAATTTACAATTTAAACAAGAATCACTAAAACTTCCATTAATATTAAAAAAAAAAGTAAAGACACATCGAATTGATAACCTCCTCCTTTTTTGAAAGTCGGTTAAAGAAGAGTTCTCAGAGATTCGATATGCTGCGGCGTTTTTATGGCGGTACCTAAATAGAGTTTCCTCCCAATTGTTTTTCATGCTGCCGATTTTGACAGATGAAGTTTAAAATATTTAACAGCATGGCTGCCGCTGGCTTGTTGAGGTTATATTTATTGTGTGTCATGTCATTTTGTCTTTGTCAAGAAGAAGAAAATTTTATAGAAAAAGGTAGATTTAATTGTAAAAATACCCGCTACGTGGATTTATTTACAATTTTATTCGTTTTAAACAAAATATATGGGTAGCGTCGGTTCGCAAAAGTGAGGTTGTCAATTTTTTTCCTGCCGCTGGCATTTGGCGACAGACATGCTGCTGGCGGCATGTCGCAGCTGTGAGAAAGTGTTTTAAAAATGTTCCACATTTGAAATTCTATTGTCAAATCGTTTGACAATTAACCTTACTTTTTTTGAATCGTCTGTTAGAAATATGATATTCTTATATTTTACGAAACTTTGAAGATTGTCAACAAGGCCGCTTATTTATGGCTTGTCAACAGCGGAAAAAAGAACATTGCTTTTTAAATTAGACAGTTTGGACTTTTTGTCAGAGTCAGTATTTGGTGTAGAATTAATTTGGGTACAATGTACATAATACTATTGCATATTTCTAGTTCTATTAAAGATCTAATTTAAATTAGGTCCAATATATTGGTTGTATTTTATAAAATAACAATTGGAAAATAACACTAACATTTTGCGTTAGTGGACGATGTATTGTAAACAGACAATGTTACTAAAATTAGCCGCGACAGATTCTGAGTGCAACTTCTGCATATTAGCCTGCAATATACCAATGAATCAATATTGTAATCAGAATAACTCATTAAGGCAGAATATCATGAACAGGAAGCAAACAGTGTGTAGCTATAAGATAAAACAGAATCCGTTGATAATATGATAGGAGTGCGTTAACCGGCTTGATCCAATAAAATGTGATTGATACCCAAAGCTAACTGCTAGGAGGTGCGGGTGTTAAGGGTCGTTCCATGTAAAATCAATAGTTGAACTAAATACTATGCGGGCCAGAAAAAAGTATTTGTTTTTTTGAAATATTTTTGTATATCTAGAATTGGAAAAGAAACAAACTCACACCGTTCATAAAATTTAGAAAAAGTCCTATAAGAAATATTTACTTAAACAATAGACTAATAGACAATATTAATTTTTAATTAATTATAAAATAATTAAAAAAAGCTTATAATCGACTTCACGTTAATTTTATTGTTGAAAACAATTAGTGTGACCGCGGTTTCGCTATAATAGATATAGCATCTACGGACTTAAATACATATAAAAGGACATCTTTAACATTCTGGTCATAAATAACACTAAGGACATTACACAATTAAAAATATGCACTTTCAGTGACATGAATTAGGTTATGTTTGCCGATTGGGCAAGGTGCAAAGTCCAAACGCACCTTGCCCCATCGGCAAACATAACCTAATTCATGTCACTGAAAATGCATATTTTTAATTTGTAACCTAATTTATTAATTGTGTAATGTCCTTAGTGTTATTTATGACCAGAATGTTAAAGATGTCCCATTATATGTATTTAAGTCCGTAGATGCTATATCTATTATAGCGAAACCGCGGTCACACTAATTGTTTTCAACAATAAAATTAACGTGAAGTCGATTATAAGCTTTTTTTAATTATTTTATAATAAACCACTTCACTATAAGAAGTTCAGACGTTCAGAACCATGAATGAATTTTCAAACTGGATTTTAATTAATTGTCTTATCATTGTCGACAGTTATTATTGCTAATGGTGAAGGATTCTCCTAAAGAACTTTTACCGTTATCTTCGGACAAAGTTTAGCTGGTAATTTAAAGATCAACCATCGGATCTTTTTAAATTTTAAATATTAAAATATGAATGACATAAAATTATATAGGTATATCTCTGGTAGTTAAAACAAAACAAAAGAAGCAGAAATAGATATCTCTTCTAGACGCATGGCAATATTTTTAAATAGTTTTATCTTGAAAACTAATAGTTTTCAAAAATAAAGGAAAAATTGTTTTTGTAGGTAATTTAAAATACTTTTTAACTCTAAAAGATTGTTTTATCCTACGATAAATATTGGTTATCGAGAAAAAAAAAATAGTTTTTCTTTCCTTAGTCCCCTTTCCATAAACCCATGTTAATTATATTTCCTGTGATGCAAATTACAGAGGTCCTAAATCGTATGTAAAAGTTTTTTTTTAATCGGATAGTGGGTTAAAAGTTAACACGTTTACATTTTGTCGACATTTCATTGCATTTTAAATCTGAAAACGCAAAAATTAATAGTTCTATACTATTATTAGTTTCTCTCAATTTTCTGGAATGACTCTTGATACCTAGAGCCTGCAGATAGGAGGTACGGGTGTTAAATTCAAATCTGATCACGCGATGACCCTGCCTGCCGCTGCTTCCCTAATTCACTTTAAATTTGACTCAAAACGATTTTGTATTAAAACAGACAAGGGAAACGCGATCACCATGGTTACGGGAAACAGTCTCCAAAGCACAGCGATCGCTATTCAAAATCCAATGGGACGAAATGTAACAGGTAATACTAGAGAGCCTTATTCTGACGTTTTCTGTCAAGAAAAAAAGTGAAGACAAAAAAATCTGGTACAAATTGTTATTTGTTAGTTGGTTACTATGGTTACGGAAGGCAGTCTCAAAAGCACAGGGATCGCTATTCAAAATCCAATGGGGCGAAATGTAATATGTAATACTAGAGAGCCTAAATGTGACGTTTTCTGTCAAGAAAAAAAGTGGAGACAAAAAATTGGTATTTGTTGATTAATCCCAAATAAAAAATGATTTCAAAATATGCGAGGTATAACGTACAGGCCTAATTTTGCAAACGGACTGTAAAAATATAAGCCCGGGCAATTGCGAGCTGTTAGTCATATTTCGTCAGCTTTTTTAGCTTTTATCGTCGATACACTGGAGTTGCATTTTGGTAGAATGGGGACAGCCTGTCGACAGGCGTCTTGCGGTCGCTTCTTATCAGTGTTGAATTTATGCTACGCTCATGAACTAACAGCTCCCTTTTCCCCGAGGTCTGGTCATGATAAATAACCTTAATATATTTTGGCAAAGTAACTAATAGGGACTTGGCTAAAAAAAAACTTGCGGTTTAGACATTTCCCTGTTTTTTTTTTTAAGGTCTCCATTTTTTTTCTTGACAGAAAACATCACAGTAAGGCACTCTAGGTAATACGATTGAGGAGCATATTATTAAAAGGAAGTAATCATCAAAGGGATTAAGATAGAGATCTAGATCTCTAAATGTATTGTATACAATTGAGGAGCAAACATTCAAAAATAAGTAATTATAAGGATTAAGATTCACAGTTGTGTGAATTATTTCTTGAACTATACACGGAAAAAAAAATTATAGCAGGGAGCGCTATAACACACATACCAAGAAAATTATAATCGCTTATTATATAAATACAAGGCTTTCTCTTACAATTATGGCAGTCAGTGTAAAAATTTATATGAAATACTTTAATTGTTTAGTGAATAATAAAATATAACAAATAGTATGGCATTTATAGCTTAAATAGATTTAATTATTGTCCGTGCTAATAATTTTTATAATATAATAAAATTTCTGTAAATTTATAATAGTGCCTGTAATAAATATAATCGTGTCTGTAATATATTTAATCGTTTCCAATTTATTTTTAACATTATTAGTTATTGTGTCCCTTATAATCTATAGCTTAAATCACTATAATTTGCCACTGTTACCAAATATCTTATAATGTATAGCGCAGAGCCCACTAATTTCTTTCCGTGTACAAACATGCAAGAATATCAGTAATATGTTATTTTAGGTATTAGTTATAATTTATACTTATTACTACTTTTATTGTGTATGTGTATATTCAATTTTAATAAAGTTCTATTCTATTCTAATATAAATAAATGCTTTTTCAAAATAAACTAGCCAGGTTTTTTTATGGTGGCAGTTAACGTACTAAATAAGAATTGTTTACCCTTATTTAGCATAAGATTATTTGTCTAAACGCAGTTATCTAGATGTTTTATTTTTTTTTAATTATCAAAATAGATAATATAGGCCCACAATAAAAAGTCTGTTTACTATTAACAAGACTATATATTTTTTACGTATTTTTTTTGTGGCTGAAAACGAATCTGACAATGAAAAAGCTCGCTGTTCCCCAAATGACTTTGCTCCCTTCTCATGTAAAACTGGCTTTGGACTTTTTCCACTTAGGGGCCTTTTAAATTTTTAAAAGTGGTGTAGTCAAAATTAATTTATGTCTTTAATAATGCAGTTATTTAAACAAATTAGTAGAGAAATATCTTAATTTAAACATCTAAATGTTGACGTATAATTATTGAATCCAATTTAAATCTAGTTTAAATCTAATTTAATAATTACAGAGAAGTTTCGTACAATAATAACCTTGTTACAATATTACTGTATTACAGCACTGACTTTGTATATTTCTAGGATTACAATCACTGGAAGTTAGTAATGTTTAAATACGACACCCTACAATTTTGTTAAATACAGGACAGGAACTGAAGTAAATTCCATTAATTAAAGTAATTGCCTTATTAGCTACTTTCCTATTCATGCCGTTGCAGCGTATTGTTGCACTCTTGGAATTTAAAGAAGACTTTTTCACAATCAAAACCTTGCATTTTTAGTTTCTTGACCAATCAGATCAAAATGAATCTGATAATTATTGCACAATGCAATTATCACTTGGTTACTATGGAAACAAGAAACTGACAGTTATTGACATAAATGTTATAATTTTGCAAAATATGTTTTTAATTTGTGAAGCTTACCTTTAGTTGATTTATTTTTATTGATAAGCAATATAAATGCTTATTTTATTACCAAAACATCCTAGGTATAAACCCTAATTAATTTCAGATAATATATTATATTTTATGCACTTTCCATCTTAAAAGCTTTAAATCACTGATATTCATAAATTTTAATTTATTTAATTGAATCTTGGTATTAAAAACAGGCCACTAAAAACTAATTTAAACACTTATTTATTAAAAATATATTTGCAGTAAAGAATTACGGAAATCAAAACATCAAATGACTGCGCTAGTACCAGTACAGCGTTGCCAAAGTTTGTTAGAAACCGATAGGAATTTTTTTTTTACGAGTGAAACACCCATTATTTTATATCTTTTCAGTTGAAAATTAAACTTTTTAAACAAAAACAGCAATGATCTTTATTTAAATGCTAATATATGTGATAACAACTATTTTATTGGAATAATCTCAAGCATAAAATATCCCTCGAGCAAAGTTTAGACTTGGCAACATTCGTGAACAAGTGAACATCGTGGTATTAAAAAGCGCTACAAATTTGAGATTTAAATTTTTAATTATAGTTGTAAAGTAATATTGTTGTTTAGTTCTTAAATTTTTAATTTAAATATGAAACAACATAAAACATTGTAAAATTATATACTTCCTTATTTTGTTTGTGAAATAGTCTTTCAAAATACCATTCGTGCATGTTGAATTATACATCATTTTTTTACTGTATATAAAAAAATATTTTGCTTAAGGAAATTGTTTTCGTGCATTTTTCGTGAAAATTTCTTGACCTTGACTCAAACAATTGCCAAGCAAAATATTTTTTAATACAGTAAAAAAATTATCGATAATTCAACATGCACTTATGATATTACTACTGAAAACAGTAATATTTATTTTCTACGGCCAAATGCAAAGTTGCATTTGCGAGTTGATTTATTGCAATTTACTCTACGCAAAATAGCTCATTTCCATTCAGTTACTCTGTACACTGTTTAAATTAAACAAAAACGCGAAGCAAAGTTAACTATTCTCGTTGCCGGATTGCTTATTTTTCCCGAAATTATATTTACCACTTTTAATAGAAAAATAAATGTTAAATATATTTGTAATTTTGAAATTACTTAGATTAGGAACTAATAAGTCTACTTTTATATATATATATATATATATATATATATATATATATATATATATATATATATATATATATATATATATATATAGGACAAAAAGTCCAAAACCTTGTATTTTTAGTTTCTTGACCAATCAGATCAAAATGAATCTGATAATTTTTGCACAATGCATTATCACTTGGTTACTATGGAAACAAGAAACTGACAGTTATTGACATCTTAATAAATGTTATATTTTTGCAAAATGTGTTTTTAATTTGTGAAGCTTACCTTTAGTTGATTTATTTTTATTGATAAGCAATATAAATGATTATTTTATTACCAAAACATCCTAGGTATAAACCCTAATTAATTTCAGATAATATATTATATTTTATGCACTTTCCATCTTAAAAGCTTTAAATCACTGATATTCATAAATTTTAATTTATTTAATTGAACCTTGGTATTAAAAACAGGCCACTAAAAACTAATTTAAACACTTATTTATTAAAAATATATTTGCAGTAAAGAATTACGGAAATAAAAACATCAAATGACTGCGCTGGTACCAGTACAGCGTTGCCAAAGTTTATTAGAAACCGATAGGATTTTTTTTTACGAGTGAAACACCCATTATTTTATATATTTTTAGTTGAAAATTAAACTTTTTAAACAAAAACAGCAATGATCTTTATTTAAATGCTAATATATGTGATAACAACTATTTTATTGGAATAATCTCAAGCATAAAATATCCCTCGAGCAAAGGTTAGACTTGGCAACATTCGTGAACAAGTGAAAAAGCGCGGCAAATTTGAGATTTAAATTTTTAATTATAGTTGTAAAGTAATATTGTTGTTTAGTTCTTAAATGTTT